>JALIZH010006249.1:17500-335310 GCA_030522465.1 Rhipicephalus appendiculatus | reverse complement strand
GGCGTTGTAAACTTCCACTAAACTTCCAACGAAAAGCCGCAAATGTTTCACAGATCCAAGCCAGAGAACACCTTCCAAGCCAAGTTGGACGCGTGCGTCTAAATGTCGTACAGAGTCCGTACCTAGAAAGAGAATCTCTAGGGATTTTTTCGATCTAGGGACTTGCGATGGTGGTGCCGTCGGTGCCGTCACTTCGTAGCGGAGGTTTTTGGAACGCTGCTTCGCCGGCCGGTGTGGCCCGATATCGCCGTTATTTTCTCGAGCTAGCGCCCTGCTGGAGCGATTTTCAGCGTTCGTCTCTTGTCTCTGCTTCGACGACGATGGACGATGACCGCGAGTCCTGCAGCTTTCGTTTCGGCAGCGTAGTACGCGATCCGGTGTCCCGTAGCGACTTCGTCGTGACTGCCTCAGAGAACATCTATGACTGCCTTTGCTTGATCGGTGTGGCTAGGGTTACGTCCAGGCGTAACTGTTGCCACCGCTGTGGTTACGTCCAGACGTTACTAGCGCCTTTCCTTACCTGCCGTCACTGTAGGCTACTGCTCACTGTAAGGCCAGTTTTACTAGCGCCTTTCCTTACCTGCCGTCACTATAGGCTACTGCTCAATATAAGGCCAGTTTTACTAGCGCATTTTCTTACCTGCCGTCAGTATAGGCTACTGCTCACTATAAGGCCAGTTTTACTAGCGCCTTTCCTTACCTGCCGTCACTATAGGCTACTGCTCACTATAAGGCCAGTCAAATATTTTGACAGCGTTTGCTCAAGTGGCTTGTGTCATTACAGCGAAAGAGTGGCAGCGACGTGGGTTGGGGCGCCCGCCGCTGTCACGAAGGCGATTTCCTTAAAGAAAAAAAAAATATTAGCGGCGCCCGTGGAGCATTCATGCTATACTATTAGAACAGTACTTCAAAAAAAAAAAAGAAAAGTTAAAAAAACTTCGTCGAGATTTGAACCACCGACCTCTCTGCTCTGAGCACGGCACGTTAGCCCGCTGCGCCACTGAGGCTGATCGGTTAGGTAGGTTTAACAGGCAGAATGCCTACGCACACCGGCTGGCGAAGCGGCGTCGTTCCAAAAAGCTCCGCTACGAAGTGACGGCACCACCATCGCAAAGTCCCTAGATCGAAAAATCCCTAGAGATTCTCTCTCTAGGTACGGACTCTGTACGACATTTAGACGCTCGCAAGTTGGACAGCTTTCGCCAACGTGGCTTTCGCTTATTCTCACCAGGTCGCAGCAGTCGCGGCCGGTACAACCCAACGTTACTAGATCAGATCTAGTAACGTTGGGTACAACCAGCGCTGGTACAACCATGGGTACAACGCGCCGCTGAACGACACTAGCGCCAGATTCCCCTCTAGGTATTATTGTATGAAACTCTATGGATGAAGTCTGTTCATGTGATTTGGTAAAACTATATTTTTGCTAGAATTGCGTTTTATAGGTCATTGTGGTTTCAATGTTTACTCACTATGCATGAATATATATATATTTTTTTTCAGGTGGTGTACAAGGATATAAGCAAACCAATTCCACATCTCGAGATATGTTCCAACACTTGCTACAAGCGTTCAAATAAATGCTGTTAAGTTTCACCACTATGTCCTTTGGCTGTGTGCAGTGCACTGAATGAACAGGTCCTTTAAGAACCATGCTTATAGCACTGAGGTGAAATCTGGAAATTCTTTCATTTCCATGAAGGATTGCAACTGGAAATTTTGCCATTTCCTGCTGAAAATGCTTTTATTTCCGGCTGGAAATATTTCCACTCCCAGCTGGGAATATTTGCATTCCCCGCTGGATTATGGAACCTGGAAATTTTCCCAGCTGGGAATGGAAAATTTTCCAGCCTGGAAAAAAATATTCCAGGTTCCATAATCCAGCTGGGAATGGGAATCATTTTCACAAAGGAGTTTATTGCATCACGAATCGATTGCCGCAAAAATGTTTGGAATCCGTCAAGTACAAGTGGAGTTACACGCTGTAGTTATATCCTCGTCCCTACGAGCGCCAAGCCGGCCAAGCAGGGAGAAATGGCACGGGGGAAAGAAGTTACGTCACGCGCACGTCATGACCTTGAGCCCGTTTTCTTTCCTTTTCCCCACGCGCGGTGTTCGCGAGCGCGCGCGCTCGCGGGAACATAGCGGCTTTCGGGGTGGCCACGGGAACTATGCAGCTCACGATGCTCTAATTGGCCGTGCATTTCGGCATATCATTTCTGGAAAGAAGAGGGAATGGTTTCTGGCTGACTCCGAGAATTCATTGTAAATTCCCGGCCGTGTGCTGCGCTATAATGTTTAGCTCGCGTGTTCTCGGAGCCATGACGATCGATTTAGTTTTCTGAACGCGATGAAAAAGTGTTGCGGGGCCCCTTTAATATCTCTGCACTCACCACTTCCCATCAAGAGTGCTATGTTACGCTGATAGCGCGCACGCCGTTCCTGAAAATAATTGAAAAAGTGTCCCCTATGTTCATATCAGCAGCACCAAAGTGCCATAAATGGTAGTGTTGTGCTGATCAATGCATTCAGAACTATTCTTTTTGCTGCGCTTGATCAATCAAGCACAGAACTATTCAGAAAATCACGTCATATCCCCCGAAGTGAATGATGATGAGTGGGTGAAGCTCGATCGTTTTCATCCATGGCAGAAAGAGAATGTGTGGTCTGGAACGCGCGTATACTTCATGGTCATCAGCGTCATCGTCATCGTTATCACGTGTAGTGGGTACATTCCACTATACCGGAACGCGCTTATTCGTCATTGTCATCAGGCGTCATCGTCATCTTAATCACGTGTAGTGGGTACATTCCACTATACTGGAATGCGCTTATACTTCATCGTTAGCACGTGTAGTGGGTACATTCCACTATACTGAGTCATCGTCATCTTTATCACGTGGAGTGGGTACATTCCACTATACGTGGCTACCTACCTACTACTACTACTACTACTACTACTACTACTACTACTACTACTACTACTACAACAACTACAGAGGAGGGACAGACCCACACCCTAAGGAGGATCGCCCCTAAAAGGTAAGTACACTCTGAGAAACAATCGGAGTATTTGGGGGGGTATCTATGCCACAGGCCCTTAGCCAGGGGAGGTGCCCTAGCCCCCCCCCCTCCCTGGAATTTTGATGGAGGAGGGGGTGTTGTACCAAGAATAAGTAATGAAAATAGATTGCTTTTTCTAAAATAGTCAAGGTCTTCAGCATGCGCATCCCCCCTCCCCCCCACCCTGAAAAAAAAAAAAAATCCTGCCTAAGGACCTGCAACGCATGCCACATCTACCTGGCGCACTTTTCTTGCGAAAGCAATGCGGTCCCAACACCTCTCGCACGTGCTATCAGCATAAAGTAGCATTCCCGACAGGGAATGCTATCGTCGTTTTATCCTGCCCAAGGTAACTACTAATTACGGTCGCTCCACACTAAACTTTAAAGGTACATCTCTTTGGTAAGCTTCATAGTAACCTAAACAGTATAACAATGTTGAATACATTTCTAAACAAGCTAAAGCACTCCCTCATTGACAATGTATAGCACACTTGCTCGCATTTTTCTTTTTTTTCCCTCCTAAGATGCGTTTTAGTAGTATTAAATATTGCTGGGAAAATTTAGTTGTCCGACAATTTCTTTAAAACTTGCCAGTTCAAGCTTCATTCAGACACTTTTATTTGATCTCATTACAATGTGTATATTAACAGCTGCTATAGATGTTTTTTTCTAGAGATAACTTCAGTAGGGACCCTTTAACAAATTTGTTGGGTCCCAAAGTGTTTTTCCTAATCAATACATGTGTTATGCTAAATAAACTTTCAAACTTTCAAAGCGGCAACAGCCGAGTTAACACGAGTAAGGAAGATGGAGATTATTATTCTGTGGCAGAAACACTCCCTAAATACTTAGAATGTGAGTGAGCGCGGATATTATATTTACATCACAGGGCTTCCGAAGCAGCACTGAATGAGGGGGGGTGCAGAGCAATAAACAAACACAGGAAATGTAAAAGGAAACTACCAATCGCTGGGCCAAGAGCAGTAAGCAATACAAGTGAAATCGTTACATAACATTAAAAGCTATGTTTTGTTCGTGAAAATGGCTGTGGTCAGTGATTGTGACAACGGCTTTGGAAAGGTCATTCCATAGTGCAATGGTGCATATGATAGTGCAGATGTATTAAAAGCTTCATTCCAAATAAAAATGCCCCCCACCTCCCCGAAGGGAATCGTGAGGAAATGCGAATGCATTTCGCGCACGCTTCACTCCATTTATATATGGTGGTTGTTTGTTGTGGTTCGAAGAAGGAAAAGGCGCCTAATTTCTGCAGCCCGGTCGGGAGCACGGCGCAGCGCCTTTTTTTTTTTTTGCTTTTTGTTTTTCTTCTTCTTTTTTTTTATTTATTTTTTTTATTTTTTTTGTTCTTTTTTCCTTTTTTTTATTTTTTTTATTTTTTTCTTCATATATAGCTCCGCTGAGCTCCCGCGATGCGAGCGCCCTCACGCACTTGAAATGCATTCGCATTTAAAACTGGGTATGCGTAAAGCACGCAGCGATGGAGCGGTGTTTCCTACTGGAACATGCCAATCGCTGCTAATGTGCAATGAGAGACAAAAGACTCCGACTGGACACAGAGACTCGCAGTCCGCTTTTAGTTAACGCGCACGCTGCGAATTTTTATTGTTCAACAACGCACAGGAGAAATCTCCCACCGGCACCACCTTGGAGGTCGAGATCCATTGCCATATATACGGGGTGGCCAGTGAACGGTTGTGCAGCGCGAGCAGTCGGTTTTTTCAACCAAGAAACTCGCTAGCAGACGCTGCCTGTGTTGGCGTCGCGAGGCGAGAGAGGGGGGGAGCGTAGGAGAGGAGAGAGAGGGGGGGGGGGACGCGCATGCGCAGTGGGAGTGTGGACGCTGCGGGCAGAGATGCCTAGAGAAGAGAGGGGGAGCGTAGGAGAGGAGAGAGAGGTGGGACGCGCATGCGTAGTGAGGGTGTGGTTGCCGCGGGGAGGGATGCCTAGAGGAGAGAGAGGGAGAGAGGAGGTTTTTTATTTTTATTTTTTTATAGGGTTTGCGCATGCGCAGTAAGGGTGGTCACGCCGCCCACCACCACCACCGGATTAAGCTTCGCCATAAGATGCTTCACATCTAACACCTGCCGGCGCTTACCTCCTCAACCTATCCTCCTCCTCCTCCTTCTCCGCGGACAACGCTGGACAACGCCGGATGCCCGACATAGCCCGACTATGAAATGCATTCGCATTTAAAATGCATTTAATGCTCATGGTCGGGATGTATGCGTAGCGGTGGGAATTGGTAAGTGATGAGATGGCAGAATACTAAATGAAGTAGACATAAAAGTGAGACTGAGTGACGGGCATCCAATGGCTTGCTTAAGGTTAGCGACACTGGAATGGCAGTCGTAGTAAGATGATACAGATGAGACCTAACTGCCAAGGCGACTTCTAGCTGTGAGTGTACTGACGTTATATAGGCTAATTTTTGTACCTTAGTTGAAAGTTAAGGCACAAATATCCAAGTGTTTTAGATGCCTCAGCACACTCTAGTTATGTGTATAAGAAAAGTTAGAAAATAAGACTATTCTTAAATAGGTGTGTGAAAAAGCATGATGAAGTAGTGTATTATTTATAGAATAAGGGAGTGCTTATAACCTGAATGATTTTGAGGCGGGAAGCTCAAGCCAGCCGTGGTGTAGTACAGTGTGCGACTCGCGTGTACATTTTTGAACTTGGGGGAACCTGAAACAGACGCTGTAGGTTTCTTTTAAAATATGGGTAACATATGTTTGAAGTACTGCCATACTTTCCTTGCTCTTGTTCTCTAGGCATACCTCAAACGAAACTACAAAATAGTGATTTTCTGTTTCTTGCATACTAAAGGCAGCCACAGGAGAATACTATGCAGCACTTGGGCACCACAGAAGAGAAGGAAGTCCAAGTGGTGGCGTCAAATGAAATGGACAGGCACGGCTATGCGCAGAGCTGCCATGACCGGAGGGCGCACACTATACCATTATGAATGCTTGCCGCTGTTCAGGGTTTCATTTGATGCCGATAGTACTGTGCTGGCATGCAGCGCATTCGCGCACAGCCTGTACCAGCACATCTTAGTCACACGCAAGACACACCTGAAAGAAAGCGAGATGGATACGACATACGTGTTGAACACACAAGTGCAACAACAAAAATGCAGTGCATTGCAGGACAGAGCCGCAACATAACTGACGTAAGGCCACTAGCTGGTTTCCAAGTCCTCCCTGTTTAGAGCCACAAGCTACTCTACAAGCTTGAGGCATTTCCAGAAACTTATGAAATAAATACCCATGCACAGGCTTCGGTGGTCACCATCAATGTCACATTTTGCATCCATAAGCAATTTGCACTCTCATTGGTCCTTAGTAGAGCTACCTATAGGCATAGGCGTGCGCACGAGGGGGGGCAGAGGGGGCGGCCGCCCCCCTAGTCACCTAAGAGAGGGGGGGCGCAAAGTCTGCCCCTTACATTGACTTAATAGGGAGGGGGGGGGCGCTGCGATGAACCTTCGCCCCCCTGCCCCCCCCCTGAAGGGGAACTCTGCGCACGCCTATGCCTATAGGTTCAGTGCCACTTGGATTAACCAGTTACACACTTTCCTTAGCACTGTGTGTGCGGCTGCACAGCTTTGAAGCGAAAAACACCCAATCCACACAGAGCATCTTGCTGGAGTTGTCCTGTGTCATGCCCGTGCTCGACGCACTCAAATTCAAAAACTAATTTTAACACAATTTATGCAACTTTTATCAGGATGGCGCAGCTAATCCGTCTTGGCACTCTTTGGAGCAAGAGTGGAATGGCTGATTACTGCCTACAGGCGACAGCAAAAGTAAAGAATCTGGACAGTTCATACTCATCAACAAAGTTTATTAGAAATGAAACTGCATTCCTAACACAGAATGAATGTAGTAACCAAAGGACAAAAGTGTGAATCATACAGAATAAATAATTCATTCAACTTGTGCAAATATAAACTTTGTTAAACCACACCAGCACACAGTATCCAGTAAGACATTAGCTTACAGGACCGTCGTAGCACAAGTAGTTTATTGCACAAGTTTTCACTTCAACATATGTCTCCAGTAAACTCAACATTCCCTCGTGAGCTCCTAAACCGATACTTAAAATAAAAGATGCTCTTGTTCCTTGCATGACTTAGCCGGTCTGCTGTACTTAATTAAGAAGGCACAAATCTATTTCTTTCACAGCAAAAGCTAAGAAACCTTTATATTTACAGTGCAACAATCTAGCGTCGTGGAAAACTACAAAGCCAAACAATGAGGTTTTTTTTTTCCTATGGAGACCCCAGAAAGGAAAAGCGCATTTACAACAGTTGGCAGTAGCTTGAGACCACAGCACGGTTAAAAAAAGAAAGTGGGAGGGGCAAGAAAGAATGAAGACGGTGACTGCACTTGGTCCTCTTTTGCACATTCAGTGCACACACAGTTCACCACTGAGCACACCTCCGTGGCACTTGAAGGAAGCGCGTCATTGAGCGTCATCAAAATCACAAGTGTTGCTTTTGCTTGCAGTGGCTAGAAAGGGCACTGTGCTGAGGGGGGTTCTCATTGGAAGACTCGACACACTACTCGTAAACAGTGGCCAACCTGCAAAGTGCACATTCCCACAGCTGTTTCTCACATTCACGGACCACAATGCAATCGCTCCTCCGACTGATCGTCGCACGCATATTTCTAGGTGAGGCAAGCATCCATGATAAATGCGTGGGCACCACAATTCAGGCAGGATATGGTGGCAAACATGACCGACTCGGTAGCTTGAATATGCTAGTGTAACGTTGCAACAGCAGCGGTCATAATTCGAGCATTCAGTATCAGGCCAAGGCTGCAACTCTCAAGCATCTCCAAATGGGGGGACCCTAGCACCAACTTGCAAGACACAGGCAGATGTGATTATATCAAAGAACAATTATAGCCAATCTTTTCTGCATGTCCCCTCGGTGCAGCCCTGGAAGGCTACTCAATGCGAAGGCACACTGGGCCAACAAGAAACTAACGCCTGGTGCAGCTTTATGCAGAGGCAACACACCATCACCGCTGTGCAACACATTGGGGAGAGCAATGAACTGCCACCGGGATGCGAAGGCCCTTTTCTAGCCACTGCACCAAGCCACCTCACTCGTCACTTTCCCACTTGGTGTGCATCTTCTTTTTGAGGCGTGCCCCCGCGTGTGTGGGTGAGGCCCCATCGCAAGTGGCAAACGATGCTTCGACGTCAGTGAAGTGCTGCAAGGTGGGGCTCAGGGGACGTGTGGCATGGGTGGCCAGCAGCTGACACAGGCGGCTGTACTTGTCACGTCCCAAGAGCCGCTGTGCAAGGAGCTCCTCGTGCCGTCGCTCCAGCTCTTCGCGTTCCAGGTGCAGGGCCTCTACGTCTTGTTGCAGAGAGAGAATCTGGTCCAGCTTGCGCTTCCGGCAATTCTGCGCTGCCACCTGGTGTGAGAGAACCCAACGTCAGAATGTGCCAGTCTCTTCAAAGAGTGTTCAACGAAATGTTTCACTATTGAACTCCCGACGCAGAATAATGATGGAAAGTGAGTGGGATACATCATTACTAAAAATTGCATCAGGTCAACACAACACATCAATGGAAAGAAAGAATATTCCCAGTTTTCTGTCTATTAAATCATATGAAAATCATTTACTAGAGTTATGTTTACTGCAGTTGGTGTTCCATATAACAAACACTTGTGTATGCACTAGACTCTCGTTAAACGGAACGTGAAGGCACCAAGAAAATATGTTCCATTTAACAGGAGTTCCATTTACAGAGATGAAACCAGTCATAGTAGGAGCAGTTGTTCCATTTAAGAAAACATATTTAAGTAGCAATTCCATTTTAAGACATTTCCGTTTACCAAGAGTCTATTGTATTATATATATATACATGGCGTTTCCCCAATACTAGAACCAAATATTTTTTATAGCAATTATATGGACAGTTTCGACGGGATTTTGCAGTCGCCGCCATGTCCCGTATAAAGTCCAAATTGATAAGCTCCCACAGCACATAGTACATTCTACCCGCAGGTAATAGCGCGCGAATGGGGGGCGACGAACGCAGCTGAAGCGGAGATCAAACAAGCCGACCCATCTCCGTCGCTTCGAGGCGCATGCGATAAGATTCCCGCGCCTGTTGGACCGGCCGTCAAATGCTCAAGCAGAGAGCAAACGCCCCGCCCGTCTTTAAAGGGACACTTAAAGGCAAATATTAAGTCGACATTGATTGCTGAAATAGCGGTCCAGAAACCTTGTAGTGCTACTTTCGTGCCAAGGAAATGCTTATTTTGAAATAAAATCACGTTTTAGTGGTCCGCATGGCGTGACCGCCAACACTATAGTAGCAGCAGAGCGAAAGTAGCGGGAGCCACAGCAGCAACAACGGCCATTGAAGCTTCCCACAATGGATGTTTGTGTTGGCCAGGTTCAACTGGGCCCCGCTGATTGATTATGATTAAACCTTTGTGGTAGCTGAAGTAGTTAACAAACACCTGGACACAGCATACGGTGAATCCCTCGCAACGATGGCATCAACAGGCCCATAATAAACACTGGCACACGATACGCACTCATTCAAAGCATCATTTGAGGAGAGAAACGCCAAAGTGTGTGCTCCCCAGTATTAAGGTACCATATTTTCTCACGTATAAGACGCACTGTTTTTCTGATATTTTGGCTGGTGCATCTTCAACAACAGTGCATCTCATGTACGTAAAAAGTCGTGCGATCCTGCAAGACCAGTATGTCCATATTTAATTCGAGAGTACGATAAACTGAGTGCGAGAGCATTCATAAAAAGATGTCTAATTTTTTTATAACAATGAAGCGGGTGTGGTCCTAGACGTCAGCCACTTGCTGTTCAAGCAGTGCGGCGACCATGGAGATTATGGCCGCAATAAAAGCCACCACCATCAAGTGCACCATTTGTTTGTTCTTAAACGAAGCATTATACCCGAGGAACTGAAGCAATAAATAAAAAGGGGCACTACAACATTTCATTGTAACATTGTAGCACCCACATTACCAGTGACAAGGAACAAAAATACCACTTCGTTATTATCATCATCAGTTTCTGTGCGAGATGTCGCTGTAGTCCAGCAGTAGTCACAGCTTCTGGCTTCTGGCTGCCACTTACGTTTTGTATGTCTGTGTGTGGGTGTTAACGAAGCGGTGTGATCATTCTTTATGTCAGGGGTCTCAAACTCACGTCAGCCAGTGGGCCGCAGTCAATAAATTTAGTCCCACGAGGGCTGGGACAGTGACGAATGTCGGAGCGGGGGAAGAGGGGGGGAGGCATTTGACCAAAATGTCAGCTAACGTTGCCATTTCAAAGCAAGCTTTTCCCATATGTAATACATAGGTCAATTCTAAAGGGTATCGATGCAAGCTTCCAAGAAACATATTGATAGTGATCTCCAGAATGGCTGCAATCTGGACGGTGATTCCGAAATATGGAGCTTTTTCTTCCACAGTTATGCTTTACAGCATGGTGGCCGCATGATGTGCCTCAAAAAAGAATGATTGAGACATATCACATGTATGTGGCTCATGAACAAACTTATTGAGAGAAAGATATGGGACGAAAACCGTCACGTGCGCGGCAGGCCGCTAGCAAGGTGTCTGTGCGTTTGAGACCCCTGCTTTATGTGTTCCCGCCAAGCCTCAATGCTGTAGAGGCAACGCCAGCGATATGCTTCAGGATGCTTACAATGCTGCCTAAATGAGTTACTCTTTTGACAAGGTGCCAGAGGATCAGGCTTTGAATCCAGAGGAATAATCATTGCTTTTCTGTGCCTTAGGGCAGCATTGTTTACAAGTTTTATAGTGCTGCTTACAGATATTCAGTGCCGTCCGTGACCATAGGTCGGCGAAATCACTCATGAGTCGACTCACTCAGACCCTGATCGAGCCGTGAGACACGGCTAAGTCTGAGTGCGTCCGGGCGAGTAATGTTTTGGTGAGTTTGAGTTTGAGCGAGTCCAGTTGAAGAAAATTTTCGTGAGTGTGAGTCCGAGTGAGTTCGGCACAGGAAAATTTTGGTGAGTCCGAGTCTGAGCGAGTCCAAAGCGCAAAGCTTAATTCTTGAGTGAGTCTGAGTGAGTTCCAGTTTTATTTGCCGACCTATGGGCCTATCTACTCATCTTCACCATTACTATCAGCCTCACCTGCATTCTCGCACGTATTCGAAAGCAGTATCATTCATAAACTATTTCAATATTTATTGATCAGAGGCGTGAATTACGTAGGGGGGTGCCTTGACCTCATCCCCGCCAACTCTTCTAGGGAAGTTCTTGATAAATATATCTTATATTGTCATCCCTTTCAAGAAAAATGTCCTTACTGGTTCGCAACCACTCATAACTCGTATTCGAAGGTGTACTATATCAAAAGGCATCAAGATGAGCGCCAAAAACGTGAGATATTGATGTTAAAAAGCCTTGAAACCATGGTCGAAAAAGTGAATTATAGCCTAATGGACTCATGAGTCGACTCACTCAGACTGAGATCGAGCCATGAGTCTGAGTTTGAGCGAGTCCGGGTGAGTAATATTTTGTTGAGTTCGAGTCCGAGTGAGTCCGGTTGAAGAAAAGTTTGGTGAGTGTGAGTCTCCGAGTGAGTCCGGCTGAAAAAAAATTTGGTGATTCTGAGTCAGAGTGAGTCCAAAGCGCCAAATATATTTCATGAGTGAGTCTGAGTGAGCTCCACAATTTTTGCCGACCTATGTCCGTGACTATGCATTGTGGAATGATTGCACTTTGCGTGCGTCGTCGTGTTTTATCATGTTGACAGAGTTAAAAATAGATGCGTCTTATACAGAGGTGAATGTTATATATGACTTTTCCCCGCAAAAGTCTTAAGAAGTATGGGGCATGTGTTATACAGCAGAAAATACGGTGACCTATGCCTCTGCTCATGCATACGTTGATGCATACGGCGACCTATGCCTCTGCTCATGCATCATGTTGACATCATGTTACGATGATAACTGCATTTAAACTATATTTTATTTAGATAATGTTGAATCATCGCTGCAAGAAAATCATGAGAGGTTTTAGCATGTACAGTATCCCCGGTAACCACACAGCGCTTCAGGAATGCGTGAGGCAGAGATAGTAGGGACTTTTAGCTTTGTAACGTTACCTTGTTAACGGAATACCGGATTTAATTTACGGTGTTACCAGTAAGAGTCTTTTAGAAAAGTTTTAGCTCCCCATACATAAACGTATACCTTTACGTTTGTGCAAACCCCTAAATTGCGATGATAACTGCATTTAAACTATATTTTATTTAGATAATGTTGAATCATCGCTGCGAGAAAATCATAAGAGAGGTTTTAGCGTGTACAGTATCCCGGTAAATGCGAAGGGGTGCAAAAATACCAGGTTACCAGACGATGGTGTTGACATCTTGTGACGCTTCGTACAACCACAGTCATGGACACATTTGTAATCACCTAGTGTTTATGAGGAAAAAAATAATTAGAAAAGCAACTCATTCGTAATTATGCCGCTGCAAGGCATTTACACAAGAAGTAGAATGCACGATATTTCTGCGATAACAACTTTGTGCTTGTCTGGTTCCTCTTGACCCCGCTAGATGGCGCCACCTACTCAGCTTGTTGGGGGGCTTTAGGCCTCTTAGGTTTACAGCTTCAGTATTCTAGGTCACTCTAGCTTCGGTAAGCCGACTGAAACAAGGTGATCGCAATTCGCATTATTTTGACTCAACGACTGGAGTCTCCACAAAGCGAATATCGCGCATAGCCACGAACGAAGGTGGATTTGTGAGGTAGGGCCGTAAACGTAAACCAAGAGAACAGACTTTTGGTCTAGTTGGTTTGTAATGTTCATTGAAGCCATAGTGCTAAAAAGACAGGGACCACAGAAAGAGGACGGGACGTGCGCTACTCACAACTGATAAGAGTTGTGAGTAGCGCACGTCCCGTCCTCTTTCTGTGGTCCCTGTCTTTTTAGCACTATGGCTTCAATGAACGTAAGCCTATCCGGCGAGCAGTTTGCGTTCCGTAAAAAGTCTATGTTCCATAAAGGCCCGCGCATGCGCATATTTCTTACGGTATCCAGTAACACGGTAACGTAAAGAAGTATACGTACAAGCTAAAAGCCCCTAGTACCTTGAGCCGTGAACGCGCCAAGGCATTCCACTTCCCGCTAGCATCTCTCTAGCCGAGAAGGTGTGAGAGGTTGTGGGTAGAACTCCCACGTCATCTGCCTCAACAAAACTGTATCTTCCTAGTTTTTTTCTTTATCATCTGCTTGTGTGTATTTTATCAACGTCATTTCAATGACAGAAATGACATCAGTGAAGTCTTGGTGGACCCTGGCATAAAACCCTTTCATGTTAAAATGAAGTTTTATGTTCGCATGCCACTTATGGGTCCTCAATGTGCCCCCCAGGATGATATGAGGCCTTTCAGTTTTTGCGATGCAGTGTAAGCATATCCTGAGGCAGTCACTTTCAAGGTGTTGGTACAGTATGTTTCCACTTCTGGTCGCACAGTAAACCCACTACTGCACGCTTCAGCTACAACAACAAATAAAAGATTCAAATAAAAAAACTTTCTACTGCGCCCAATGGACTCAAATTTTGCCACCTGCACGGGGGTCAGCATGCAGCTGGCATCGAAACTGTGCGTCATTTAAGGCAACCCAGTGACACGTGAGTGCGCTACAATAGCCCACCTTGTTCTTGCCGCGCCGACGAATGTCCCTGATCAGCGCCAGTTGTGCCTCTGTCAGCTCGTACTTGGCGAGTCGCTCATTGAACTCGTCAATTGGCAGGTCCACAATCTCGGCGTTGGACAGGGGCAGGTTGAGCGCTCGCGCCCGTTTCTCATCCCGCGATGCTCGCGCGTGTCGTTGCTCCTCTGTCTCGCACGCCAAGCCAAAGGCACTGTTCATCGACATCACATCTTCTTCATCCTCCTCTTCTTCCGATGACTCACAATTTTCTGCATGGATTAAGTGGCAAAACGACCGCATCCCATTATTGGCATCGCTTTAACACTACCATCTCGTCATCCACACGACTAGGTGCGACTCGAAGCACAGCAGAAACTCTTTAAAGCTAGCCTGAAGTGAAGAGGAACATGTGTTCCACCTAATGGGAGTTTTATTTAATGAGGAAGATTTATAAACATGCAGAAGTCAGTTACAACACCAAAGAAGTTGGAGACAATCATTCCACTTGACTGAGGGGTTGTTAGCGCTCTGTAATAAAGCTGCGTGAATGACTTGATCGCTAGCTTGTGCATATTTTGATGGGAGAGTCCATATACAACCAACTACAGTGAAATCTCGATACAACGAATTTCAAGGGACCACCAAAAATCATTCATTATTTTCAAAAGTCGTTGTAGTAAAAGTATTACAAAGTTGCGGAAATATCGTAAACGCAACCACGTGAGTCGCCTACCTGTGCTGTCTATACATCCGCGATCGCGTTATTCTCTCATAAGAGCGAAAAAACAAACACGAAAAATTACGAAATCAGTGCACGTTTATTTGAGGAAGAGTGCGATCTTTGCCTGCAGGGTGCAGCTCGACTGCTGCAAGACGAACTCTTAAGCATGCGCATTCTTCTTTCGCACTTCCAAGGCACCGGCGTTGGATACCGATTCTTTGCGTCGGTTCGCGTGCACTGTTTCAACGTCGTCTTCGCTCTCGTCGCCATTTCCTTATCATGACAAATGGTATGGTTCTTATCGGTCGTCAGCTAAGCCGACGTGCAAACTTCATCGTCGCACAGTGCATAGTGCTCAAACGTTATTGAAGCATCCACGGGTAATCATCGGTGAATTCATCCCATAGGTCACTCGTGCCGATTTTTTCCCTGTCGCTGCATTCCTCTCGTGCCGCTTTCGGAGCTCATCGTGAACGTACAACTGCCAATCCAAAGGCGAGAAAACAGCCGTGTAAAGTTCAGAAGAGTGGTAAGCTGGGCTAGTTGGTATGGATGCATTATAATAATTAACAGCGTGAAAAACGAGACACAAAAGGAGGAGAACTACACAGGACAAGCGCTGACTTCCAACTGAAACATTTATTGCGAATAACCCATGCTTAATAACAAAACTACGCACCACGTGTACACGAGGGGCCAGGATCGAAAACAACATAGAAAAATACTATACAAAAGATGGCAAGATTGAAAAGTTATCTGCGTAAGCTCAGATAGTCCAGCTCTTTGGCAAGCAAGGCAATCGAGGGCTGAGTGACGCAACCGTCGGACAGTGCACTGATGTGGGCAGCTTCCACAATTTCCCGCTGCATTTGCCCCCTGTGCCGATACAAAATAGTGGCGTTGTCAAAGAGAGGTACACAACCCCAATCGCGACAGTGTAGCGACAAGTGCGAGCTAGCATGGCCTTTTAGAGAATTGTTGTGCTCACGCAGGCGCACATTAACGCAGCGCCCCGTCTGCCCAATATACACACGGTCACATGAAAGTGGGATCGAGTACACCACAGACTTGCAGCACGGAATGTACTTATTCACGTGCCTGACTTGACAGGCACTTTCCTGTTTCTGCGACCTGCTAGCGATACGCCGGTCAACTTGCGCACAAAGCTTGCCTAGCTTGTTTGGGGCAGAAATTACGACATCAACATTGTAGCGAGAGGAGACTTTTTTTATGCAATGGGTCAAGCCATGCACGTAGGGGAGGACTGCCATTTTTCTACGCTGCTCTCGCTCACACTGTTCATCCGCGTTCGTTCTACCCTTCTTAATATCTCGTACCAGCTTTTCCGCAGCAGAAGAAATCCTTTCCTCTGGAAAGCCAGACTTCCTAAGTTTCGAAGCCTGCGAGTTGAGACTGTCGTACATCATGTGAGGACAGGATTTCGTGAGCGCCGAGCGAAAGCATGACGTCACTACAGTAAAATCTCGTTACAACGAACACCACATTAACGAACATTTCAGATTAACGAACTTTTAAGAAATCCCGCGCCGACTGCCTATAGTTTCAATGTAAAAATATTTCACTACTACGAACTTCAGAATAACGAACATTTCAGAATAACGATCGTTATTTAATTCCCGTGTCATCTTAACAACACCTCAGTACTACGAACTTATATCCCGAAATGCGAGGATTCTCAGATTTCAGTGCATCGGTCGTGGCAGTCGGAGCTGCAAAGTAGCAGACGACGCAGCGCAAAGAGCGGACGCCCTCCCGCAAAAACCTGAGATGGCGCGGGAGGAGAAAGACGCGGGCGGAGGGTTGCGGAGGCGACGACGCATCGGGTTTTGTAAGCGGAGTGCCGGGGAATATGGGCTCGGAAAACCTGAGACGGTGTGGGAGAAGAGCCAACGCCGAAGCATACTTCTAGAACACTGTTGCCGAAGTATCGTTGGCTGAAGTGGGCATTTCTTTTCTTTTTTCCTGCTTTTGCGGAGGCGACGACAACGCATCGCATTTTTCTTGCTTGCTTTATCAGTTGTTCGCGTGCTGTCACCCGTATCAGGCCTCTCCATCTTGTTTTTCTTCTGCGTATTTTATTGTGTTGGAAGTGCGTGCCGGCGTTCGTGTTGCCATGAACACAACAACTCCTCCTACGACGAAGAAGCGGAAGCAGTTTTCTTTGAGTGAGAAAGTAGACATTCTTCGTGAAATGGAAGACGGGAAGAAACAAGCCGTCGTGGCTAAAGAACGTGGAGTGGCGCGGTCGACGATCGCCACGATTCTCAAAGATAAAGAGAAGATCTTCAAGCACCAGCACGAATCTCAGCTTGCCCCATCTAGGAAGCGACTGGGGTTCGGCGATTTTCAGAATACTGACGCAGCAGTGCTCACTTGGTTTACAGACTTGAGAGCACAGAATGTACCCGTGTCATGGCACTGAAAAGCTGAAGCCTCTTGTGATCGGGAGGTTTTCGATGCTGTGCCAGTATCGGGCAAATCAGCGTGCCTGGATGACGCGCGAGTTGTTTTCCCAGTGGCTGCTGACGGTAGACGAAAAGAAGAGGAAGGAGGGGCGGCACATTTTGATGATCGTTGACAACTGCTCGGCGCATATTGTGAACATTCGGCTTACTAATGTGCGTCTTGAGTTCCTGCCGCCGAACTACATATCAATACTTCAGCCACTTCAGACCGAAGCAGTGCATAAAAATGCGGACGGTCTAGAATCGTTCGTAATGAAGAGTTTGTGCTACACCCGTCAAAAAAAGATCGCGGACTATTTCAAATAAACGTGCCTTGTCTGACGTTTACGTGTGCATTGTTGTGAGAAACGAGTTCCAGGACGTACCGTTGCAAAGGTAGGACGTTTGCGTTACTGAAATGCTATTGTTATGGTAAATTTTCGGGGTTTCACTATAACGACCTTTCAGAATAACGAACATTTTTCCGCGGTCCCCTGAAGTTCGTTGTATCGAGATTTCACTGTATTGCATTCTTTACCAGCTTAGTGTGACCCGAGGAATAATTTAGCAGTGGTTTCACAGACCTTGGGGCGTACTTCCAACACACGTGAGTGGGAGTGAACATCAGACAAAGGTCTTCTACGTCAATGCAGCAAGTCTACGACAGTGCAGCAATGAGCATTGACGTAGAAGACTTGTTCTATTCTCTTCAGCACAACCACCTCATGTCCGCCCTGAAGCAATGCATCATCAATGATACTGATGAACTTATTTTTCGATCGAGAAGCGGGATTTCTGTCGAAAGCTTCCTAGAACTTGTAGCCTTTTATTTAGGATCCATGTTCATTTCCTTTGACGGCAAATGCTATTTGCAAAAAGCAGGCATTTGCATTGGCTCCCGCGTTGCCCCCCATGTTGTCCGACATTTACTTAAGCAAGGTTGACCGAGCTGTAGAAGGAAGCATGCAAAATTTAGCAGCAAAAGTTTTCAGGTATGTCGATGATTACTTGATAGTAATGAACGACACCCTCCAGGACTCAATTGCAGGCGAGATTTTGTCGATTTTTCAAAAGGAAGGGCTTGGCCTGAAGTTCACTTCTGAGCGCAAGAGCGAAGGACGCATCCAGTTTCTGGACCTTTGTCTGATGTTCACTCCCACTCACGTGTGTTGGAAGTACGCCCCAAGGTCTGTGAAACCACTGCTAAATTATTCCTCGGGTCACACTAAGCTGGTAAAGAATGCAATAGTGACGTCATGCTTTCGCTCGGCGCTCACGAAATCCTGTCCTCACATGATGTACGACAGTCTCAACTCGCAGGCTTCGAAACTTAGGAAGTCTGGCTTTCCAGAGGAAAGGATTTCTTCTGCTGCGGAAAAGCTGGTACGAGATATTAAGAAGGGTAGAACGAACGCGGATGAACAGTGTGAGCGAGAGCAGCGTAGAAAAATGGCAGTCCTCCCCTACGTGCATGGCTTGACCCATTGCATAAAAAAAGTCTCCTCTCGCTACAATGTTGATGTCGTAATTTCTGCCCCAAACAAGCTAGGCAAGCTTTGTGCGCAAGTTGACCGGCGTATCGCTAGCAGGTCGCAGAAACAGGAAAGTGCCTGTCAAGTCAGGCACGTGAATAAGTACATTCCGTGCTGCAAGTCTGTGGTGTACTCGATCCCACTTTCATGTGACCGTGTGTATATTGGGCAGACGGGGCGCTGCGTTAATGTGCGCCTGCGTGAGCACAACAATTCTCTAAAAGGCCATGCTAGCTCGCACTTGTCGCTACACTGTCGCGATTGGGGTTGTGTACCTCTCTTTGACAACGCCACTATTTTGTATCGGCACAGGGGGGCAAATGCAGCGGGAAATTGTGGAAGCTGCCCACATCAGTGCACTGTCCGACGGTTGCGTCACTCAGCCCTCGATTGCCTTGCTTGCCAAAGAGCTGGACTATCTGAGCTTACGCAGATAACTTTTCAATCTTGCCATCTTTTGTATAGTATTTTTCTATGTTGTTTTCGATCCTGGCCCCTCGTGTACACGTGGTGCGTAGTTTTGTTATTAAGCATGGGTTATTCGCAATAAATGTTTCAGTTGGAAGTCAGCGCTTGTCCTGTGTAGTTCTCCTCCTTTTGTGTCTCGTTTTTCGCGCTGTTTATTATTATAATGCAGCCGTGTAACAAGCGCGCAGGTAAAGCTGCCCGACGAAACAAAGTCGACGCGGCGACCTGATGCTAAAAACGAGTGAACGCGATGGTGATGGCGATAGGGTTATCACACATTTGAATAAGGCAGGCGCATAGAGAAATAAACAGGCGTTCTGATGATGATGGCAGGTATGGAGCTGGGCATTGTTTCCACAGCCGCGAGTAACTTTAAAATCGCTATTAGTTATTTAGAAGTGTTGTGGAGATATAAAAGCAATAAAATTCTATACGTTATTCTTGAACATTCGGTATTCTGAAATTCGTAGTACTGAAATAGTTTTACATTAAACCAATGGACATTTGGAGGGGGATTTTCTAAAAGGCGTTAATCTGAAAAAAATCGTTAATTTGAGGTTCGCAATAATGAGATTTGACTGTACTAGTATAAGAATTTTTTGTGTCACTTTTGAGTTTTATAAACAGGTTCCACTGTACTGTCTCAGTTTTTCATTGCAGTAGCAGTAAAACTTGTCATTACTGAAAGTGTGGATAAATGTGCTTCATTATGTTGAGTCATAAATGTTATATCGAAAATATGTTATATGAAAGCTTATCTGTATATACAGTCGAACCCACTTATAATGATACCAGTTTTAACAATATATCGGTTATAACAATGAGAAGCTACTGCACCATCAACTTATGTATGTTTTCTATGGTGAAATAACCCGCTTAGAGCAATGCCCGCATGCCGCATTATCGGTTATAACAATGAATTCTGGCTGTTGGGTGTTCATGTGGAAACATAACGGAACACGAAATCCTTAAAAAGGAAGAAGAAAATGAGAAATTCAACCTACTGCACCCTCGCCCACAACCCCAATGTCCACCAACGTCCCTTTGGAGTTGCAGTATGCTTCACCGCACAGCACTGTAGCACTGCAGCAAAGCTGACTTTCAAGATACGCGACAGCGCGGGTGTGGCGGTGGCTTCTGTTAATGCACTTTGGGACACGCAATTTGAGGAAAAAATTGAGACTTGGAAGACTTGGAAAAATTGAGACTTAGAGAGCACCAGTCTTTCTTGCAGGGGAGACCCCTTACACACTTGGCAATGCACTGCGCTGAGTGCCGGTGCGATGCGCAATTCCCCGCAACGGGGATCTTGTTTAAACACCACGATCGCACAACACGAGAACTTGCCGAGGCTTTCCATATTAACACGAGGGCATCTATGTGCGTTAGTCATCCTTCTTTGGCCATATCGGAAAAGGAAGTGATACTACTCAAGGAAAGGGGGTAGCCTGTTGTGGGGGGAGGGGGGGGGGAGGGGGGGCTGGGGGGAGGTGTGTTCTTGTTCTGGTTTTTGCCTTTTGCCTTGCCCACGATGTGCATGCACGGGATTTTGTCGAACGTCAAGCTTAGATATATATTTTTCTGTTCAAGCAATAAAGTTGTCAGTTGTGAGTAAGAGCTTGTGGTGTTCACTTTCTTGTCTTCGTCTTTTTTTTGTGCTGCTATTACGCCATTATGAATCAGTACCAACTAGCTCGCCTTTCCATTTTGCTTGACTTGGAAGAGTTTCGGTGTCCAAAATTTCAGCTGGGTTCATACATTGGCTCTATAAGGCTTGTGGCAGTCCTGTGAAAGCGTCCGAATTTTCAAGCATGTCCGAAAAATTATCCTCATCACTGATGACTGTTGGCATATCGCATCCGGTAGTTTTCTCACAAAAGCCTGCCGTCCCGTCCTTGTATTTTTGCTTTCTTTTCGTGCAACCCGTTTATAGCAATTATCGGTTATAACAACGAAATTTTCATGGCACTTGAGTACTGTTATAAGTGGGTTCGACTGCATACTACACTATTCCTTTTTTTTTCCTCTCGCACACAAACATTTATGGTTGAAGTGCAGAGAAGACTGACCTGCTGTGGCAGCCACATCAGCCGCCGAGTACGAATGGTTGTGCTGTACAAGAGAGCCGACGGGGCGAATGACAAGCCTCGGAATGGCAGGCACTTCAGGTGCAGAAGGAAACAGGCTGCTGGGTGTGGGAGCATTGGGCGGAACCACTGCCACAGTGGCACCACCTGGCAGGCGGCCCAAGGGAGTGGCAAACGGTGGCTGCTGCTGCTGCTGGGAGCAGGGGAGCCCACCGTAGCCACCCAGCATGGTGTCATTGTCTCCCTGGCGTAAAACATACAGGCAACCATTTCATTACGTGCCACTGCAATCACTCTCGCTGAGAGCACTTCTGATGCCTTCATGTGAAACAAGCATGCCCACAAAAGTCACCATGTTAAGAGAGGGCAACAAACTGCACGTCTGCCATATTCAACCACAGGAGCCGGCTCGGTTAGCAAAACAGAAAAATGAAAACAAGTGGCAACACTGCCTGAATGGTCCCGCACTAGGCCGTCGCCACGTCACATGTATCTTACAACAGCTGCCGAGTGCTGGCTAATTGTTTAGAGATAAAACAAATAGATCAATAAATAATGGACCACACTGTGTCCGTGTACTTATGTTGCAATGTACCAATTATAACCTCTGTTTTGTTACTTTGCTATTCAGTCCCAAGTCTTTTTGTTACCCCTCCGACTAATTTGCCCTTCAATGGGTCTGTAAAGAATTGTGAATAAATAAATATATTGCATTTTAACCCTTCGACTGATTCTGAGAAAAACTTTCGAGATGGTCAAATTACTTAATTGTGGTTTTTAAATGTACAAAGTGGGTAAAGTCGGGAAAAAAAATTGCAAAAAAAAAGTGAGGAACTGTTTTTTGGTGTCAGCATCACTCAGAACTTCAATATGTTTAATAGTGTTTCGGAGCATGGTATTCCTTGAAACACTGGTCTACGCACAGTGCCTTTTCACCGTCTGCACACATAACACGCGTCTGTGTTCTCTTCTATGAGCGACAAGTTTTTCTGGCGAACACACGGCATCTTCTCCGTGAATGGCTGCCTTGGGCAGAGTAAACTCAGTAATATCAAGGAGAACGGCAATACCTCGTGAGTGTCGCTGATAAACAAGGTAAGAGCAGTGCCACTAAAGATGGAAATCAACTTCCCCCCACCCCTGCAAGGGAGGGCCGATAAAGATAAAGATCAAGTTTCGCGCCGCTCCGTCGCGATCATGCGGCGAAACTGAAACTGCAAAAGGGCACTGCCCATCGGCGCTGCTACAGACCACTAACACCAGAAATCACTTCTGTACAGTAGACTCTCATTAAACGGAACCTGAAGGGACCAGGAAAATATGTTCCATTTAACAGGAGTTCCGTTTACTGAGAGATGAACAGGGGTGCAGAATACAAGAATGAAACCAATCTTGTCAGAAGCACTTGTTCCATTTAAGCAGCAGTTCCGTTTAACAGATTTCCGTTTACTGAGAGTCTACTGTATATCTCCGCAAGAAGGTAGCACAATCATTTCCAATGCTTCTTGTAAGTCCTAGGAGGTGGCAGCACCTCCCACATGCATCATCATTACGGCGCGAAATTTCAAGCAGGTGGTTGAAAACGTACCCGTACAGCAAAGACACTGAGGAGCAGAAAAACAGCCATCATACATGTATGGCAAAAACACTCAAAGGGTTAAACGAATCCTACACTAAACCCTAGAAATGTGGAGCACTTTTCCTGCGACAACTTGAGCTTAATCAGCAACTAGGCGAACTGTCTTAATCAGTGACTAGGTGAACGTCATAACAATCATCGTCTAAAACAAGACAGCAACATGGCGCTCCATCGCAGTACGTGCGGGTGCACACCAGAGCTCCGAGACTGCTAAGTCATAGGAAGATACCCAACGTGTAGAGTCGTCTGATAGCCGAGGCCTTCGCTATTAAACTAAGGGGTGACACATGCATTAGTGAACCGTCCATAACACCAAGAAAAGAAGAGATTAACTTTCTCTCATGTGCCCAGGTGCATTCTCAAATTTGTAATCTTGTTGATTAACAGCATGTACCCATTGCACCATGCAAATAGCTTGGAGTTCCACACGACTCCAAGCTATTTGGAGCCCTTTTTTCCTTTATATTGCATTGAAGCAATAAAACAGTCAGTTGTCAGTCAGCGCTCGTCTTGTGCATTCATTTCTCACGTCTATTTTGCGCCGTTTTTACCTTTTACCACATGAACAAAACACGAGAAAAGGTTTTGAAATCCACGTTGTCACAGGTGCATTCTAGTGCTGCGCTTTCAACACAGAGAACATGGAAGACTGTCCTACGAAATATTTTTCTTTCCTGTTCCCAGTAAACTGATTCAGAGCTGCTTTTCTACACATTGTCAACTTTCAGCTAGTATTTCGAAAGCACTGCTTACCAGGCCCGGTCGACGTCCAAACAATTTGTACTTTTTTGGGGCCACCTCAAGCAGCCGCTTGGCATCACTGTCCACATCGGCATGTGTAGACGACGATTCCGAGCACGAGTCCAGCCATTCCTGCGGAAGCCATAAAATATTGCCACAGCGGAACAGCCGCAAATCTGAACTGCAAATTACAATTCAGTGTCACAAGCTACTTCGCTGTTTTCCTCTATGTGGGAAACAATACCGCCAGTTGAAAAGCCAAATTTTAAGAACTTCAGCACCAGAAATAGCATGCACCAGAAGCAAGAAGGACAATCAATATATGCTTTTTCCCAAGGACACTTCTCAATGTTAACCAAATTCTAGTTTCAAGTGTGTGCTAACTGAATTATCACCATCACTTCCAGAAGCTTGAATAAAAAGATTCATCAGTTGTTGGGTGATGATTCGGACTAGTTGTGCTAATAATAATAATCGGGAGCTCAAAATAATAGATTCCCCCCAAAACAAGCATCGTCATTCTATTTAAAAAGGCCGGTCGCTGGATTGCTATGTACATCTATTTCCACTAGCATGTTCCTACATTGACCACTATCATGCTGTCCTTATACAAATGCATGCACTATATCAAAGCTCAATACACACCCTGTAGAGATTTGGTGCATATACAGTCGTCGACCGTTTATTCGGATGCTGAAAATTCAGACATGCCCGTTTATTCAGACAACTTCGCGGCACCGCCACTCGTCCCATTGAAGTAATGTAAACTCACAACCGAAAATTCGGATGCCTAACGGTGCGCCGTTCAATTTTTCGGAGACCGGCTGGCTGATCAAGTGCAGCGTCGGAACGCTATGACCATCTGTCTGCAATGTTTACAATACAGTAGACTCTCAATAAATGGAACCCGAAGGGACCAGTAAAATATGTTCTGTTTAACAGGAGTTCTGTTTACTGAGAGATGAACAGGGTGCAGAATGCACGAACAAAACCAATCTTGTCAGAAGCTTGTGTCCCATTTAAGCAGCAGTTCCGTTTAACAGATTTCCGTTTACTGAGAGTCTACTGTATTATTGCTATGTTGCCAGCACTGAAAGGTTTCACGGTTGCACAGGCTATGGCTAGAGATCGTGCCAGTATAAAAGTAAATGCAGAAATTACAAATGTCGATCTCAAAGGCTATGTGTTCTGGCTACACGTAATGGCTGTTCCTCAGTTTTAGCCAGACGAGTATCCATTGAATGGCTACCACGGCCAAACCACAAGCCAAGCCAAGCCACGCTCAGAGTCAGTACGGTGTGGCGTTCGAAAAGGCCACGCGTACGAAACAGACAACGTAAGAAGAGAACCACAAGTGCTGCAGCATGAACTAGCCCACAACATTCCCTTTTGACGTTTGAGAGTTTGCTTGTCAGTTGTTTCTACGGCTAGGCCTGATCTGTGTCTAGCTCTCGTTTGTTGCTTGACGTGCGAGGCCTGATCGACTAAAATGGCTTCGATGCCACCCATTCCATCTGCACCGTCGGTACTAACGAAGAAATGTTATTGGCCCTTGGGCCAATAAAGGTGTTTTTTTTCTGGTGAATCTTCTTTTCGGACACTCGATTATTCGGACTTTTTGGTGGTTCCCGCTCAGTTTGAATAAATGGTCGCTGACTGTATTGGTGCAGCTAGTGCAGTTAACCATGCCTGGGCCGCTGAATGACCGTGGCTTTCTTCGAAACAGCCCCTTTGCCACACCTCCCTTGCTTGCTGCGAAGCCTGTCCTGCTGAACCGTAGATTGCATCATGCGACAGCTGTTTAAATTACAACCACTGGAACTGATTTTCTCATCATGCACGGTTGTGAGGAACAGCAGGCAAAGCCTCGTTTTGAAGCAATAGCGCCCACTCAAATACGGGTTTTCCACAATGCTACAGCACATGCGTCCTTCCCCTAGTTGGAAAGTTGCAAAATTCCTCTTGGTCTGCGAGGCTTACATTCGGGCCGTGCTGGTTGTCCCGACCCCTACCGAAACGGTAGAGGATAGCACAGGAACACGAAAAACTAGCAGTTGTTCCATGTACGAATACAACCGCTGAGCGAAGCTCCTTAGAAATGGGACGCAAACGACTATTTTGAATGTTCAAGGCCAAAAAACTTCGGACTGCGTGCCCCTATTGCAACCACCCTAGCTGCATTCGCCTGTCCATCCTTCAGCCTATTCAACCCGTAATGGGGGGCTTGAATAGTATTGGAGGGCCCCTTGAAAAGTGGTGCAAGATTATCTAGCATTATAGACCCAGCTGTGGAACCACTAGTTTCACCTGGTGTTTTTTGCCTTGCAAAAAAGTGGCCGCAGTCATTAAAAGTTAGCTGCTTGAGCTGATTCACATGTGGTTTCGGGATGGTTGGTGATCAACTAGGCTTTGCAACATCAGGTATTAAGAAAATACCACCAACATCTAGCAAAAAAAAAACCAAAAAAAATCATCTCAGTGATTGAACTTAAGCATGCAGTTATGCAGGGAGAATCCATGGTGCACTGCAATGGGTCCAAAGGTTCATTAATCAAAATCTAGCACAGCCAAGATTAGTGCAAATGAGTTCTGTGGAATCCCGCAAGGTGGCGGAAGGATTAATAAAGGGAAAATAGACAACCACCCGTTTTGTAGCACGAAGCCACAAGGAAATCCGTAAGGATTTCTCAGAAAGAAAAGCTTCTTAATTGCCGAAAAATTCGTCCTGGTCCGGGGTTCGAACCCGGGACCAATGCCTTTCCGGGGCAGTCGCTCTACCAAATGAGCTAACCAGGAAGCTAGCAATTGGCAGCGTGAGGGCGAATTCATCAACAACTCAAAGCACATGGACAGAAGTAATGCAAATGAGTTCTGTGGAATCCCGCAAGGTAGGTCAATTACTGACCAGAGGCTGCAACTGCAAAGACCAGCAGCCAAACTAAGCTTGGGGCATGCCTGTTCGTGAAACATCAATGAGAACAGCAAAGATGGACTCACATGATCTTCGGAGAGTGAGGGCACCCGCTCAGATCCCATGGATGATACGCCTGTGTCACTGCTGTTGTCCATGCGATCTTCTGCCACGGAAAGCTGGACGGGGTAAGGCGCTGAAGCCGCTGCAGCAAGAAAGAAAAGCCCGTCTAAGCAAAAGAACGTTGTTATCAGGTACAAGATGTGCATGACATTCTTGATCGCATAGATCAAGGGGCCCAAGGGGGCCGGCAGGTCTGGTAACGTCCAGCAAGGCTGTTGAACTCTCACGGGAGTTGGGGGCATTGCGGAAGAAGCAATGAAAAAACAATGTTTTTCTCGTTACTTCCGTAAAATTACTTGCTACTTTGCCTGAAAACAGGTTTTGAATAGGTTTTGAAGCTTTGGTGTGTCAGAACACTTCAACAAGTAAACGCGTTCTTCTAATCGAAGTGAATACCAAACCATTCAAATCGAATATTCAAAATTTCAAATATTCACTCTATGTAATGTGCAAGCCTCTACACTGATGTCTCTGGCCACAGTCAAGTGCACCACAGCTAAGCACCTAGTGTCATGCTCCATTTGCTCCACTATGCTGACTGTGACGTGTACAGAACCTTTAGCTTCCTACCAGCACTTGGTGTCATAGGCCTCCTTATCCATGGCATGCACCTGTTTTCAAATATGAAACCCAATCAACTGGACCAACCCTAAAGCCTGAGGAGAACCTGGCTGCCCATGCAGAGGAATGTCTTCCGATGAACTGGCAAGTTTTGTAGCCAATTGGAAGGCAGCAGTTCTCCAAAGCTCATACTGGAGGTTATGTAAGCATGGTGTTGCCACCAGAAGCGATAACATGGCTCAAAGGTGCCTGACAAACCTTGTGCACATTTTAGTTGGAAGTTATTCTGTGCAGCTGCAAAAAGGACATGGCTTAGAATACCACACAACCTTGTGCATGCAGTGCGACACAAGAGTTCTTTAATTTACAGCTACATTATCTTAGCCTTCTTTCCATGTGGTGGCAGGCAATGTTTAATTCTGTCTACATTTTGCCCAAACATTCCAATGAACTCGCGTTAGTAACTAAATCAAGATGGCATACAATGGTATTCTTCCTCGAGAACCTACTATTCTACAAACGTAATGTGTACAAATAGCGGCATTACACATATTGATAGAGTGCATGCCAAACATAGAATGACTACTTGCAGTATGATTATCAGTGGTTTCTTGTGTGTTGTGTTACAGAAAAGGCTGACGAAAATATCTAAAGCCATTGTGCTATCATTGAAGAGGAAACTCTTATTTTGGGCAAAACAGGTGCAGACGTCGTTAGGCATCTAGAAATGTTCACTGTACACTACATTTTCGCAAAGCATTCCTCAATCAACCATTGTAGCAGTCGAAACATGTAGGCATGCAGGAAAAATGTGATGGAGCGATGGTGCGCTCATCACCTATTAAATTTAAGCCCAGCATATTTGTCCTAAGGCACAGTTCTGGCCCCCTTTAAGTAAGTAAAATAAAATACATTTAAAGGGGCCCTGCAACACTTTTTGAGCATGCTCAGAAAACGCTGCCGATCGGTAGTCCAGGCTCTCGAGAACACGCGAGCCAAATATTATAGCGCAGCACGCGGTGTGGAATTCACAATAAATTCTCAAAGTCAGCCAGAAATTGCTTTCTCTTCTCTCGACAAATGACGTTGCGTACTCAAAAATCACTCGTCACCGACACTCGTATCACTCGTATCAGCCATTGGCTGATTTGAGCATGGCGCGCTCGGTAGTTACAGAGGCCGCCGCGGGAGGCCGCGACTTGTCCACGCGTGCGCACGCGATCGCAATGAAAATTCGCGTATTCGAAGAAAAAAAGAAAGAGAAAAAGCGCTCAAGACCACGAGGCGCGCGTGACGTATTTTCTTTCCCCGTGCCATCCCTCCCTGCTTAGCTTCCAGCGCTTTCGACGGGAAGAGAGAAGAGAGAATGCAATTGCAGCGTGCGAGAAATCTTTGTAATTCCACTCGTACTGGACGGATTTCAAAAATTTTTGCGGCGGTGAATTCGTGAGGCAATAAGCTCCTTTAGTGTATCCATTCCATGGCTACTTGGAAAAGTGTTGCAGGGGCCCTTTAAAGAGCCTTCGAAGGGACAGAAATGCAATTTTGCTTATTGGAATTTTGATTTAAGCTAAGAACACAGCTTAGCACAATCATTTTATTTGAAATGGCTTCTAGTATTTTAATATTTCTGTCGTAAAAAAAAAAAAATGCATTTCTAACATTGTAGCTTCTTTTCACGAGGTTAGACATTCGTACAAAGGGATACCCTCCCGGTCAAAAACGCAAGCCAGACTTTAATGCATTTCTCGCTGTCCAGTCTGGATTGGCCCCAAACACTGAAACAGCAATATCCATGTCATGGCTAATGGAATTGCAGCCACCGTCGCAGACGCCACCAATTGTCTCTCTAAATCAGGTTATGAGGGAATCATTCAGCACAAGGGTTCTTAGGGTGTGCTAGTTGGTTCATGAACATTGTGGTGAAACAGCGCAGCCGACGGGATGAAGAATATTGGCCTCAAGGACATAGCGTGGGGCCACCTACGTCGTGAAGTCACTCATAGGATGCCGGGGTACGTCGTCTGCTGGAACACCGCATTTCCTGCGCTTTTGCCACCACGCGCTTTTGTTGTGTGCATCGTGTGTGATTCCCCCCTTGTTATGAAGCTCATTTCTTAAAGAAGGGGTATAACCTAATAATCCTGGCAAGCAAACCACCAGTTTGTGCCAGGCACCCACGTGTAGCATGCTACAATCGTCATCTAAAGCCAGTGCAACTGACGCCATATAGGACGATGCAACTGATGCCGTGAAAGCTAAGCTGCTAATAAGTCATTAAATACTTTCCCCACGAGAATTCTCAGACTTAGTATAAAACGATGGAGTGAACTTGCACCAACGACGGAAACATGCCGCTGAACAGTAATACCCCCCGCGCATGCGGTGCAAATGCTCGACTGTCAACGAATACGTGGAAATGGTGAGCGGAGTCAATTGCCACACATGATTAAAGGTGCTGGTGGAATCTGCAAAAGAAAGAGCCAATTTCCCCTCCACTGCTCATTCTCATTGTGCTCCAAATCTGATTGGTACCAATAAATTTTGTCTTGGCTTACACTTGCCGGCAACGTATCGATGTTAGTTTTCAGCGCCTTTGGCGAGACCGTAAACCTGACAAAATGTTTGTTTCGTAAAGATGCCGTGAGAGATATTTGAGACCTGGGTGCTCTTCTTTTTACTTATTTTGTTAATTTACAGTGAGCCTGTCATTCTCCATGATCAGTAAACTGATTGACAAATGCACGCGATGAGCCGGGAGCGCTCGTGAGCATACGTCAGCTGTTACCGAACATTTTTGCTGCGGCAGCGTACGCAAACTCTTGCCATGAAAGTGCTTTCTACGAACCCGTGAGCTAGTGTTGGCGTCTTTTCCCATTTTCGACTTTACCAGCCAAGTGTCGTGCATTTTCTTGCATTTAGGGCAATGATGAAAACTTACAGCTGGATCTGCCACATTTGTATGGCTCCGAGGCATCGAACAGTACGCCAACAAGCTGAAGCTGCTTGCAGTCCGCCGCGTTGGTGTATAGCGGTTACGGTGCTCAGCTGCTGACCCGAAGGTTGCGGGCTTGATCCCAGTCGCATTTCGATGGAGGCGAAATGCTGGAGGCCTGTGTACTGTGTGATCACATTGCACGTTAAATAACACCTGATGGTCGAAATTTCCAGAGCCCTCCACTATGGCATCCCTCAATCATATCATGGTTTTGGGATGTAAAAGCCCAGCTATTGCATTATTATCATTAGAAGTTGCTTGTACACAACCTAGCACTGCTTATATGGTGATAATATCTCCAGCTGGCCAAATAAAGCTTCACATGCTGAGAACTGAATGCTGTGCACCGCGTTAACACCCGAACGCCACGTTCCACAACTGCACGGCACGGCGAGCAGGAGCATCCTATCTGTGACGTCAAACGATCGCAGCGCCGGCCTCTCCAGTGGAGGCCCTTGCGGCCAATACAGGACACAGCACTGTCCTGTCTATTCTTCGTCCTGTCGTGTGCGCTGTTTCGCCACAAAGGCATCATTCAGTGTACTATTACTCCTGTTGCTTTAAATGCAGAATTAATAAGAGTTTAACCAGAAAAAGCAGAGAGCATGCTCTCAATGGTGAAGGGGTCACCAGGCAGGCAGCGTTGCAGAGGGTCATTTTATGCTACGTTTCTTACAGGCAGATCAAGAGGGGCATGTGCCCTGTGTCCCGGCTATGCCCTGATGACAACCAGACTGCAAAGCTGCACTAACTCTGGAGTGCCCTTTCTCCACCTCCTCAGAGCTGATTACTTCATTAGTGAAGTAATCCTGATGGAAACAACAGTGCCTCCCCCCCATTGAACACATTTCTTGAACTTTTCCATATTCGAACGATATGGGTTTCAGTTGAAGTTTCTTTTAATGTAGGTCTCAAAGGGACACTAAAGGCAAATAACAATTTGCGTCAGAGTGAAAGATCAATGTTTGGGAATGTCTAAAACGTCAATATTATCAACAGCAGTGCTCTACTAATCGAGAAATTAAGGTAAATGTATGACGCCACATGCGCTACGAGTGGGACATCTAGGAAATGATCCCAATGACATCACAGCTCCCGGCTACAATTAATCACTGGTAATGAAACCAGCTGTGGTAAAAAAAGAAGCTTCTGTGCATTACAACACGTAATAAAATGCTCCTTGTCCGTTTCTGTTTGATTCATAGAAAAAGGAACTGCCTGGCGTTACTATGGGGAAAGGCGCGAGGAGTTCAAAAATTGCGTTCTCGCTTGGTTAGGCTGGATAGGTGGCACCATCTAGCGGAGCCCAGTTGCAGCAAGCAAGCAGAAAATTGTTCAATGGCCGTTGTTGTTGCTGTGGCTCCCGCTACTTTCGCTCTGCTGCTGCTGGTGTCGGTGGCCGCGCAGTAAAGGCGGGCAACGTTGGGCAAGACAACTGTTACGTCAGGAGTTCCGTGTTCAGACGGGTGACGCGGGTGATTTGAAGCGCGCTAACGCTGTGCGGACCACTAAAACGTGATTTTATTTCACAATAAGCATTTCCTAGGCATGAAAGTAGCACTATGAGGTTTCTGGACCTCTATTTCTGCAATCAACGTCGACTTAATATTTCCCTTTAGTGTCCCTTTAATGTTCATGTAGCTCCTATGGTTCCGTATATCCGGCATTTCCACTGAAGACAGTTTTGTTACTACAATGTCCATTGTAGTGGCTTCTGCGTCCTGGAAAGTGAGCTGAGTGCAGTCGTCATCCTGGCACAAGCCCAGGTTCTTGGGGCCATCATGGGTTGATGCGTGTGCTGTAATATCCCTTCAACTACACATCAGGAGGCAAATGTTGGCATTATCATTACCTACTACCCCACATAGGTCTTGTGCATCCCCGAAATAGGTCAGACCACACGCAGAAATAGTTAAAGAAAACAAAATTGATGTAATTATGTTTCTCATTCTGGCTGAACTGCGCGGTGGGACGAGACACGAGGAGAAAGGCAAGACAAACAAGCGCTTGTTTGTGTTGCCTTTCTCCTCGTTTCTCGCAGTCATGGGCACATTACCAGTAAAAAGTAACAGTGTTACAGTTACAGTTACCTAAGCCAAAAAAGTAACTCTGTTACAGTTACAAAGTTTCCAAAAGTAACTTGTTACAGTTACAGTTACCGCGAAAAAGTAACGTCGTTACTTTGACGTTACCCTATAAAATAAGTAATAGATTACACACCAAATGATAGAATTTATTTAATAAAAACGTACGAAGAGGAACGGGGAGTGCGTAGCGAGTGAAGACGACGTCCATTGAGTCTATTCCTTATGTTCTTCAAGGTGTATCAGACCCTGTTCGGAAAGCTTTGCGTCTGCTGGGAAAACAAACAAACCGGTTTTAAGCCCTCCGATAACTTAGGACATGTGTTCGCGAAACCCAAGGACCGCCCACCTGATAACGATCGGTGCGGGATCATCTACAAGTACGATACGCGGATTGCGAAGCAACATAATTACATCGGCGAAATGGGCAGGAAAGGATCAGGAAAAGTTGCTAAAGACAACCATGCAACACATTCTTAGACGGAGCTTGTTAAACAGTGCTGGACAGGGCATAGCTTTGGCCTAAACCAGGGGTTGGCAACCTGCGGCCCGTGGAGCACTAATAGGCGGCCCCCGGCATGACGTCCACCCCCCCCACCCCCCACCTTTTGTCCTTCCTATCTGAAGGTCGACATGGCCGTTTTAACCTAGTAACCTACGTTTGATTGCTATTTTATGACATGCATAATGAAAATAAACATGATTTCTGATGCAGTTTTGCTAACTATTGTCCATTCGGCAAATTCCTACATTTTGTCTGCAAATACCTCCACCCCGCTTAGCCGTCTGGCCCCCCGCTGTGTTGGCGTTATGCAACTTGGCTGTCCGCCTCAAAAGGTGGCCGACCCCTGGCCTAAACATGCGACGATGCCGGCTCATGAACGAAAGTGGGGGGGGGGGGGGGGGGCACTTCTGGATAAGTGATTCATTCGCCACTACGCATCGGCTTGCAACAGCAACCGCCTCCCTATTGAACGTTCGTAAGGACGTGTGGGACTAATGGACTGATCGACATCGGCTCAATTTTCTAGCGAGAGCTACATTGGCCGTATTCTCACCATTACACAGAAGTTTGAAGTTGATTCACTAGTTCACGGCACTTCTGGGTTTCAGTAATTTCGCCCTGCAGTTTTGTAACCGCCTGTCACACACAATTAGCTCGGCGCCTCGGACGAAGCAATACTCCACCGGCACACTAAAAACAGAGCTAGAAGCTGAAGTGACAAAATGGGTACAACCCCCCCCCCCTAAAAAAAACAAGGGGCGGGGGACGGGAAGTTGGCAGGCGGTTCAGTTGCGACATGATTGATTTAGGACATGTAGTTTACAAGTAAACTCCAAACATGGTCTTCTGCAGGGAAGATATTTCTCTTAGCGACCTCTTCTCCTAAACTGCGGAGAGGAAAAGGCAAAAAACAAAGTGCAAAAAAGTGAAAAGCGTTTAACATCGGCTTTCAGCGAGTTTAACGAGTATAATTTTTTTATAAAAACAGAAGCAACTGTAACGGTATTTTCCGTTACAGTTACTGTGTAAAAAAGTAACAGTGTTACAGTTACAAGTTCCTCTAACTTAAAAGTAACTAGTTACAGTTACAAGTTACTGAAAAAAGTAACTAGTTACCGGTAACGCGTTACTAGTAACTAGTTACTGCCCAAGACTGGTGTCTCGTACCACCACGCAGTTCAACCAGAATGAACTCTTACCAACTTGCCCAACTTTCCACGCTGCTTAATTATGCTTCTGCTGAGCCTAACCGACAAGGGTAACATATGCGCACTTGTGCATTAAAGTAAAAGAGGATTTCTTTCACAGCTAAGCTAGCCTCCCATGGCGTGTTTCCATCATTTGCAGCTGATCATAAACGGCATTTTAGTTATATTGAAACACGTAATCACTGGACTTGCTCTGGCCACTCTCTCCAGCCAATATATTTCGATGCACGCCTGAATAGCGTCTGCCCTTTGTCAAGTGGCGGTCCCGCTTATCTGGGAAAGGAAGCCCTGCGAACGAACACTCGCAGTGCCAGCTGCGTGAGTAATCCGCGACGCCATCGCGCTCGGGCCGCCGGTCACGTCGGCAAAGCGACGGATCGCCGATAAGGCCTCCCTCCTCGCAAGAAGGTCCTTGTGCAAGCTACGATAAGGCTCGGATGCGCCGCCGCCGCGCAAAAACATCGCTGCGCGAGCGGCAACGTGCCTTGGCTACCGCGGCCTCGTCAAGTTACGAGACATAAAGGCTGCGATCCAACGTGAGGGCAAATCCGAGAAGTACTAAGGTGACGCCAGTCGCCTGTACTGCCCGCATTAGAAGAGCACATATCGCAATAATAATTTTGGTGGCGCCGCGCTCCTCCTGCGAGGGTGTCGACGGAGGTTAGAGCATTTCCGAAAACGTACCGTAAAATATCGAGCAAGCGACGGTGAAGGATTATTCGACGAGATCTGGAGAGGAGGCCCTTGCTCGGTCATGGCGGAAGAGCCGTGTTTCTAATGAAATGCTTTGTTGAATACGCATGTATTCACCGTTTTCATTAGCCCTCGTCGGGCGAATAAAAAACAGTGAATATAGAGGGTGTATTTGAAATCTCCCGAAGAAGGGACGGGGCGGGGCGCCTGCTCGGGATTTTACGGCATTCAGGTTCCCTGACACCAACTCAGCTATCAACACTCGCAGTGTCTTTATTGGGGGGGGGGGGGGGTGGGGGGGGGGGGGGGGGGCAGGGAAGCGTGGAACTTATGCGTTGTGTTTTGAATGTGCTGGCTCTTAGGGGGGGCAAAAGGGGGGGGGGGGGGGCAAGCGCGAAGTTTAGGAAGGCTGTTGCCCCCCGCTCCTGTCGCAGTGTGGGGTGAAGAAGCACGCCGACTGCGTGTGCGCACGTGGCAGATACGCTTCGCCGCGGTCGCGTGACGCCTAATAAATAGGGCAGCATTCGGCTCTGCTATGTTCCAATATAAGCGCGCTTATCACCAGTTCATCGATAAGGAACGGACTCCGGGGAGACTTGCCGCAGCTGCCGATATCAATATTCTTGCGCAGGTTTATCTTAAGTAACGTGTCCACTACATTTCGGCTGGTCTTTTGCATTACAGCATCAATTAGTTCGCAGTGCATGAACGGATGGATGGATCCTCATTTAGAGGATCCAACAGTGTCAGAAGCTGGGAACGCTGGACCGACGTCACCAGTGAAGGAACCAAAAATATCAGCGGGTGACGAATCGTGCGTTGAAACAGCACTGACTTGTGCGTCCTTGAGGGGGGCCGAGACATTCCACTCGCACCAATGGACGACGATGAGTTGGTAACAAAAACAGCGGTGCTACCCCGGCTGGTTCGCAAATGGCACCAGCAAGCCATATTTAGTGCACACGCGGTCAGCCGTGGACGAGTTTGGAGGCACTTTGGTATCGAGGACCTTGCTCGAAGTCGACATCTGAGAACGGTGAAATTTCGGCTGGTACGCAACGAATTACGGCATCGTGGCGGGAGAAAATTAGGATGACGACATGCCGAAATTATGACCAATACGACGGAGCATCCCCCCTAGCCTGACGACAATGCTCGCAGCATCTGCCACGTGTTCCATTGACGTTCACACCATCGCCACCGAACAGCGCAAGGATCGCCTGGCAGACAGACTTGATCACCGATCCGTCGGCAACCAACACCATCCACTCGCGCGTTGAGCCGCCGCCATTCGTGGCGAAATGGTGGGCTTGACGGCGCAACGCAATTACTACGCCGACGGTCGGCTATACCCCACAGTCTGTGGTGGTGGTGGTGAAGAACATTTAATAACAAAAGAAAGGTGTAGAACCTCTTTAGAGGTCCCTACAGACTAGGTGGAGTCTCTATTCCGGGACCCCATTGGTTGAAGCCGCCGCCCTGGCTCTCTGTACCAAGGCCCGCTGGGCCTGAAGGTCTGAGCAGCCGAGCAGGGCTGCCTCCCAGTCCTCTCGCGTAGTGTATGGGTGAGGAGTAACATGGTGTGGACCTGTCAAAATAACGCAGTCTGTGTACTGAAATATGCGAGTCGTTCCACTCTGGGGTTTCCAAAACCTGCATTCGACAACGATACTTCTGGAGAGGAATGTACCGCTACGTGCATAAGCGTGCGCAGGGTTCCCCTTCAGGGGGGGGGGGGGGGGGGGGCGAAGGTTCGTTAGCGCCCCCTCCCCTATGAAATCAATGTAGAGGGCCGACTTTGCCCCCCCCTCTTAGGTAACTGGGGGGGGGGGGGGGGGGGGCTCTGCCCCCTCGTGCGCGCGCCTATGGCTACGTGCACAAGTTCGTTCTCTCCTAGCCTCGATTGTCAACGCACCTGTCGCCAGCATGTCTCCAACCATTACCTTGCCCTAACCATCCGCTTGCGCGCGTGGCGTGGGCATCGATTTGTATGGGCCACTTCCTCTAACGTCGGCTGGTAACCGCTGGGCCATCGTCGCTGTTGACCATCTCGCACGATACGCCGAAACCGCCGCCTTCCCAGCGGCTACAGCGCGTTATGTTGCCTCCTTCCTGCTCCATACTGCGTCACGGTCCAGCCCAGGAGCTGCTCGACGATCGAGGCCGTGTCTTCTTGTCGGAAGAAGAGTGCCATGCAGTTCACCGAAGAACTACTGCTTACCAACCGCAGACAAATGGCCTCAGTGAACGCTTTAACCGCGCGCTCGGCGACATGCTCTCAATGTAAGTAAGTCCCCGCCGATCACTAAAATTGAGATGCCGGCATGCCGCCTTTCGTCACCTACGCCTGCAACACCACCCCTCAGAGCACTGCTGGTTTTTCATCATTCTTAGCGTACGCTTTTAAAAAATACTGCAGTTAATGCGTACGCACGCTTACCAGTACATTTTCTCGGTTCTTGAGGGTTAGGCCTGTCATCTGACGCACAAACGAAAAAAAAAGAAAATTTTCGTTTCAGTGCAAGGGGTAACTCCAACCGTGGTGTCTAAGAGCCCCTGCGCGGAGCTGTAAAGCTCCAATCCCTTTAATTCTGCAGCTTTTCAACGCCAGTGAGAGAGTGAACAGTCCGTCGCCGGTGCGAACGTTGACTTACCCTCAATCATGAATTACCCACAAGTCGCGCAACCAGCAGGCGAAGAGCCAAACCACGTTAAAAATGATGTCTCCATTCTAGCAAGGAAGGTACTGATGTAATGGCTATTTTACAGTGCACTTTGAAAAGAGTGTCTACTTTATTAGATAAACGAACCCTGCTTTTCTCATTAAACGCGGATTTATACTTTTATTTCTTCAATGGCTGTTGGCGCCCCACGCGGCAAAACAACGAAGATGCATATGATCCCAATCACGTGACCTGGTGTAGTGTTGAAATGCAGTATGACTTTTTTTATTATATATAATCTTTTCTAACGTACGTAAGCTGCACAGATAAGCCTTCGTTTGCACTGAGCAGAACCGTTTAAGCCTTTCAAGCGCGTTTAAAAATTAAGCCTTTCAAGCGCGTCTTCTGTTCAGTTGCAAGTGCCAGCATCTCCCGTCGACTTCTTTTCGCTGTGTCCTGTGTTTTCCGCTGGTTTTTATCCTTTGTGTTGATCCGACGCTCATGAGCGGCAGCATGATGAATGGATGGATGGATAGATAATTATCTATCCATCCATCCTCAAGTTTACACCCTTTTAAAGGGTATACAGCCTTATATAAGGATATGTATAACCTTTAAAAGGGTAGAAACTTGAGCTTGTTGGCTTGGCTTCATAACAGGGAACAGCCCAGACACACGGGACAAGAAACACTGACAGGACTTGGCGCTGGTCAACAACATGAGCATTTTTTCGTAGGTGCACGAACATGTACTATCCGCGTCAAATGAAACCCGAACAGCGGCAAGCATTCCCAGTGGTATAGTGCGCGCCGTCCAGTTATCACCACTGACAGGCGCGCGCATCCGGTTCGGCAGCACTTCGCGTATACATGAGCGCCTGCCCATAGTGATGGCGCGCACTATGCCACTGCGAATGCTTGCCGCTGTTCGGGTTTCATTCGACGCGGATAGTACACTTCTTGGGAAGCGCACCATCGATCTTACTAACCGACAAGGAAATTAGGTATCTCCGCACGTGATCACTGCATTGTCATGGACTAGTTGGGACGAATGCGTTGAGCTCCCCCCCCCCCCCCCCCCCCTTTTTTTTTTATTTCCGTTTCCCAAGAAGCGTATATATTTGAGCACCTACGAAACAAACGTTCATGCATGTTGTTAGCCAGCGCCAAGCCCTGTCAGTCTTTCTTGTCCCGTGTCTGCGCTGTACCCTGTTATGTATACCCTTTAGATCGGGCGGCGGCTCACGCCAACCAGCCATAACATTGTAAAGTTAAGTACTAGCCCTATGTATTGAATGACTGAATTTCACTCGTGCCTTGATTGTAGCCACCAATCGGATAACCTTCCTCCTGGTTATTTCTACCCGCTTGAAGTTTATCTTGCCTGCACAGTCCATAAACCCCAATGCTTTGAAAAATTCTGCGCCAATATCTCGGACTATGGGGTGAAGCCCTTTACAGAACATTATCAAATGCTCAGCCGTTTCCTCCCCCTCTCCACACGCACTACATAACGTGACTATGTATTATGTTAGGCTCGGCACGTCTTGGTCGGCAATACTCCCGTCCTGGCCTCCAACAGCAGATAACTACCCCGAGAATCATCGCAGATCTTTGGCAATTTCCTGCTTGGAAGTTTGGCAGGTATCCAGTGATGATTTCGTAAGCATCCCCATTTTCCACATGCCCCTCTTCGTTTCCTTCACCTTCTTCTTCAACGATGCTTCGTTTTGGCTTGGTCTCCTGCTGTTGTCTAAATATTTGCTTGACAATTTTCGGTTTCGCTTCCTCCATTTCGTATCGACACTCCTCATGTACAAGGAGCTGAAAACTTTCCGAGCCCAACGCTCCTATCTCATTTTTCTCAATCGCTCCTGAAATTCTATCTTGCTGCTAGCTTCCTGCCCTCGAATGATGTCCATCCCATGTCACCTCCCCTGATTTGGGGTATTCCCGTGTGCTCCCAAAGAAAGCTTAGCTATGCCACGTTGCTTAATATCTAATCTTGCTTGAACCTTCGATCTCATGCACAAGACCGCATTGCCGAACGTCAGACCAGGAACCATGACCCCTTTCCAAGTCCCTCTCACAACACCATAAATATTGTAATTCCACAGTGCCCTATTTTTCATTACAGCTGCGTTCCTGTTACCTTTAGTCGTTACGTATCTTTGGTGCTCCCTTAGGTACTCAGTCCCGTTGCTTATCCATACGCCAAGATATTTGTATTTATTCACTATCTCCAGCGTGACATCCTGTCTCCTATGCTCACTGCCTTCGTTATCATTAAAAATCATGATTGCCTATTTTTCCTTACTGAACTTCAAATCTAACCGATCTCCCTCATTACCGCAGATGTCTATCAATGCCTGCAAATCTTCCTTGTTGTCGGCCATTAATACTATATCATCTGCACACATCAATGCTGGTACAGACTGTTCAAGGAGTTTTCCTAGCTTGGCAAAAGAGAGGCTTGAAGCCAAGTCCACTCCCCTCTAATTTGGCTTCTAACCCTTGTAATGCAGCATAAATAACAAGGGTGACAAGGACACCCTTGTCTTAGCCCCCGTTGTATCTCCATAGGCTCAGATACCAGTTTTTTTCCATTTTATAACTGCCTTGTTACTTTTATAGATGTCCTTTAAAAGATTAGTTACATCTTGCACATCTAGTGTGTCCAGTATTTCTTACAAGACCTCTTGAATCACACTATCGTAAGCTCCCTTGATATCTAGAAATTCCAGCCACAGGGGCCTGTGGTCTTTTCCTGCTATTTCGATGTACTGCGTCAATGAGAACAGATTGTCTTCCAACCTCCTTTGTTTACGGAACCCATTTTGTAGTTCCCCCCGGCACCCCCCTCATCCTCCACCCACGCGCCTGTAGTGTTTACTTGATAATCTGCATAATCTGATGTCACTGTTATAGGACGGTGTCAGCAGCTTTGTACCCCCATCCTGCTTAGTTTCCACCCATCGGGGTTGAAGGTTGAGGGCCTAGCGGCACCTGCCGACGAATTAGAGAAGTACCAGAACCGCGTGGCTTGCGAGGCGGTGAAGGGATTTCCTGTGACGAAGAGCGTTCGGGAAACTTATTCTACCTGCTCCTTACGTTACAAGACAGTTGAACATTCAAAACGAAGGTGGCTAAGCACAGCCCCTCCTGAGGAAGCGGAACGTTGAGCGTAATGAACAGTTGGCGAGGAGGGCATCGATGTTTAGGGTCTAGGCTTATTTTCCGTTGTCCAGCAATGACGATGAAGAATAAGCGCGTCCCAGACCACACTTTCTCTTTCTGCCATCACGGCACAGCACACACATGCAAGGTACCCACTATACATCATGACGATGACGCTGAAGAATAAGGCGCGTTCCAGACCACACATTTTCTTTCTGCCATGGATGAAAATGATCCGTGAAAGCGCTCTCGCCCGCGAAAGGCAAAGCGGCAACGCTAACAAGCTGCTACTCTGGATTCGAGAGCAGGGGCGAAGCCAGACATTTTTTTCGGAGGGGGGGGGGGGCCCTCCTTGAAATGTTCATTTTTCGCTCTGTATACCATGGCGAAAACAAATTCCGGGGGGGGGGGGGGGGGGGGCACGGGCCCGGTGTGCCACCCCCTGGCTACGCCACTGGTCGAGAGCGCGGCACGCGGCGGCTCAACGTCTACGCAGACAGCAAGCTACCCCGGGGGCGAGAGCTCGGGAAGCAGCGGCAGAACGGCAACGCCGAAAACAAGCAGCTACCCAGAAGTTGAGGGCGCGGAAAGCGGCGGCTTAACGGCAAAAACACATTGCATATCTATTAGGGGTGTGCGAATATTCGAACTTCGAATTCGAATCGAATAATACTTAATCGAATAATTCGATTCGACTTTCGAATACCTATATAGTATTCGAAGTTTCAAATAATTCGATTGGTCGAATATCAGAAGCGCGACACAAGCCAATGGTGCAACTTGGTTAGGGTGGGGTGCCCAAAAATAACGCTAACGTCGTTACAGAAGGCCTTCCGTTAAAACTGTCACCTATACTGGTTCATAAGTGTGGGCATGTTTATTTTAAAGGAGATTAAACACGACTCATGGCTCCATCAGAAAAGACCAGAGAACAGGCTGATAGTCTGCCGAACTCTTAGCGTCAAAAAATAACCAGCACTGAGCTGAGACCTTATAGTCACGAAGTTAAACACTTGAATGAGCTCCTGAGACCAAGAAAGGATGATCCTTTGAAGTACAGTGGAAAGCGCATAGAGCTGCACTTCATCCAGGCATCGCCAAAAATGCTTTGCGATGCCTTCCCATGCCTGCTACTGAGGCGCCCAGTGAGCGCATGTTTTCAACTGCAGGAAACACCGTAACAACACGGCGAGAAGGGCAAGGTGATGTGGAATAGCTTGTGTTTTTGCATGAAGTCTTTCGCTGGCAGTCACTCCCCGCGTTATGTGCTCGAGGACATGAGCAGATTGCATTTCTTCGTTCTTCCTTTCAATTTTCAACAAAATCTTTGGCATTCGATATTCCATTCGATATTTGACATTTTTGGCCACTATTCGGCACTATTCGATTCGAGTGGAAATTTCACTATTTCGCACACCCCTAATATCTATACACACGCGTTGTCACTCAATTACATGCGCGAGTGGGCAATATCACGGGTGATTTACGGTAAGATCCTCACAGTGCTAAGCACACTCGTCATGATTCACTTCATTAAGATGCGTATTTATTTATTTATTATTATTATTTATTTTTTTTTGCTGGAGGAGGGATTCGTACCTTTTCAGACTCCTCAGATAGAAAAATTTTGCTGACAAAATACCCCCCGCGCTTTTGGAATCAACCGCTGCAGGCCTAAGGGACCCCTGGCACCAAATTTGGAAACTCGAGATGCTTGCGTTGTTTGGGAGTCCAGCATGCGGGGGGGCACTTCTGACCGATTATTAGTGACGAGCGTTGTCTATACGATACTTTAATTTGGTTTTAAAGTAAGGGTGAGTGCTCATCTGAGTTATTTCTGGTTTGACGAAGACAGAGGCCCCGCGCGACGTTCCACGAGTAAGGCAAGTCACGAAGTGTCGACGCCAGAGAACATTTTCGGGGCGGGCACAATACTCCGACTGGAACCTGGCGAGGACCATTGTCCATCACCCCTCTCGCTCTGTTGTCGGACTGCTCTCAAGGTGGTTTCGACTGCTTACGCCAGAATGCTTTTCTTTTGTCTGAGGGGGGACACGCTCAAAGCACCCACATCGTTTCGTTCTTCACCCGATTTGAAAACGGCGCGTCCAGCGTCACCGAAGCTTGAGCGCACTTAAAGGCTGAACCACATGCAGCGTTTTTTTTTTTTTCGGTGTTTTCTGGCGCTGCGTCTCTCGGCGTCGTGACATCAACGCCGCCAGCGAGGGCGGCCAACCACATGGAAAGCGCCGAGGCCAGCGCCAGCCCAGCGTCACACATGCGACCAAAGGGAATGAACCTGATACCTCGCAAAGCAGTGTGAAGTATCCGTCACTGCACCAACAAAAAATATTCCTGATTACAGGTTTTATGTCAAACTTGCAGTTCTGTAGTGAGGGAAACAAATCACGCCGAAAGGCTATATTTGTTTATTTAGAGTTCCTGTATATGCTCCCTACGGGAGCACAGTTGCGCATAGGTCCGCCATCTTGCCTGGCTAGCAACCATAGCTATGTGGCGAAGCCGCACTTTGTTTTTGCAGGCGACTTGCTTAAAGGGACTGTCTACCGCTCGGAAAAAGTTTTCCGATTGTGGTGAAAATGAGAAGATCGTTCGTCACATCGACGGTAACGAGCATGCTTTTGTCCCATAAAAAAGGAATTATATTTTTAATTTTATGCCGAAGATCGTGAAAGAATGACCGCTAGCGTCACCAAACAGCGATGTGGTTCAATCTATTGGAAGGACAAGATATCCTCGCAGGTAGACTCATTTTGCTGAAAAACAAACATGTACAACTTGAAAGTGTATTTTGCACACTTGAGGTAGCTGTTGGTTGCGTCGGAGAGTAATTTTTTGCTTTTTTTTTTCTCACGTGTCCAAAAAGGCCCGGTGGCGCTGCCGGCGGCGCCGCCTTCGATTCCGTCTGTTCCAACCCATGCCCTATGCCGTGCGGCCCTCCGCGCTGGTCGTATCGTGGTATCGTGACGCTGTATTGTTGTCGGGATGTCTAACACGTGCTGCGCTGTGAAGGCGTGCATTCATCGTCGCTACATCAGTACAGACGTTTCATATCATCGTGTGCCTGCAAGACCGTCACAGAAACGTGTGTGGGAAGATGCCCTCGGATACAGTTTGCCCTATTACAGCCGAGTGTGTTCCAAGCACTTTCTCGCTTCGGACTACCAGGCGCCTTACGGAAACAAGACAAGGTGTCGAAAGCGGCTCAAGGGCACAGCTAAAATAAGCGCATAGACTGGGATTGCAGCAAAACAAGTGTTTTGTAGTCGTATAATAAGGCCTCATTTAACCGATAGCGCGTTGGAAACGACTGTTACATTCATTGTACTAGTGTTCGGAGAAAATGAAGGAATCCTACAGAAACTGCATGTGCTTTCGGTTTAAATTTTTTCCGGCCCTGCAATCGTCATCGCCTCCACCAGCCAGTGTTGTGAGCATTCATCCCACCACTGGAAGAAGACCGAACGCAGTTCGAAAAATTCTGTTTTAAAAATTTCTGCTCACTTTCCAGAGAAACCGCTGCAGGGTTGGACACTTCAGACGGTATGCTTTCGATTGCGGCACAAAACAGAAAAGCGATGAAGGACGGTAGACAGTCCCTTTAAGCCTGCTGCCGATCGACGAAGCGTGTCGGCGATCGCCAGTCGACATGTCTGGCGTGCCAACGACCGGCGATGAAAGAAGAAACACCTGCTCTCGGGACTATGCCACGAGAGTGCAAAAGCGTTTTTTAAAGTCTATCCGATAACGCAAAGGCGTAGCGTAGTGCCGAATAACATGCGCCGCCGCCGCCGCCAAGCCAAGTGGCGCCAGCTATGGAGGATAAGAAACAACTGACAAACACATAATATATGTCCTCTAAGATTCCGGAAGCGCCCATCGCCACTCGCTAAGCCAACAGCATCGATTATTTCAGTATGTTTTTCGAAAACGGTGCCGAATCGACGTAAATACTGTGCTGTCGAAGCTTGAGGACATGAATCTAGAGCAAATAAATGCAGCAGTTCGTAGCTAACGAGCTACAGAGTCCAAGGCGGTGACTTGATAGATTCTAGGCGGACGGCAACCGCTTTCGGCGGCGCGGCCACGTTTTCCGGGCGTGGCCTGTGCATCAGCTTCTCCGCAATGCATGGTTGCTAGCGGCGTTTAGAAAACAGATGCGCAACTCTGCTACCTAAAGGTAGCATATACAGGAACTCTATGTTTATTTTACTTGTAACGCCCCCTATTGAGCATAAGAAGAACCACAAACTCGTAATATATGGCCTCTGAGCTTGAAGTTGTCGGACGTTTTTGAAGCCACGTATTCGGCCAATACACTCAGGCCTGCTAAGCCTACCGATGAATTTGAGGATGGCGCTCGGAAACTGTTCGAAGAAATCCCGAGCGCTTGCTGACGAAGCTTCTGAGGAACAAGCTAAGTCAAATACAAGCATCAGTTGAGAACTTGCTGGTCACACAGAGCACGTACGGCGACGACTTAATAGATCTGAGGCGGGTGACAGCCATTTTGGCAGCAGCGACGACGCCGTTACGTAGCGGAAGTGGCTGCCAGCCGCGCGCTGATTGGTTCTCCGTCCATCGAACGGCTTCCGGCGTCGACGCCGACGCTGCAGATGTCTGGATCGTCTTGCCCTACCGGAAAACCCAGTGGCACTGTCCCAGCGTCATACCTGATTAAGGCCGAACTATATACAGCGTTTTCCCGGCGTTTTCCCAGCGTTTCGTACGCCGGCGTCACTCGGCGTCGACGCTACCGGTGACGGTGGCCGAAACGTCCACTTCAGGACGGTCCAGACATCACCGGCGTCAGCGTCGCCGCCGGAAGCCGTTCGATGGACGGAGAACCAATCAGCGCGCGGCTGGCAGCAACTTCCGCTACGTAACGGCGTCGTCGCTGCTGCCAAAATGGCTGCCACCCGCCTCAGATCTATTAAAGGCCAACTCCGGCGATTTTTTGACCGTGTCAGGGTAATGGTGCTTTTATGTTCCTGAGACACTCTTGTCACGCGCCCGATAGCTGAAATGCTCAGCAAATTCGAAAATAATTTTTAATAAGCAAAAAGGCGCAACACCGAAACCGAAACCCAACCGAGTGTACTGTCTACGTATGACGTAGTAGTTTGTTACGAACCGGAAGTCGTGCAAGGCATGCTGGTCCCGCTGGCGCAGAATACCGCACGCTCCTCCACAGAGAACAGAAAATCGCTCGCCAAACCAGCGAAGCGCCGGTCAAACACCGTCGCCTTGTGGCCAACACAATATACGCTGTAGCGGCCAAAGTTAGCGAACCCATCGGCTGCGTCACTTCCGTCCACCGGCAAACCAAGACGTCACACACGCAATGTTGCCAATAATTGTGGGAAGCCGGGTGGGCGTTTGCAGACAATCTTTAAAATTCATTTGCAAACAATCAGCGCATCTCTCAAGCTTGAAATTTGGCATAAATAACGGAAATGTGCAAATGAACGTACCCAGCGAATTTCATGGAGATCAATTGACCTCGAAAAATCGCCGGAGTAGGCCTTTAAGTCGTCGCCGTGCTCTGTGTGACCCGCAAGTTCTCAACCGATGCTTGTATTTGACTTAGCTTGTTCCTCAGAAGCTTCGAAGCAAGCGCTCGGGATTTCTTCGAACAGTTTCCGAGCGCCATCCTCAAGTTCATCGGTAGGCTTATCAGGCCTGAGTGTATTGGCCGAATACGTGGCCTCAAAAACGTGCGACAACTTCAAGCTCAGAGGCCATATATTACGAGTTTGTGGTTCTTCTTAAGCTCAATAGGTGGCGTTACAAGTAAAGTAAACAAAAATAGCCTTACGGCGGCACTGTGATGTGTTTCCCTCACTACAGAACTGCAAGTTAGACATAAAACCTGTAATCAGGAATATTTTTTGTTGGTGAAGTGACGGATACTTCACACTGTTTTGCGAGGTATCGAGTTCATTCCCTTTGGTCGCATGTGTGACGCTGGGCTGGCGCTGGCCTCAGCGCTTTCCATGTGGTTGGCCGCCCTCTCTGGCGGCGTTGATGTCATGACGCCGAGAGACGCAACGTCAGAAAACGCCGGAAAAAACGCTGCATGTGGTTCAGCCTTTATGGGACCAGTGTGGCGCTGGATACTGGGACACTGGCACGCTGCACGGGGCACACTGGACGCTGCACACTGCGACACGCGTTATAGGCCAAAATCGGGCTTTTAAATTCTTTTTAAAAATTTTGGTTATGCCCACATCGTAATTAAGGCTGAAACACGAGCACTGGGACAAAAAAAAATTTAAAAAAAAGCGAGCGCGCGGGACTCGAACCTGCTACCTCACCGAACTACTCATTGTGAGCCTGACACGCTACCCACTACGCCACACTCGAAAGTCGAGCTTCGGGCTATTTTTTCTTCATGTTTTAGCTAATTCCGGTATCCAATAGCAATGTTTTCTCGCTTAGAAAAGCAGATTTTCGTCTCTTCGTGCTTGCGCCAACCTGACAGGAGATTGTTTGTTTGTTATGGGCTGCCTTGGATCAGAACGTCTACCTGGCACGTTTTGCACCAACACTTATGAGCGTAATCGCAGATGTGTTGCGGCAATCGCACTGTCTCGCTAAGCGGTTAGCCATACCTACGTAGCAAACATCGTGCATCTGAACTGCTCACTGAACACTGTACTTTTCGTCACCCGTTTGAACATATTTTCTGTCCCCCCTTGTTTACGTTCCGCGTACTAGATCTGCAGTAGTTCACTCTAGCCGAAACGAGCATTAGGCTTAGGGCCGCCCTTTGTGAGCCACGGTCGCTGTGAAGATCGTGGATATATATTCCATTACAAAGAGTCTAATAACCGCTAAAATGTAGTTTCGATCATAACTGACCCAAGCGAGGTCATACTTGCACCTTCGATTACACAAATCAGAAGCTAAAAACGCCGAGATTGGGCCTTGCAGCGGCTAACTGCCGCCGGTGACGCGCGGCTTTCTGCGGTACGAGCGGGAACGACTGGCTGCTAGAGCAGGTTGATCTTGATTATCAGACTAATGCTACTGCCATATTATGTTGCGAATTATGAGTTCTTTTGATGTGGTTTATAAACTGCATTGACGACACTCGAGCACACTTCAAGGAAAGCGCACGCGCGCTCGACAGATGATTGCTTTAGCCTACAAGCACATCCGTTCCCTGACTGAAACTAAAGCTATATATGTGTAGCACACAGGACAGAACATTTTGAAAATATTCGGTCAATTTTACGCTCGACATCTCGCGATCCAATATAAAGTCTCTTAGAAAGTCCATCAAGCGCGCCCAGGTTCTTCCAATAGTGTGCGGCCAGACACTGCACAGCGTGACCAGTGCCTCCCAGCACGCTGTAGACACTGGGCGACGCTGCACAGTGTGTCCCAGTGCGTTTCAGCGCACTGGGCGACACTGGCCACGCTGTACAGTGCGTTCCAGTGTCTCCCAGCGCGCTGGAGTACACTGGGACACACTGTACAGCGTTTCCAGTGTCACCCAGCGCGCTGAAACGCACTGGGACACACTGAAAACGCTGTTTTTTTCGATAGGGTGAGGTGGACGTTTCGGCCACCGCCACCAGTAGCGTCGACGCCGAGTGACGCCGGCGTACGAAACGCCGGGACAACGCCAGCAAAAACGCTGCATATAGTTCGGCCTTTAAAGGGGCCCTCAAACGCTTCAAAACATCGGTACTGACCGCATCAACACGTATAGTGGCGCTCTCCAGAACTATTGCGGGTGGAAATGACGATAGATGGCGCACGCTTGTGATTGGATACATATGTAATGTTAGATGTAATTGCGGCGTTGCATCAAAATAAAGAATATGATTGTATTTCTTTTTTCTTTAGCGTACTTTTTCACTGAACGCGGAATAGACTAAAGCTCTCCGAACTTTTGAACTTGAAAATTGCAGCGCCGCGAAAGAATGCGCAGAACGCCACGGTATTGGAGGAAACGCGCCGGGAACGCTCTAGGCGCCGTTGTTTGAAGAAACTGAATGTAAGAGCGTTGACAGAGATGCCGTCGCAACAAGATAGATAACTAAAACTACAAAAAATTATAGAGGTGTTCGCGAGCTGCCTTGTTTCGCACGTGCGGTTCTCTTCCAGCACCACATTTTTTGTTACCTTCGCAACGGAATATGGCATGCAAGCTTCCGGTACGTAAGAGCTTTCAGTTAATTTCATTGGCGAGTCATCCGACGTTCACAGGGCGAGGGAAACGTGGTCAGGTGGCCCTGCCGAAAATCGAGTTGAGGGCAGGCGTTCATTTTATTGTATTTTGAATTTTCTAGGCTGAATAACTTTGGAATGTGTGGCCCTATCACTGCCGTTTTTGCTGCACTAATTTCTTCAGCCTTCAGACTACACAACACTCTAGTAAAGTATGTAAAACAATGAGGTCTTGAAAAGTGTTGGAGGGCCCCTTTAAGGCCTGACCACACGTACCCGTTGCAGCGCGCCAGCGCGTGGCTTTTCGACGCGGCGTCGCGCCCTACGGAGAGAGAGAGAGAGAGAGAGAGGGCGCCCAGCTTTGCGTAGCCACGCGCCCTTTGCGTAGCCGCGAGCGCTCTCTACGGAGAGGGCGCGACGCCGCGTCAGAAAGCCACTCGCTGACACGCTGAAACGCGTGCGTATGGTCAGGCCTTTAGTCTTGGGCGCCCCCCAAGACTAAAGGCCAGATTTTCACCTCGTAAGCAGCACAGAATTGAGCGGGGCTGGACATACACACTTTATTTCTGAGGTGGCCTTGTTATGGCGCACATGTCAGCACCAGACTACGTGAATACGTACAGCAAAGTAATCGACTCCATATTCAAGCTTCAAGGCTCTTCCGCTAGGCTGCGCGACATTTTTGTTAGCCTTTGTTACTTTTAAACGCAATTTAAAAATATAGATCCTGCTTAGCTCGCGAAAAGGATGCTTGAATCTGTCACTATACAAGAAAATTAGACGACGCAAACCACCGAGCAGAAAAGGCGAAAGGAAAGAAACTTTCTTGCAATTCGTGGTCTTTTCATTTCCACCAGAATCTAATCACACGTTGTGGCCACTTGTCGGTCCCTTTAACAATAATACCATGGCGATATTATACATAAATATATATTCAGGCCTGTTTCAAGAAATGTGTCCAATATTTTTAAAAAATCAGGAAAATGCGACATTTGTTCGCTTTTTTCACAATTGCTTTTTTCTGTAGCGGCAGGCATCTTAAAGGGATGCCTGCCTAAAGTGAAATATTAAGTCGACGTTGATTGCTCAAACAGCGGTCCAGAAACCTCGTAGTGCTACTTTCGTGCCAAGGAAATGCTTATTTTGAAATAAAATCACGTTTTAGTGGTCCGCATCGCGTTAGCGCACTTCAAATCACCCGTCTAAGCATTCAGAATCTCTGATGTCACTATTTCCGTGCCCAACGTTGCCCGCCTTTACTGCGCGGCCGCCGACACTAGCAGCAGCAGGGCGAAAGTAGCGGGAGCCACAGCAACAACAACCGCCAGTGAACAATACTCTGCTTGCTTGGTGCAACTGGGCTCCGCTAGATGGCGCCACCTATCCAGCCTAACCAAGCGAAAACGCAATTTTTGAACCACTCGCGCCTTTCCTAGGCGGTTCCTTTTTCTATGAATCAAACAGAAACGGACAAGGAGCATTTTATTACGTGTTGTAATGCACGGAAGCTTCTTTTTTTATTGCAGCTGTAGTGATTACTACGGATTATTGTAGCCAGAAGCTCTCACGTCATCACGGATCGTTTCGCAAATGTGCCACTCGTGGCGCACGTCGTGTGATACATTTAGCTTAATTTCTCGGTAAGTAGGGCACTGCTGTTGATAATATTGCCGTTTTAGACGTTGTCATACATTGAGCTTTCGCTCTGACATAAATTGTTATTAGCCTTTAGTGTCCCTTTAACATGGTTGAAGACATGATTTGGGACGGTAATTAAGAAAGTTAAATTAATTAAAGTTTTAATTAGTGTAGTTCGGCCGTTAAGTCAAATGGGAGAATTGAAGTCTTTCATGCGAAGAACCCAGTTCAGCTTTGAAATTTCCAAAAAGCGGCCTCTAGTAATAATTGCGAAGTAATGAAATTCTCCCAAATTCATCGGCGAAACCGAAACGCGGAAGAGCGCAACTGCCATATTTGTCTGAGATGACCAGAATGAGTGAACGTCGTTATATCAACCATCAACCGACTTCGTTGTGTAGGTGGCAGGGCTGCGCTTGCAGTAGTAGCACGCATGACGCACATGCGTTAACGAACGGGGAAGAACTGCACCTCTGTAACCGTTGTCTTGAACAGTGACGTCATTCTAGTCGTCTGCTTGTTGCGCTCATCGGTGCTTGGGTTTCGGTTTCGCCGTTGAATTTGCCTGAATTTCATTATGTCAAAATAATTAATAGAGGGCGCCTTTTCTAAATCTCAAAGCTGCGGTCGGTTTTTCGCATGAAGAATTTCAATTCTCCCATTTAACATAACCGCATAACTTCACTAATTAAAAAGGTAATTAAATTTCTTAATTACTGTCCTAAATGACGTCTTTAACCATCTTAGAGGGACCGACAACTGATTTTTCTCGGCCCATTCTTTCACGGCGCGACAGAAAGCTCACCCTTCGTAGTGTTTGTAGCTGCAGTAGTTAATCCCAAAAGCACGTAGTTATTTTACAAGCAATATTTTTCTATCTGAAAGGCTCTGAATACACAGATGTACCTTTCCTCCAGCAACGCTGAGAATTGATAGCGATGCCGCCAGCCTTGGTTGTGATTTGTGAAAGCTGTCGTCGTTCTGCTTTCGCTGGAGTTCCTGTAACTATGCTTAAAGGAGCACTGACATTAAATTTCAAAATCGAGATGTGTCCTTCATGCGATTGCTCGGTATGCATAGGTCTTCTTGGCCAAATTTGAATGGCGTCCGTCACGTGGAAGTTATTTTATTTCGAGGGCAAACAGCGTATGAAAGCTCAACGGAAAACTGAGTGCCCTGCGACATCAACACTAGCGCTACGTGTCGGGTGTGATACATTCCACACTTGTGACGCTCGCTAGTGATACGCTAGTAACAATGACGTCGACGGTCTGAGTGTGTTTAGTGTGGCGCCGACGGTCTCACTAGTGGCTCCTTGCTGTGTTGATCCGTGCGTGCGGTTCATCGTGTCGCATCGACTGATTTGTCGTGTGCTCCACAGCGCGAGTGCGATAATTCGGAGCGACACAATACGTGCCAAGATGTCGGGGAGCCGCGTCGTAGTGCGAACCTGCCCGTCGAGGCGCGGAAAAAGCGGAAAGTGCGTGTCCTTTCATGCATTCCCAAGCCTCGAACCTCAACGCAGCCAGTTGACTTCGTACGGCGCGCCGTTGGACCGAGGGACTGGACGCCTGTGATCAACAGCCTCATTTGCTCGCTTCACTTTGACGCGGGCTGCTACAGGACGAATCCTGTGTTGGCGAAGCAGTTGGATCTCTCATTTGATACGAGGCCCAGTCTCCAGGCCGGGGCTATTCCCACCGTATGTGTGTACCCCACTGTAGTAATACTGCAGCTGAAAGCAGCGATTCACTCGCCAAACGTCCACGACATGAGGTGCGCAGTTCGTGTTCCTGTGTAACTGACGAGGTATGCAGTACACGCTAACACGACCACGAGCTATCAAACATTGTTTACATGTGCAGTACACGATAACACGACTACGAGCTATCAAAAGAAATATCATCGCCAACAAGTAAAGCGCAGATAGCGCTAATAAAGCTGATTGTGCCATCTCACCGTTGAGCGTTGCCCAAGCGTGCGTCCGCAGGCAATTCCTCGTCGCTGCTTTGCAAGGGGTCAAAGCGAAAATGATTCGTGACGTCGCGAATCGCGGCAATTCCCAATTCCAGGTCGTTGTCATCCTCGCTTGTCGATGTTGACCGCGACGACGGCGGGGACGACGATGTTGACGACAAAGACATGCTGCACGTGTGCTCCTAGCAGACGAAATGTCACCGATGTAAGCTGGACGTGACGTCACTTTTTTTTGTGGCAGCGGGATCAGCTGGGGAACGGCCCCGACGTGGCCGCGAGGTAGCGCTACCAGCACTACAATTTGGCGGGCTTTCCACCCCTTTTGAATCGCGTTCGATACCGAATATATTAATCAACATTACTGGTACTTATTCGCCCCTCCGCTGCATTTGGAGTCGAGAATCGTTACTTGGGGGTCGATAGCAACTCGAGGATGCTAAAAAATCCACATGCGTAAATTTGATTTCAGTGCTCCTTTAACCACCTTTATTTTGAGCTTTTCAGCTATTTTTGAAAATAAGCTGTTACAACGAGATGATGTGACATAATACACCTTCCCTGTGTTTGTACCGCGTTGTGTGTGCCTGCGCCTGTGTTCTGGGTGGCTTGTACCGGCGTCGTTTCTAGGGGCGAAGCTCCTTAAAGCGGCACCCGCTCGTCCCTCGTCGTAGTGCGTAAATAGTCTTACGCTTTGACCTCCAAGGTGGTGCCGGTGGGAGATTTCTCCTGTGCGTTGTTGAACAATAAAAAATTCGCAGCGTGCGCGTTAACTAAAAGCCGAATTCTTCTGTCTCTCATTCCCCATTAGCAGCCATTGGAATTTCTCCTGTGCGTGATTAAACAATAAAAATTTTGTTCAAAACGCCGTTGATTGATGAAATAAACCAACGAAAGACGCCAGATGTTTTCTAAAAGCAAAACGAAAAGACGCCAGATGTTTCTAAAGCAAAACGAAAAGACGCCAGCTGCTTAACGAAAGACGCCAGGTGTTTTCTAAAGCAATGGATTTATAATCAAAACCATATCGCGATACAGGTTTGTAGTTGACGATGCTCGTTGCCGTCGGTGTGTGCTCGTATGGATAAGGATGCCGCTGCAACCAGTGCAAGAACCACTTAGCTTACATTTCACCGACCACAAAGCGGTCATAATGAAAGGACAACGGAAACCATCAATAAAAGTTTGATAAAACATTTAATCAATCGTTTCACGTCATTTTTATCGGGCGAATTAACGGAAGAAATTTCACGGTTTAACCGATGATTACTTCCAGGAGCTTCGCCCAATCTCATCATCATTCACCTCGTGGATCTGCCGTCAATTTTTCTCTCGATACACGAGCCAAGCCAATTCATCGAAAACGTCACTACGCATATGCACGGCCGCGCCGAGTAGCCGTGCGCGGCAGTTCTGAGACGAAATGAAGGTAGAAAAGCTACGTCGCTCCAAAATCTTAGCGACTTGGAAAATGCGTGCACGATTGCATGAGCACGCTGAAAAGTTGCTCAAAACGCGCTGAAGCGGATGGGATCATTACGTCACGCGAAGGCAGCGCCACTTTAATGCATACTACTAACGCAGGGCCTATACGCGCATTTTTATGGAGAAATATCTTTTAATATAAAGAAACGAACAATATTTCAATACTAACAAAAATATCGTCGACCGCGTACAGCAATCAACGGTCACGTGGCCAGGTACATCGAATCGTTCATGTCTTTGCCGCCAGAGGCACCAAAGGTAATTTTTCACGACTTTCAATGAAGAAATAAAAATATAAATCCACTTCTCACGAAAAAAACAGGGTTGGTTTGAGTGAATGCAGCGGACAATCTTTCCATCAGTGGAGTCATCTCATTTCATGTTCTGGCTAGTTGTCGGTTCCTTTAAGATGCAAGTTGTTACAGAAAAAGGAATTGTGAAAACAGCGAGCAAATATCGCATTTCCCTGATTTTCTGAGGATATTGGACACATTTCTTGAAACACCCTGTATATATATATATATATATATATATATATATATATATATATATATATATATATATATATATATATATATATATGCAGCAAGGAAATAACGCTGGCCCCGGTAGAATAAGGAACAAAAGAGAGTACGACGCACGTTGGTTTTGCACGGTGTATTTTCTGACGTTTCGGCTGGTGGACCAGTCTTTGTCAAAGTAACCCATATATATATGGCAAAAGAAGAAATCTATAGGGAAGATCTTTGTAATGATTCAGAAGTAGTAATAATGAAACAGCGCACCTTCTTCAGACGGGGTTTTGACCCCGTACAAAAAAGTCACGCTGTTTATATTACTACGCGCAACCAACCAGCCCAAACAATGTTCTGCGATTACAAAAACGGTGTGTCGCTGTTTGAGGCTCCAGCTGTCTGTCTGAGGGCAATTACATTCTGGTGCGAGTACTTGCAACGAAACGAGGCGTACGTCCGCTCCAAAAGTTCAGAAACTTGTAACGTGTGGTAAACAAATGCCATTACGCACGCCTAGCAAGACACATAGAAGGCGTCGTCATTTCAAAGGCACTGCGACGCAAAGCGGATGGGAAGACCCAGTTGGGAGAAACAGCCGTTCCAATATTGGCGGGGAAAAGGTTGATAGAAACGGATGAAATGTGTAGGAAAAAAACAACGGAGCCTTGAGCGAAGAAAGAGCACAAAAAAAATCAATAATAAAAAATTTCCCCATCTCCCGCTAAAGGGAACCATGTGTGGATGCGAAGCAGCGGGGAGATGGCTGGCTTGAGCGGGAGAAACGTCGCCGCTCCCGTTTCGCGGCTGTGGCCCGGGCGCTCATCGCGGCGCTGCACAGGAGAGAATGAGGCGAGCGCGCTCCGTCATTTTCATACCGCGGAACTACCGTGGCGCCCCCCAGCGGAGTATGCAGCTGTCGCACCACCTGTCGTGCGCGCCGCTCCGTAGAGAATTCTTAGAGGAGGGAACGGGGGGCGACCGTAGGAGAGGAGAGAGAGGGGGGAGGGGACGTGCATGCGCTGTGGGAGTGTGGGCGCCGCTCCGTACAGTAGAGAATTTCTAGAGGTGAGAAAGGGGGGGAGCTTAGGAGAGGAGAGAGGGGACGCGCATGCGTTCTGGTGGTGTGGGACGCGGGAAGGAGGGACGGACAAAGCCCCCGTAAGCACATGCAAGCACGATCAAGGAATGGAGTCAACGGGACGCGGGCGCCGCTCCGTAGAGTAGAGGATTCCTAGAGGAGAGAAAGGGGGGGGGAGCGTAGGAGAGAGAGAGGGGGGTGTGGGACGCGGGAAGGAGGGACGGACAAAGCCTCCGCAAGCACATGCAATCAAGATCAAGGAATGGAGTCAACGTGGGCGACAGACACCACCGGTAGTGCGTGTTATTCTTTGCTTGCACCCACCATATGCATAGCCATTGCTAAGCAGCCACTCTGTGCTCTCGGCTATGAGTCTATGACTCTGGTAACTGTGGTGGTGGTTGACGGCCTTATTGTACTACAGTTTTCTGGTTCGCATTGTGGGTGCTTTCCTACTTCATGAAAGTGACCGGACGCGGGACGCCGGAGGGACGGACATAGCCCCGAGCATAAGATGCTTCGTATCTAAAACTGAATAGGACGACTACGTAATCATTTGTCTCGTCACCCCCCCCCCCCCCCCCCGTTTCAAGGAGGATGCTCATGAATATCCACATTGTCACTGAACTGGGATACGGGCTCCCAACTCGGGCTGAAGAAATAGCGTCTTTTCCTTTCCTCCTAGTGTCCCAAAGCTGCACAATGGACTGCGTGACGCACAGATAAGGACAGCGCTGCAGCCAATGTTTCTGAACCCCAGATGTTTGTGGGCTGCTTTCGCGCACCACCTGATGCCATGTAATCAGGTACAGAAAGTGCTCACTCACTCCCCTGGGATTTTCGCAGGCACGTCAGTGAAAGTACAAGTGTAGTGGAACACAAGTTCACCGCAACTGCAAAGTTATGTCAAAATGTACTTTTGTATGTATACGTGCACGCGTCTTCCTCCTTGTCTGGTCTGTTGTTTTCGCTGGCGCTGTTTTACTACGCGCAAAGTTATGCCATGGCAAACACAAAACTGAAAGGGCGGATAATAATAAAAAAAGAGAGACGCGCCTCCCTAGCATGCCGCGAAATAAGGTACCACGAAATGTGATCGTTCGCGAAAACACAGTCGGCGCGGCTAGCAAAAGGAAAGTGCAAGATGGGCGAGCAAGGACAAGCTGCTGCGTCATCGACCGCAGCGGGAGCCGGCTGCGCACGCGCGGGCAAGGCGACAGATAAGTCAGCGTTTTGCAGCCGGCGAAGCGAGCAAGCCCTCCTGGGCGTCGCCGCCAAGGCAGCGCTGGCGACCTCGCAAAATGTGAGGCCGCAGAACGGATGCAGCTCAACGGGAACGACGAGATCGGGAGACGAGATCGCGGTCACTCGCTGCGCGCACCGAGCACGATCGATGGTTCGATACACTACTCCGTGCCGACAACCACGGGCTCATACGGGCGCAAGCACGAACACAGATAGCGGGCGCTATTAATAACCGCATGCAGACGACACTAAATCGGCTTGCTTATCAAAACATCGCTCCTCTGCCGAATGCCCCCTTCGGCGCATTCGCCGACTCGAAACGCACGTGTCGTAGCGGCACTGCACACACCGAACGCACCCACGTGGGAAAAACAGACGCGATGGTTACCTGACCGCTGCGCTTTCCTGATGCAGTATGGTCGCGGCGTGCCGCATATGACATCGTCCTCTTCATCCGACGAGCAACCGAGGCACATGATGTCCGGTCGCACTATCAGTATCTCTGCCGGCTGCGCGCACGTCATGGTTCGGTCCCTGGGTCTACCCAAAGCACGACCACACGAAGGGCGACGCACTCACGCCGGCCGAGAGCAGCACACCGGCGGGCAGGGTGCCGGCGCCCTGGCACGCAGCGTCCGCCACGATCGCGCTGCCTCCATGCAAAAGGCTTCTCGGCCGATGAGCTGGCAGCGTCGTCGGGTGACCACCGTTCTTGCTTTATCACGCTCGAAGAGGAGGACCTTGGACCGGTCACTTCCTCGTCGCCGAAGGAAGCGCCGCTTTCGAACAACGCCGCACGAGCCCTGCTGGAAACACGCCGCCACGAGACGCTGCCGCGGTGCGAGCAGTGGTGCCGACCGCTCAATCGAGGCCGCACGATCGGGAAACGGCGATCGAACGGCTGCGTGATAGGACAGAAATGTCCCCGACTTTTCCGGCGCATTACACAGCGATAAAATGGCGCCGAGTCATCGCGGCGCGGACGTGGCGCCATCCATCGCGTCGCGAGCGAAGCGGAGACTCCGCCGCCAGCTGTCGGCCGGCCGGGGGGCGCGGGTGGCGCGGGGGGCTTGTCGAAACAGTCGCCCGTTTCTCGTGGACTGCATTCCGGACGCCGATAGCATCGCAGGCGTTGCACGAGAAACCGCTCGACGCGTTTCTTTTTCGGCCGCTGACGGTTACGGCTCGTACAAATATCTTGCTTCTCAAAACGGTTATAGTCCATGTATCGAACCAAAATGTTCCTTAGTCCCAGATACAGAAAAAACAGGCGTTTTCGTTTCGGTGAGCTAACGAGATCGTGACAAGACCGAAAGTTCGCACGAGATTCTGCACAGGACTTGTTCTTGGGCTCATAGGCGTGCGCACGAGCACCCCCTGTCACCTAAGAGAGGAGGGCGCGAAATCTGCCCCATAAATTGACTTATTTAATAGGGGGGGGAAGGGCGCTGCGATGACCCCCCCCCCCTGAAGGGGAGCCCTGCTCACCATAGGCGTGCGCAGGGTTCCCCTTCAGGGGGGGGCAGGGGGGGGCGAAGGTTCATCCCAGCGCTCCCCCCTCCCTATTAAGTCAATGTATGGGGCAGACTTTGCGCCCCCCCTCTCTTAGGTGACTAGGGGGGGGGCGCGGCCGCCCCCTCTGCCCCCCCCTCGTGCGCACGCCTATGCTGCTCACGCTTATGCTAGTTGCTGCTTGATAATAATCATGGTGTAGCGCAAAAACACAAAACGCACACACCTGTGGTGTCTTCTTTTTTTATTATTGGCGCCAGTATGCCCTACGGCATAAGTTAAATAGAAAGGAGGCTGTGGTGTCTTTCTGTGTGTCCGTTTTGTGTTTTCGCACGAGAGGGTACATGCACAGAGACCGGTACTGCATTCCGATACAGACGACTGAACGTGAGAATTTAGCAGTCTATAAAGCAGCCCTAATTAAACGAAGAATACACGAACAAATTACAGTCTAAACTGCCAAAACGACAACCCGATTACGAGGCGAAATTATTCCGACTTCCTCCCTTACAGAGCAGTGGCGTAAAATCAGAAAAATCACTAGGGGGGGGACACACATCTGCAATGGCGGTCATTTTGTTTTTGTACATATACATTATTTTTAAGTAAACAAAATTTAAAAATCACGCTTTGAAATGAGATTTTAAAAAAAACTATTCGCACGTGCAACCAATAGCACGCGCGTCGCATGGCGAGGTTCGTGTCTAAGCATAACTCGTAGGGTTCTAGCATATTTTTAGCTATCATTCAGATTTAACCATGAAATAAAGATGCAAATTTTTGTATGTTTGTTAACGCGCAAAGGATGCAGTTTTCTTTAGCTTCAGCTCCATTCGCCCATCGTGTATACCTGTTAGAAATAGCTTCCCAAGACTTACCCCTGAAAATTTTTTTTTTGCAAAGCATTTTCATGTTCAACGGTGATTTACTTAAAATAATATAATCATTGTAGATCAATTGCATTTAGACTGCATTTGAATTGCTTCCAACAAATCGTCGACATAAATAACGATGGATGATCAGGGATTCTTCATTTACTTCGCATTTTGAAGTAATGGCGTAGTTAGGAATTGATTTCGGTGGAGGCACGTCCTTGATCCGAAGTGGGAGCGGGCGAGGCAAGTGTGGTCGAGTGTGATTTTGAGCTCTGCATCCCATGGCAGTAAGTACTATTCCGAAATTTTGGAAGGGGCACGTGCCCAGTGTGCCATCCCCGGGCTACGCCACTGTTTCAAAGCCCAGCATAATAAAAATTTGCGGGACGTCAGCAGTGCCCCTTAATATTTCAAAAAGCTCGTACTCTACAGCTGTTGAAGGACTTAAAGGGCCCGTCAACAGGCTCCTACTTTTTTTTTAACACCCCCCCAAACAAGCTCGCTAATTCGTACAGTAGACAGCGGCGATCACGTTTCCCGAATATTGCAGCGCCGCACGCCGCGCAGACCCTCCATTTCGAAAAACATTTCCCGCGCTGCTTTCCTACGCTTGACTAATTGCCTCGAGATTAGAGTTCCTGTATATGCTACCTCTAGGTAGCAGAGTTGCGCATCTGTTTTCCAAACGCCGCTAGCAACCATGCATTGAGGAGAAGCTGATGCACAGGCCACGCCCGGAAAACATGGCCGCGCCGCCGAAAGCGGTTGCCGTCCACCTAGAATCTATCAAGTCACCGTCTTGGACTCTGTAGCTCGTTAGCTACGAACTGGTGCTTTTATTTGCTTTAGATTCATGTCCTTAAGCTTCGACAGCAAAGTATTTACGTCGATTCAGCACCGTTTTCGAAAACATACTGAAATAATCGATGCTGTAGGGTGGTTCCACGAGAGATCGAACATGCATGTCCGGTCGATATTTTTGTTTGGTCTGGGTTTTTTATATGTTATGCGGGCACATTAAGAGTGCACGGAACCAAAAATTTTATTTCCGAAAAACGCTCCAAGCGCGAGAAAAAAATATTTGAAGGTAGAGGCGCGGGCGTGTTGTTTTTGCTCACCGCAATATTTTTGGATTTCGCGGCCGAATTTAATGCGAACTGTAAACGTGGTGTCTAAAATATTTTGTGTTGGTTTTAATAGGCAATACTGTGAACTACATACATGATTTTTTGATGCTGTCCTCCAAACGGAAAAAAATGTAAAAAAATGGCAAACACGGCCCAAATTGAAAATGTTTGCTAAGTTTGATGCGTCTTCGCCCGTTTGCTATTGTACGCAGAAATTTCAAAACTGTGTCACATATAGATAAAGGCCTGTGAAATGTTTCTGCGAAAGATCGATTTCCGATAAGCAGCGTAAAAAAAGAAAAAAATAGTTAAAAAAGCAAGTTTTTTCAAAAAAGCCCATTTTCAAAAAACAAAATAAAAAAAACCCCGGTCTCAATTTTGACGAAAATTTTTTATCGAAGAGCGCTTATGTCAGTAAATGCACGGTTTCAATATCATATGTCCTCATTTGCTTTGTTAACGAGATATAACGGGCCAAAGTGACCCTTGCTGTGTGTTCTCACTTCAGTACCTTTGATGGTTGTTGTCAGCTTGCATTGTGCGTAAATATACAGTACTAATTATTTTGCTGCAGCGAAACTTCACTCTGGCGGCCTGTCTTCAGGAAAAATGTATTCTCAGATTTTATTTGTGTCTAGCGTGTGCGGGGGTGGGCTGCTTCCGCTTTTCGTTGGACTACGCGTACACAGTTTGCAGCCTGCAACCTCGCCTACAAGCATCAGAAGACAGGTGGACGCACCTGTTCAACGTATTAATCGCTTCATGTTCCTCAAGAAATGCTTGTCTACCTCCACGCGGTTCTCAGATGTAGACAGGTTTTCCATAAGACGCGTAAGGCAATGCCAGCAGACCTCTGTCGCGAATATTCTCATCATATGTGGCAGTGGCCTCCGCAGGTAGGCAACAACAGAAACAGTAATGGCAAAAAAAACATAAAAACATTTACGCAGCGAAAATGTTATTGAAACGTGGGAGGCCAAGCTCGCCTCGGAGGACCTGGATCAACTACGACGTCTCGTCGCTAGGGCCAAGGAGGCAGCGAAAGCCAGAGGGTTCCTGGAATGAGAAGATCTCCCACCTTGGGTAGACGCGGGTCTTGCACCGCGATACCGTTTCGTGAAATAAATGTTTATTCCTCCTCCTCCTCCTCCTCAACAATCTTCTTCTTGGGAACGCGTAAATAATTGGCACAGAATACTCAGATCTAATCACGGGTCACGCGCATGGTGTGCAGTGAACAGACCAAGTCTAGCGTGTGCGGGGTTTACACTGAACAGCGCCACACTCATTCTCTCACTTATGCGCTGCTGTCGTGAATGATTTTCCGAAATTGCTCATGTTTTCACGCTTTATGACCAATGCTTTGTCTGTCTAAAGGCTTTGTACTACGACAATTAATGTGTGGGTCACACTCGTAGTCGAAATTAAGGATAACGTATACGTCTGGAGCCACAAGTAATCCCTACTGTTCTCAACGTGCGAAAGCATTTTAGCAAAATTGCCGACAAAACATCATAAATTGGGCAGCTTCGGCCACTTGTGGCTTAATCATGCCGCACCACACGTTTTCTGGCTGCTGAAACGCTGAGGTGAAGGTCGAGATGATACAAGATGACGTTATCTGCGACGCCGAAAACATGAGATTGCGGGAAGCGAAATTAACGACTCATGAGTGGCTGAGATAACTTCTTACAAATGTTATTTAGGCACACTGTGCGTCGAATAGATAAGAATATTAGATCATCCAAAGCACGTAACGGAAGGGAAGCAGACAGTGAGAAAGCACGTCCATAACACGGCGTGTGGCTTTTAGTTACAAATTAAGCTAGCTTGTCGCTGCATACAGATGCTTTTTTTGTGTGTGCAAGGCGAGTTTCGGCAAATTCACCTAAAGCATGTGCTCGCGGTGTCTCGCGTGCACCTGATTACCGAATAATGGCGGGGTAAGTTGAGGTTGCAGGCTGCAAACTGCGGATATTCGCGACAGAGGTCTGCTGGCATTGCCTTGCGCGTCTTATTGAAAACCTGTCTACATCTGAGAACCGCGATGAGGTAGACCAATCATTTCTTGAGGAACATGAAGCGATTAATATGTTGAACAGGTGCGTCCACATTTCTTCTGATGCTTGTAGGCCAGATTGCAGGCTGCAAACTGTGTACGCGTAGTCATTCAAAGAGCGGAAGCAGCCCACCCCGCACACGCTAGACACAAATAAAATCTGAGAATACATTTTTCCTGAAGACAGGCCACCAGAGTGAAGTTTCGCTGTAGCAAAATAATTAGTACTGTAGATTTACGCACAATGCAAGCTGATAACAACCATCAAAGGCACTGAAGTGAGAACACACAACAAGGGTCACTTTGGCCAGTTATATCTCGTTAACAAAGCAAATGAGGACATATGATATTAAAACCGTGCATTGACTGACATAAGCGCTCTTCGATAAAAAATTTTCGTCAAAATTGAGACCGGGGTTTTTTTTATTTTGTTTTTTGAAAATGGGCTTTTTTGAAAAAAACTTGCTTTTTTAACTATTTTTTTCTTTTTTTACGCTTCTTATAGGAAATCGATCTTTCGCAGAAACATTTCACAGGCCTTTATCGATATGTGACACAGTTTTGAAGTTTCTGCGTACAATAGCAAACGGGCGAAGACGCATCAAACTTAGCAAACATTTTCGATTTGGGCCGTGTTTGCCATTTTTTTTACATTTTTTCCGTTTGGAGGACAGCATCAAAAAAGCATGTATGTAGTTTACAGTATTGCCTATTAAAACCAACACAAAATATTCCAGACGCCACGTTTACAGTTCGCATTAAATTCGGCCGCGAAATCCAAAAATATTGCGGTGAGCAAAAACAAGACGCCCGCGCCGCCACATTCAAATATTTTTTTCTCGCGCTTGGAGCGTTTTTCGCAAATAAAATTTTCGGTTCCGTGCACTTTGAATGTGCCCGCATAACATATAAAAAACCCAGACAAAACAAAAATATCGACCGGACATGCATGTTCGATCTCTCGTGGAATCACCCTGTAGGCGTAGCGAGTGGCGATATGGGCGCTCCCGAAATCTCGAAGGACATGTATTACGTGTTTGTCAGTTGTTTCTATCCTCGATAGCTGGCGCCACCTGACTTGGCGGCGGCGGCGCATGTTATTCGGCACTATGCTACGCCTTTGCGTTATCGCACAGACTAAAAAACGCTTTTGTACTCTCGTGGCACAGTCCCGAGAGCAGGTGTTTCTTCTTTCATCGCCGGTCGTTGGCACGTCAGGCATGTCGACTGGCGATCGCCGACACGCTTCGTCGATCGGCGGCAGGCTTAAGCAAGTCGCCTGCAAAAACAAAGTGCGGCTTCGCCACATAGCTATGGTTGCTAGCCAGGCAAGATGGCGGACCTATGCGCAACTCTGCTCCCGTAGGGAGCATACACAGGAACTCTACTCGAGATCTTGGAGTGGCGCCCTCTCGCGTGTGACGTCAGGGAGAGGACTCGGATGCAGCTCTTCGCGCGCGCGTTCGCTACGTGAAGGCTGCTCGACGCTGCCAGCCTGTCTATCGCGCTCGAGTTATTGAAACATTGGTGGGCGAGTTGATAAAAAAGCAATTTGTACTGAATGTTCAAGCAAAATTCCCATCGAAATCGAGCGGAGTTGCCGTCAGGAGCACGTTCTGTGTCGATTGCTCCTGGTGTCGTCTGCTAGCCATCCATGTGTACATCTGATTCTATGGTGAATTTTTCTTTTCGCGACTGTTCTATGGCCGTGGCGCACTCAAAATGACTTTCCTGCCCGTTTTCGATAACTGACTTCAGCGTTCGGGCTTCAGCTTTCATGTCTGCATTAAAGCGCAATAAATGTATACCGCGTGCTGCGCGTGTTCGGTTTGCCAAGCCTGCTCCTTCGATTCAATTCATATGTTCTGAGCATGACAAACAACGTGTGATGTCATTCAAATAAATTAAGTGGCGTTACCGGCAACAACGTTTGATTAAATACATATTTTTAGCAGCTGCTGTGTAAGCGCGTCGTAAGTACTTTAAATTGAAATACGAAATAAACAGGATGAGTCTAAAGGGGATGCACGACGGGGATATGAAATATCGGTAGGTTGTCCGGAGTGATTTTTTTTGTTTTTGTTCTTTTTTTTTTTGCAAAATATTTTAATCCTTACGTTAATAAATCGACGTTTGTTCCCTCGTTCACGGTGGTCTGAAAATATGCCGAACAGAATTAGTGTAACGTTGATAAATATAAAGCTTTCGCATCGAAAGATGTATTTGCAATAAAATACTGTAAATCAGTCTCAACGGTCGACTCCTGATGTGGCTTGGTGCGATCACTGTACTAAAGAGACTCGAGTTCCTTATGTATTTGCCTAAGTTGACTCGAAGGCGAAAGCCATCTTTTTCTTGAGTCAATGTATTGTTCCTTCGCCGCCCCCCCTCCGAATGCTTTCTGGACGTAACGTGCTTTTGCATTGAAGCTTTCAACACATCACCTGGTTTTGCATCGCCTCCGAGATCGGCCCACCAATCACGGAGCCAATGCAAAGCGACGATGTCATATGTGATGACGTAATCATGTGACATGACGTTATGACGTCACAAATTTTGTCGGTCTGGGATGTCATGATGACGTGATCATGTGATGAATTTTCGCATCACTCGTGTTGACGCTGGCGACGCGGGACGCCGACGGTCAATTTTCACAATTTATGTGGAATCTAAGCCTCCCACCTTAAAATATTTAACCTTGTTACAGCACGGTAAAGAATCACAATAATCAGCCACAGGGGCCAAAAGAATGGTGGGAAAGAGCTCTCTTTCTCCTCTTCCTGGACACATTCGCCGATTTTTCCTAATGTTTACGAAGCTGTACTATCGGTGTCAAGTGAAACGCGAACACTGCAGCGGATCGCGTTGCCCAAGCATTAGAAATATAGTGCGCGGCATCCTGTCATTACCATTGGTAGGCTCGCACAGTCGAGTAGGCAGCACTGCGCGATCGAAAACATGAATGTGGCTCATGAGCGTATCTATCTCTAATCATAAGGGTCGAACTGTACCACGCGTACCACTGCTGGCGTTTCATTCCGAGCGATCTTATTTGCATCCAGCTCGCCCAATCTATGCTAGTGGTCCGCAATAACCCGCTGGTCAATGAACTTATCGATTTCATTTTGTCGGCTGTCGTGTCCGCACAAGTCCACATGACTACAATTGGGAGTGGAGCGTGAATTTTCGTTCATCTCACGTCTGTTTACACAACGCTGATTTTTGCGAATAAGCCGCAAAATTGATCGCGCTGCGATTTCAAAGCAGCGGAGACTCTCTTTAACTCACTTGGCGGGGGGCGTTCGCGCTTTCACGTAAGCTATTTCAACGCCATCCAGCCCAGTGAGCGACGCTACGAACTCGGGGGCATGAACTTGACCGCAATGACTGTCGGTGTACAGAAGATATGTTAAATGATAACGTTTCTTAAACTCATGTAATGCTAGCAGTCATCTCAAGAAATATCATAAGAAGAAAATGCAGCTAGTAGTCGAGGAACGCCGTGCGAGGCGAACGAACTATAACGAAAACGCTGCTGTTTTAGCCAGAGCGTAGCAGACGACAAAAGCCGAATCCCCGCCCTTGCGTCACCGGAGCGCCGTTCGCAGCGCCGCCATCGGTCGCACACGAGGCGAAAAGTGAGCTAGAATAGGGTAGTGGGCTCGCTGGGGCACGGCCGGACTGGAGGAGTGCGCGCGTGTCGCTCCTCCAGTCCGGCCGTGGCTGGGGTCCCCTACCTGACGCCGGCTAATGTGTGGTGGCGCCACCGGCGGCTTGAATGTAGGGTGTTGCCTGGTGGAGGTGTTTGTGCGAGCTGCATCTATGCTATTTTTGTGCGCTGTTGTCATATGCACTACACATAAATGCACGCGACTTTCGACAGGGTAAAAGCAAAAGAAAACTTGCGCGAGCTAGGTGCGTTCACGTAAGACAGCTCTGCTGTAGCTCGTTAAAAGGTTAAATAAAACACACTGCTGAAAGTCAGTACTCGTGCGAGTAAATCAACAGAAAACATTATTTTATGAAGCTCTGTCGCCGTTGTTACTTGTGCGAACGCGCGATTAAACTGCACGCACAACTCCGTGCATATGAGGGATGCTGCGCACATTTGAGGAGCATGCAAGTTGCACTAAATGTGAAAAACAGAATGGCAACTTTTCAAACCTTACTTTGAGCGGTTTGCATTTCTTTAGAAAATGGCACTACTTTCTTGACGCACGCGAGCGTGTGATAATACTGCTGATGCTAACCTTGACGCAGACTGGATAGTTTACCACGAGCTTTTAATGCCACATATTCAACAGCTGATGATTGCTTGCAGCTGCTTATCCTTTCTGCAGATCTCCAGTACTCTTGTGATATGGCACCACCACATAACACTATACAGTTAGTTTCTTGAAGGATCGTCTCAGCCTCGGCTTCACTTTGCACTGGCACCTCTTTCAGCAGGGTATACCTCTAGCGTACACCTTTCAATACACGTCAGACGAAGACTGAACGAACATCACAACTTCCTGACTGTACCTCGGTTTTTGCAGTCAGCACAGTCATGCAGTAGACGACGCCGTCGCTGCCTATGGGAACTGATGCTTGCTTCAAAACACGGAAGTAAGTCTTAAGTATATAGTTTGAGCTATCTGGATTAGCCTGTAGATCACCCGAGATCTCTTCTGAACGCGCTTCCGAGAGTTGCGCACACGTCGCAGGCGTTTCCGTCGAGTTTACGGCACAACCATCAACATAATCGTCAATGGTACGAGAACACACCTTCTTCTCGAGTTGAACACTTCCCGACCGCTTTTAGGGGCGAAGCTCCTCTTAGTCTAACCTTGTCCTACGTCAGCCGTAACCGGCAGTATCTCGTGATAATGATGACGCTGATGACCATGAAGAATAAGCGCGTTCCAGACCACCCCTAGTTCCCATCGTGTGCACCGAGGAAGCAGAGCGTCCCGCAGGCGGTGTGGCCATCTATGTCAAGCAGAACACTGTAGTACAATAAGGTCGTCCACCACCACTACAGTCACTAGAGTCATGGCCGAGAGCATAGAGGCCCGGGGCAGCTTAGCAATGGCTAGGCAGGTGGTGTCTGTCGCCCAGGTTGGCTCCATTCCTTGATCTTGCTTGGATGTGCTTGCGGGGGCTTAGTCCATCCCTCCTTCCCGCGTCCTACACCCCTCCAGAGCATGCGCGTTCCCTCGACCTCTCTCTCCTCTCCAACGCTCACCCCCCTTCTCTCCTCTAGCAATCCTCTACTGTACGGAGCGGCGCCCGCGTGTGTGTTGGTGGTTAGAAGAAGAAAGATGCGCCTAATTTCTGCAGCCCAATAGGGAGCACGGCGCAGCGTACGTCTGGCGCCCGCGTCCTACACCCCTCCAGAGCATGCGTGTCCCCTCTCTAATGGCGAATTCCATTGGGAGAGCAGGAGCACTCAAAAGCACTCTGAAAGTGCTCTCTTGCAGAGCCAGCGTGTTTCAGTGGTCGAACAGGAGTAGGGGCACCGTCATCCAATGGTAGAGCGAGAGCGCTTTTGCTGCGCCGGGAGCGCGAAGAGCAGTCCTGTCTGCTCCCCCTTGAAAAGCGGAGTGAGCGGAGAACGCAGGAAGTAACGTGGCTTGTTAACGTCATATCCTCCCGACGATCCTCCTCGCTTGTTTACATTTCACTTCTTCGTGTACGGTGGCAATGGCGGCAATGCTGGGATGCGTAAAATTTCTCCTCACTCGCCTTTTTACCCTCTCGCACCTGCTCTGCGAAAGCGTGCCGCATTCCAGTGGCAGATCGAGTGACGCTGCTCTCAGTGCTCTGCCCCCCCACTCCTCACTGCACGGCGCCCCTACTCCTGTTCTCTCTCAATGGAATTCGCCATAACGCTCACCCCCTTTCTCTCCTCTAGGAATCCTCTACTGTACGGAGCGGCGCGCGCGTCCCCTCTCTCTCCTCTCCTACGCTTACCCCCCTTTCTCTCCTCTAGGAATCCTCTACTCTACGGAGCGGCGTCCGCGTTCCACATCCCCACAGCGGATGTGCGTCCTCTCTCTCCTCTAAGCTCACCCCTCTCTCACCTCTAGGAATCCTCTGCGGAGCCATATAAGAACCCCTATCTCTCCACTTCACCGACCATAAAGCCGTTATAATGAAGGGGGGACCGGAAGCCACGTCTAGCTACCATTTACGAATAAATAAAATTTCTTGTATGTATACACACAGTGTTTGTCACGTCTTTGATGATGTACTGGACGAAAATTGCACGGAAGATTCACGGTTTACCGATGAACCTCCAGAGCTTCGCCCACTCATCATCATTCACTCCGTGGATATGCTGTAATTTTTTTTTCTTTCGGGTCGGTCTTTCTCGTGGTGTCTCCTTTGTCAAATACGACGCGAAGTAAGGCAGGCACGACGTCTTCTCGCAGGCAAGGTTTCACATGTGGTGTACCTACTTCTTTCCCTTCGATTATATTCACGTATAGTCTCGTAGCACATACTTAGGCTCAAAATGAAATTCCACACGCAGCACATGTATCGTCCAGAGCTTTGTCTGCTCGATGCATATTCCTTTCTTATAACGCCGAACAGAGACGGCTTCGTGCTGCCCTTCACGTGGACGTAACCTGTCGAACAGCCTGGCGCAAAACAGTGGTTTTACCGCCACGGCGGCATTTTAACAGCATGAGACGGTCACCTGTCAGGCCACATCGCAGTACGCACAATAACATTCAGCAGATTGAGGACGCAAGGCGCGACGGGTTCTCAAAGGGACAAAAATCCGCACACTACGGAAGCAACTATAAACAGACTCCAACCGCTCCAACTGCCCCAGAGCCAACGCACACTACATTCAATGCGGCGGTGGCGCCGCGCCGCGGAGGCGCGCCGATGCACGTTTGTGTGGCGCCGGCCGGCGAGCGAGCCCACTACCTATTCTAGCTCACTTTTAGCCTGACAAATCCTCCTTGTACGCGCAGTGACGTAAAGTCGGCGATCGCCGACTTGACGTGGCACTGAGCTCGCCGATTGGTCCTTTGCCCTACGAAACAGCGCCTTGGCCCTGCGGTGATGCAGTTTCGGCACAGGTTCTAGAAACTATAGTGCCTAGAATATACTGGCTAGTGTGCTGAGCGGGCGCTTTGGCGTGGCCATCGCGCTGATGCCTTCCCACAGTCACCGCATGGCGGCGCTGCGACTCGCTAAGGTCCCCCCGCGCGTCGGCGGCTCCTCCGCTTTCAGCTGCGTAGCATGGCGCTTTCTGCCGCGAATGTACTGTTTTCGTTGCTTTTAACACACTCGTCAAAGCACTTGACCGGACGGGGAAAATCTTAGCGCCAAATTACTGTCCGCAGAAAATCCTCAAGTGGTTCGGCACTACAAAACGACGAAGCATTTCACACGTACCTCACGTCGTCTGCTAGCTTTCGCGACTCTGCTTCACCACCAAAGCGAAGTAGAAAAGTCGCAATGAATATACTCCAACACACCCAACTCTCCCGTTGAAAACAATCAGCGAAAGTTGACGCGTTAGACGCAAGAAATCGTGTCGTAAGGATGGCTCACGGCAATTACGATCGCGATGAAGTCCGACTCGGATTCTTCGCTGCTACACGGGAACATTCGCTGGAGATTTTACTCGTAGAATAGTGTCTTGAAGCGCAGTTGGTACATCTCATTCCGTTGAAAACAACGCGAAAACGGGTCGAAGGCTAAGCAACAGCGCTTCTGTTGTTTGTCCCTTAGCCTTCATCCCGTTTTCGCGCTGTTTTCAAAGCAGCGATTTTACTCGAAGTCGATCCAGTTAACTGCACTTCGCACCTCTCAGTCGTCGTCATATTTTATTATTTTAGCGGCGCATCACACTCGGTATGATGCACCATCATGGACTTGCAGAGTGTATAACCTACACGTGCCGAGGTAGTGGGGTCATGGCACGATAATTCTTAATCGCGAGCAGATACTTGAGCCGGAGCGGGTCGACAGTAATCACAAATGTCCATGTAACGCTTGTATTGCACAAATGCACTAATCTTCCTTGCAAACATTATGACACTAGCTTTTGCACATCGTTCGCTTCACCAACAAAATGAATGGTGTTCGTCCAGTTCTGCAGATATCACCATAAGTTCCATACTTTTGGATCGGTTGTTTCGATGTTTCCGCAGTTCAGATGTACATACTGCATTGTTGCACTACATGAGCAAGTCTGTAGTTAACAGAGAATGGTTCATATGCAAACGTACGGGTGGAGTCACTTTCACTGTTCCACGTTTTCCAGCATGGCATCCGTATTTTCTACACCAAATGCGATGAACACAAGCTAGTCTAAATAGGATTCAGAAAAGGTAAATGCGAATAAAACGAACAGGAGTCATTAGTCAAGAACAACATCTCCATTAGATCATTTCGTCATATTCTAGTAGTGTGAATGGCTGAAAAAAATTTTCGTGCAAAGCATCTTTGTGAGTATTATGCGTGCTTGCTTTTAACCGCAATGAATTAACAGTTTAAGGTGGGTTGAGACTTCTTGTGGTCCAAAAATGCAATTTTGGAATTTCAAATGATCGAATAGCTAGCATTTCTTTGAGAAAATATATCACATTTGGGCACTCGCGGTTTCAAAAAAGAATTTTAGGTCTCCATTTTGTTGACACAGTCAGAGGTAATGCGCGTGTACTCCTACGTTATTTCTGCGTTTTTCTCAAAAGATCATTTTTAAAATTTCTGTACACTTTTCTCGGAAACTAGCGGGTGCAGGAAAACAAAGATTTCCACGTGTTAACTATAATGGCATTAACATAACTGGTTCTAGAGTCAGTAGCCCATGCGCATTTGTATTTTTTAGTATAAAAAATCATAAGTGGCCATTTTCATAAATCAACAAACGTAAAAAAAAACATGACAAATCCAATTTTTGTTGTACACTCACAATTTTAGTTCCAGTTCTGTAAAGCCTTAATTGCTACCTTTCTGCAAAATTTCAGTGATCCACAGATGGCAGATCTTATTTGAGAAGTACATTAGTAGAAAAACAAACAAAAATAAAAAAAATACTAAAAAATTTCGAACTATTTCTGGGCTCTAATGCAACCTGCGTCTACCTTTAAAATACCTCACAAATTTTAGTCATAGCTTTCATTACCACTGCTGTATAGCCAAGATTTGAAACTCACTTTTAAAGTTTCTCCCCCACCTCAATAACCTAAAATGTAATCTGAACTTCACTTTGAAAAATCCCCCCTGTTCCACAACTAAATAATCACCAACTCATCAAGCATAAGTAATGTGCAAAACGCAAAACACACGCATAATTACTCTTTGCAGTTCCCATTTACACGTTCGTACACGAATATTAGCGCGAACACGGTAAAAACAGCGCAAACGTCACCAAGACAACTTTGGACACGGGGCACGAAGCACTGATAAGCTGCGGAGGCACTAACATACACCGCGACGCCGGCGCGTGTGCTACACCTTTGCGACAAGCGTCGCCGCCTACCGGCCAAAGTTGGAAGGCATCACCGGCACTGCCACCTCCTCCCATTGAAAACCCCCTCCGCTCAGCACACTAGCCAGTATATTCTAGGCACTATATAGAAACGTTGGCTGTGAACACCTCAGCGAAACCTTGCAGCCATGCGCGGCAATTGAGGAGAGTTCATAAGTGCAGCGAAGTTCCCACTTTCTCAAGCACCATCCTCATACAGAGCAGCACAGCATGACATTAGCCAAGAACGGCATTTGGATAGGATCTGCGCTTCTTGCCTCGGGGTACCGCCACGTGCCGGGCACAGTAGCAACACTGGCGCGCACCGGAATCACACCGGGAGATAGCGATCGCGTTTCATGACGTGCTGAAGATTCTCTCCTTCCTCCCTACCTTACAGCTTCCAGCGCGCTCGTCAGGACGAACAAGAGAGTGACAGTCCTGCAGCTCCACTCGTACTTGACGGATTATTCAAAAAGAATCGACTCGTGAGGAAACAAACTTTGGTACCGAGTTCAATCGATGATTACCATGGTCCTCCTGGCGGAGGAATATCTATAGGTCTTAGTTTGACCTCAAATAAAGTTGTTTCTCTCTCTCTCTAAAAAAAAAGTGATTGGGACTTTAAGCCATTTGTTCTCGGCCATAATTGGAGACAGCATTTCTTTTCGTTTTTTTCTTCCCCTGTTTTCCGCCCGATTTAGGTGTCTACCCTCCTTCAACGTCTACCGACGCGTTTGAAGCACCTTAATAAGCGGATATGTGTATGCCAATAGAGCAGTTAGGAGCACCACTGCATTAATCAAGTGGCTCTCACTTATCTCACTAAGAGAGTCGCAGCTCTGGAGGCACTGTGTCGTTCCCTCCTATGAGCAACATTATCCAACATTTCGGCATGCCTCGAAAGAAAGCTGCAAAACTACACAACATTGATGGCTTTTGATTGATCAAGATTCACCGAGTCCTGTAAGTCACCTTCCCAAAATTTCTTTGAGAATTTTATTTCTTTCAGCAGAAGCTCTGATGAAAAGAGTTACTTGCTTTATCGCGTTGACAACATTCCAGGTTGCTTGTACTACTAGTGTCAAATGAAATGCGAGCAGTGGCAAGCATTAGCAATGGCGCCGTCCAGTCATCCCTATGGACATGTGCAGTACTGCCAGAATGGAGTGCCTGTCAATGGTAATGACTGGATGGCGCGCACTATACCATTTATAATGCTTGCCACTGCTTGCATTTCATTTGATGCTGATAGTACACAAGGTGATCTAGAGATATTCAGCATGGGCATCTTGGAGCATGCAACGAGCTTCTGCCCCTTTGTTTCGGACACTATGCTGCTACAACCGTCTGTCCCAACTCCAATGCCTTAGCAGGACAGAACATACAGCTTAGGTTGTACTGGCAGGCTAGTTGGTCATTCGTGATCTTGAGAACCCCAGCACAAAATTTTCAGAAAACATGTGCACACAAACAAGGATACACACAGCACAGGCACTGATGTGTGTATCTTCGTTTGTCTGTCCATGTTTTCTAAAAACTTCGCGCTGGTGTCCTTGCATACAGATAATGCACCCAAGATCTTCATGTGTAATGTTGGAATGAAGAATAGAACAGCGCCTAAGATGGGATCAGATGAAGACACAAACGCGGCACTGTCTAACAATCAAGGTTTATTGCAAAACAAATGCAATATATAGGAAGCAGGTATCTGTGCAGAACACGCAGAAATGCACATACATGTGATACAGGCCATACAAGAAAGATCATCAGCTCGAGCACATTGTAAGGAAGCTGTCACACTAGTACCACATAGATATCTAATTTCACAGCAGTGAAAGGACATTGAAGGCACACTTACACAAGAAGCACCATGCTGCTGAATGTGGAAGGCTTCACTTATCTCGCGTGCACGCTGCTCGTTATAGCGCCCAATGACCACGCACTTCTCAAGAACTGGCTCATATCCGCAATACTATTCCCCATCTAAGGGGTACTAGTGTGACAGCTTCCTGATAATGTGTTCGAGCCGATTATCTTTGTTGTACAGCCTGTATCACATGTACTATGTGCATTTCTGCTTGTGTTTCCTCGTTCTGCACAGATACCTGCCTCCCATATATTGCAGTTGTTCTGTAAAAACATTGATTGCTAGTCAGCACCTCGTCTGTGCCTTCATCTCGTTTTGTCTGAAGTTTAGAATAACAGAGAGCTGAGCTAGTTCGCACGTATTCACTCCTTTAGAATGACTCGTCTGAAGTGTTGTTTTATTCTTCATCTGCAATGCAGCAACCAGCCCAATCAAGCTCACTGCTCAAGTAATGTTGGACGCTTTGATGATTCAGGATGTTCGGCGGATGGATCTTGGGCAAAATTTTTTGTGATAAAGGTTTCCTTCGTGCATTCAAAACTGTTTAATTTCTGCACCATTGAGAGCTGTATTGGCATCTTGGTGGCGCATCAACTAGTTTCCAAGGGGAGGGGGAAGGGGGCAAGACCTCTCACTCCCTCCAAGCATGTGCGTATAATGTTAAATGTTATATAAGACAGAGCGAAAGAGAAATGGAGGGAAGTTTATTTGTGATAGTGCTATGGGAGACCAAGGAAAACGCTGCACAACAAATAGCTTCGGAGGCTTTGGCCAACCCACAAACAATGGCAACATACAGAAGTACAAACATACAAATGCATACAATGCACACATTACACAACCAACCCTTCTGATTTATGAACCATTAAAATTTGACAAAAAAAAGAGAGCACTGAACAATAATTGTAAGCTTACGTTAATAGTGTCCTCCCCAGCAGTACATATTGTAAATTATTAACATTTCTGAACAATAATTGTGTTTAATAACAGAGGTAGCAAAAGTTTTAGCATTTGTTTTCCACAATTAGCAACTCCATTTTTACTTGTAAGCGATCAGGTTTGCCTGGATTATTATATCTTGTCTTGTTTGCTTCTAGTCCAATCAGTCGCTGCCGGCGGCAAGTTATCTTTTTGCCCACTTTTCTTTATTCACATTTACATTACGATTACTTCTAATAACATCCCCTATAGTTTCCTTGGCATCATTGTCTGTTAGTTCTCATTAATACTGTGTCTAACAAAGAAAATGAGCCCTTAAATTTACACTTCTTTCCTTCAATCTAGTCCAATTAGTGTTTCTGGTACATATAATTATTATTGTGAGATAACCATAGCTCATATTTTCTGTACAAACTGTCAGTGGACACGAAAGTAACCTGAATAATCCTGTCTTTATTATTAAAATGACACTGGGTTACCTTGGCATATTATATGAACCCCGCGCTTTTCCAACAGAGTCAGCTTGTTAATAATTTTACTTGTGGTTGTTCCTAAACCGAGCAGCATAAAATTTATAATTGGTGAAAAGGAGCATTGTAATTAAGTGTGTTAATAGGTGTAGGGAAACAAAAACTAATTGTGTATAATACCAATCTTTTTAGAGTGTTTACTAATCATGCTCGTGAAGTGTTCATCCCATGCCACGAGTTAGTCCTCTAACGTAGGTTCCCATTGTCTTGATTAATGGTAAAAGTATTCCTCTTTGTCATTTAGCTTAATTAACTTGGAAGTGTTCTTTCATAGTGAAAATAATACTACCCTCATTCATTAATTTAACTTTTTGGATGGTTTTGATAAGTACAATAACGTATACCAGTACGGTGCTTTATTAGTAGAGGCCGGATTTTTAGGCACTAAAAAGCGTGTTTTAGGCGCCAAAAATAGGCAGGCAAAACACCGTTTTAGGCCTCCAAAATCGTAATTATAGGCACAATAAATGTTTACATAAACTCAAATATTTTTAAAAAAAGACGTGCGCGACCTGTATCTACGACAGGAAGCAAAAAAATATGTTATTGTTTATGATAGCACAAGGGCGCCAATGGTTGAACATGGCCATGCATTTCCCGCACGGTTCGCAGAACCTGGTAGTTTATTATTATTATTATTATTATTATTATTATTAGTATTATTATTATTATCTAGCATGGTGGGTCAATTGTCCACCGTCGGATCAACAGACTCCTGAGCCTCTTTCTTTTCGGCACGGCTTAGAAAGGCACCACAGGAGCAGATAGCCACACCGCTAAAAGACCAGAAGGGAGGGATGCCTCGTATTAGCCGAGTGTAATAGCCCAGTGTTTATTTCTCCTCTGTCGGTGAACACCTTAAGGGTCCCCTCACCAGGTTCGAGCATTTCGTGCTGACAAGTGTAGTTACTGCATGCACTGGTTGCTCATGATCACGTTTGCCAAGATTTGCAACACTACGCATCGCGGAAAGACGTGAAATTTCAAAATGAACGCCGTTTGCCATAAATCTCGTGGGTGCGCGCCCACAAGATGGCGGGGACGACGTGCAACAAGAAATGGTCCTGCTCTTAGGCCGCTCTTTTACGTAGACATTGGTGCTCTGACGTCGCGCACCGTACACTCTTAATGAAGTCCTGGTTAAATGCTGGCTATATCCAGCACTTTAAGCGGGACCTGATAGAGAGCAAATGAATAAAAGCTGAAAGAAGTAATAAAAGACACAAACGGAATGTGAGCGCGTTTTTATTTTTTAATTTGTTTATTTTGAATCTCAGCGAGATGCTATACATCAATCGGCCTCCGTTTCGCTTGCGTTCGTCCTCTCGCCGTTCCCGCGTCGTGCCGGCGCCAGCTCTGACAACGCTTGGCGTGTTTTTGGTGCATCATCTCTCACCGCAGTTCCAGCGGTGCGACGCGATGTGTAGTGATAAGAATACATGATCCGATCCATGCCAATGCTCTTCATTGGGCACGCAGCAACTTCCAGTGTCTAACTGCAGTTTCTTATGTGACCTGGTGAGAGGTCCTTTGAGAAGTAAATTACAAACAAAACAAAAGCTGCGTGCACATCAATTTTTTCTTTCTTTTGATCCACACTCTCCTTTCCCATGACGGCTCTCCACGGTGTTGCATTTGTTCTCCAACTTCCCGCGGCTACACAGAGGGACCTCCTGTTCCCTTCCCATGGCCACGCCCAGGTCTAAGGGCGGTTCTTAAATTCCTTCGAACACTGGATAACCGCCTGTAGAAGCCGCTCGGCGCGTCCTCGGCCATGGACGCCACTCACCTTTCCCTCTCCCCTCTTAACTTCTCTCTCCCCATTCCCCTGCAGACGCTGAGACGCGCTCCCATTTAGGCTGCAGAAATAGTGTCTTTTCCTCTCCTCAACTCTCCTCCTCCAACCGCTCATGCCATCTCAGCGCTGTCGCGTATGGTGGCTGCTGCGTCCCATTTCACTACTGCCAGCGGTTGTTTTAAGGCGGAAACCTTTAATGCCTCATGCTCACGTCCGTCCGTCCGTCCGTCCCTCCCTGCCTCCCTCCGTCCATGCCCTCGCACGGCACCAGGTGGCCGCTGGGGCGCGCCAACGAACGCCGGTGGCGCCTCGCGTCGGACTCCACAGTGCTCCCGCTTTGCTTGCGTAGTGTCGCTGTGCCCAGCGTGTCCAATCATGCCAAGAAGGGAGACGCGTGCATCGCGTTCTATTCTGAACAACCCCGTCTCAATGGGCACAGGCGTTCGCCGAACACACTTTGGAATTTACAAAGATTCCATTTTTTCGGAAGTTGGTTGAACCTCATAGAGTTCGGAAAGGACAATGTTGCCCTGTGACATGAATAATGGTCTCAAACCGCACTCGAAAACGAAATTTGAGCTTAAAATAGTGTTTATATGGGCGCCGATTTCGAAAATAGGCATTTGTAGGCACCTATAGGCTTTTAGGCACAAACGGCCAAAATAGGCATTTATAGGCACTATAACAACACTATAAAAGCCTTTTTTAACCTCTAATTCATGCTCATATATCAAAGTGGCACGACAGGAACGCAAGGAACAAAATAGGCATTTGCCTAAAATCCGGTCTCTATTTATTAGCTCTCAAAATGGAATCTACAGATAAGTGTCCAAAGAAAAATAACACTGACTATCAAAAATCAATGTTTTGGACAACGTAAGGTATATACAGAAAGAGCCACAAAGTATTTCACTTTTCATTTCACTATTTCAGTATTTTACACTTTATTTCAGTACCCAACACCAGCCATTATGATCCGAGTTCAACATTTCAAATTTGATATGATTAAAAATCTTACTATGCCTACCATACTATAAAAGGCCAGCTTTCAGAGTTTCAACGTCCCTTCTGAGCAAGAGCAGGTTCAGTCAATGTCATTTCATGCGAGCTGCATCGAGTAGGCTGTATAGAATTGGAAAGGTCCATGAATAGTATGATCGGTGCTATACTGGGTCACCTAATTTTGACAGCAAAAGGAGGAGGAAAAGTGAACCCTTAACAGTCCCCTCCTCAGACTTATCTTGACGAGATCTGGGCTGGTATAACAAAAAAAAAAAAAAAATCACCGCCCAAGCACTCCGTACAAATGGTTAACCAGCGAAGCTGAAATGTGCGGCCCCAGTGTTTAGCAGTGGGTTCAACCCGACGCTGCACCGAAGCCTTCCACAATTATCGTTGCCAGGTTGTGGTCGAACCACAGGCGGTCACAGACGTCGCAGCCGAAGCCAAAGTGCCGCTGGAGAAACTCTCGTCCAAAGCGGGCGTTCGCCCCGGCGAACGCGCTCCCGCAATCACGTCGACGGCCCGCAACGCCGTTTCTTCGGCACGCCAGAGGGAGCGCCGTGGCTGCAAGCGTTTGACCTTGCAAGCGTCGTAACAAGCTCGCGCGCCAATGGCGCGCGAGCTTGGGTACGACGCTCAGAACGACGTAACTGATAGCACAGCCAATGGAGACCGCTCGTGACACAGATGCCGAACGGTTTTTCGTTTCTCCTAGCCATATACAGCTTTCGCTGTAAAAAGCAGTTTCCCATAGTGTTAAATCTGCAGAAACAGTGGAACTGTGGCTCTCCTGTGCGTCCTTTGTGATTTTCTGTGATGCCTTGCGAATTTGTGTGGGTGTCTGTAACTACATTATTTGTAGGCAGAGATGCACAGGAAAGGAGATGTAGCAGCCCCTGCCACGCCTGCCCCTGCTACAGTGACTTCATGCCCTGTCCATGCTCGAGCCGCTCTTCCCCGTTTCACTGGGTGGCTACTGCTTCTGCTTCGTCCACAACCTAGGCAGTTATGCCACCTATGAGTTTATCTGGGAACCAGAGCATGACGTGCACTGTTGCCAGACCCAGCGCTCGAACAGCTGTTAAAAGCACTGCTGTTTGTTTCTGTACCATAACAGCCATTAGCTGTTAATAATAATAATATCTGGGGTTTAACGTCCCAAAACCACCATATGATTATGAGAGACGCCGTAGTGGAGGGCTCCGGAAATTTCGACCATCTGGTGTTCTTTAGCGTGCACTGACATCGCACAGTACTCGGGCCTCTACCATTTCGCCTCCATCGAAATGCGACCGCCGCGGCCGGGATCGAACCCGCGACCTAGCCATTAGCTGTTTGTGATCGGTCAAAATCTTCTGGGTCTTGCCCACAGTGCCTGTTTGCAATGCGAGGCTCAAAAACATCCAATCGCATAATGATCGCCCATGCCAGCTTATGTGGAACATATCAAAGTCGACAAAAGAAAAAGAAAAGAATCCAGTACTGCAGCTTTCTCACCATTAGTCGTTTGCTCTCGGTGAGAAACTTTCGGTCTGCGCTAAAATCACCTGCTGGTCACGAGACGTTACAAAACCATGAAAACTCGTGACGTCAAAATGACGTGTACACCATAAACAGCACATTATTTTTATATTCCAAGCACTTTTTCTCTTGTCCTAAACTTAAGAGAGGTGATATGACATAATACATGACATTTCTGCTCAGGTCCCATGGTTCCACACTAAGACTCTGCCACTTCTTTAGTGGACCCACTCGCAAACTGCTGCTTCCATCTATTTGTGCCTGGGAAAAACGGTAAGTGTCACAAGACGTGTATATTCCACCATGCATTCGTTTGAAAGATCCTCGTCGGTCCAGCCAGCAACCGTAGCTTTGCCGCACTTGTTGTTTTTAAGTAACAATTGGCCTTCGTGTTGCTACGCAAAGGGCCCCAGGCTGCCTGCTGCTGCCGCTGAAAGGGAGGCTTGCACTTTTCACAGCATCCAATGACCGTGGTCACTGCACATTGTACGAGTGCAAAGCTTTCTGGAGCAGCGTATGAGAGCAAAAATTTGGGAACAAACTAAGAAGATGCTAACTATGGAAACGCACACCGTGTGCCATCGAGCAGCTGTGCCAACAACCTGCTTGTGTTCCATGAATGAGTCTGGGTTCTTCCATAAGCCCGGCAGTTTACGTTCTCTTAAAGGGACCCTGCAACGCTTTTTGAGCATCGTCACAAAACGCTGCCGATTGGTAGTCGAGGCTTATGAAAACACGCAAGTCAAACAGAGCGCAGCATGCGGCCTAGAATTTACAATGAATCTTCAAAGTCGGTTAAATATCGTTCACTCTTCTTTTTAGAAATGATGTCATATACTCAAAATGATTGCGCCATATACCGAAATTCATGGACATTAGCTGATATGAGCATCATCAACTGCAAAGTTACCGAGGCCGCTGTGGAAGGCCGCCACATGCCCAAGCGCACGCTTGCAATCACACTGAAAGCAAGCCATGCATCCAAAGAAAAAAAGATGTGCTCAAGGTCATGATGCGCCCGTGGTGTAACTTCTTTCCCCCGTGCCATCCCTCCCTGCTTATCTTCCAGCGCTCTTATCAAGGCAAAAGAAGAGGGAAAGTGATTACAGCATACGACTAATCTTTAACTCCGCTCGTACTTGACAGATTCTAAAAATTTGCGGCAGTCGACTTGTGAGGCAATAAACTACTTCAATGAGCCATTCGATGGTTGCTTGGAAAAGCACTGCAGGACTGCTTTAATGATCCATGATATGAATATGAGACATACTATACTAAAGGGCTCCAGAAATTTTAACCATCTGGTGTTCATTAACATGCACCGACTAGAGCACTGCACGGGCCGGCTTTTTCGGGCCCGGGCCCGGCCCGGCCCGAAAGCGCCATGCTCAGGCCCGCCCGAGCCCGGTGTTTTTAAATACGGCCCGTACCCGGCCCGGGCCCGAAAGGTTTGGGCCCGGCCCAACCCAGCCCGGCCCATTTCAAAAAATTATTTTTTGAGCATAAACGAGGCGCTGTCCAATCTTCGCTTATAGTGAAGATACCAGCCACGCACAAGATAGTTCCTGGACAGTGTTGTGAGAACTTATGACAATGTCACGATTTTCACTGGTACTGTGTTTACCATCGGTTAATTACGCCCGTAACACTTTTGCAAAATAATTGCAGGGGGGATATATGAGGAGGCACAGTTGGCTGTCCATGCACGCAGCGCTAACCATGCAATGTTATTATTGCATTTCAAAGAACGACTACAACATACAGCGCCCACATAAAGTGGAAAAACAGCGGACATTTATAGTCGAGCTAGAGAGGCTAGAAGGGTTTGGCTAGTGTCGGGAGCAGACGGCTCTGCCAGCCGCCGGGGTGAAACCTGTTTTTATGACGCCGTTAGGTGGCGCTGCGCTCATGAGACGAGTAAAGTCCCTAGAATAACTAAAGTAGCGCCATACGTGTCAATGTGCAGGCTCCTCCTCTCCCCTATGCTTGGCAGTGCAAGCGCCATCTTGTCCGTCCTCTGCGCATACCCTCTCCCGTGCGCCGGGAGAGGGTATGCCTGAGAAGGGTATGCCTTTCGCCGTGCTTTCAGCAGTTTCCTGGCGGACACCATAGAGGCGCTGCTGCAGCTTCTGGGAGAGGAGGCAGAGGCGAAGGGGCACGGTTGGCGCTACTTTAGTTTATCTAGGGACTTTAGAGACGAGTAGAGACGAGTTGTCCCCGCTGCCGGTTTGTTTGCTTGCGGTGGTGTGTGGTTGTATGGAAGCGCGAGTTTTGTTCGTATCTGCACGTTCTGAGTCAAAGTACGCCTCTGTTCTACTTTTCTGCGGCTTACCTGATATGTTTCCGCCGAACATATCAAGTGTTACATTACCGCGATTTCTTCATATTTTTCAGTATGCTTGCTAAGGCCGGACATGCTTCGTGCCGCTGTGCAAGGGCGGGTACAAAAATGTTGCAGAAAAAGTTTTCCTGCTCCGCGCTCCCCGGCGGACGCTCTTCGTCGAGAAGAATGGGCAAAGAACACGAAAGAGAAGATAGTGCTAGGCGAGCATTGCGTCGTGTGTTTGGGTATAATGATCACCCCCCCCCCCCCTCCAAGAGCAGTTTTTGCTCATGGTTAACGATCTTGCGTTTCACAACTCAGTGATACCACTTAGGAGTGGTAGCTCGCCAGCAGAGATCATAAACGCACTCTTGGGGCCTTCAGACATTAGAAAACAAAAGGCAGCACGCATTGCAAGCCTAACTGATGAACTCTTCGATGAGGGACACCTCGCAACTGCTTCAGCTGTGCTCGAAGACAGCGGCATTTTTTGCCACAAAGGCTTTGTTGAAAAGAAAAATGACAGCCATTTAATTTAAAAGGTTCCCGAGCCCCATATAAATTGCGTTTGCCTTAGCCATCTTGCCTTTGCAGGCTGAGAAAAATGAGAATGCCTCATTGACGAGGAACTTTAACCATGTGGGTATGTGGGTTTACTTGTAGTCGTCGAAACGCCTTGAAGACTTGATTGCAAACTTGGAGAATGCGTTTAACGTGTTTTTTTCAGCAGAAGTAAGCTGCATATAGTGAAAGTATGCTATCATTTTCAGAATTTTTGCAGGGGCACGACCTCCAAAAAGTTGGTTACAGCGAACATAGCCAAGCGCTCAATGCGGAATAAACGTCGTGGTTTCATTCATTCACAAGAGAGATTATATTCTATAGTTTAACGAGGCTGCACTTCTTCATCAAAGCCAACAAAGAGAAGTCTACGCAACGTGATCGAGAAGAAAACCTGCTCAAAATGAGGCGCTGTCTGTCGCCTCCGAACTTCAGCATCGAAATATTGAACTCAACCATTCATTATGCCGTTTGATCACTGCGTCTCCGTAGCGGAACGATCATGCGTTCCGGACCTGAGGGCCGAATTTTGGTCGTTCTTATCAGGGGCGTAGCCAGAATTTTTTTTCTGGAAGAGGGGGGGGGGGGGGGGGGGGTTCAACTATAGTTTGTATGAGTACGTCAGTGGCGTAGCCGGGGGTGGCACACCGGGCCCGTGCCCCCCCCACCCCCCCCCCCCTCCTCCCCGAAATTTTTTTTCGCGATGGCATACAGAGCGAAAAATGACCTTTTCAAGGAGGTGCCCCCCACCCCCGAAAAAAATTTCTCGCTAAACCCCTGGTGTGCGTGTATATATACGCAAGCAAAATTGAAAAATTTCGGGGGGGATTTGAACCCGAAATTTGAACCCCCCCCCCCCCCCCCCCCGGCTACGCCCATGGTTTTTATTCAGCGATACTGTTTCCCACTTACAAGACTTCTTTTTTTTTTTTTCTTGAAGCCTGAAATAGCTTACATTCAAGCAGAGTAGTGAGAATGTTTGAAATAAAAAATCAATAATCCACCGCCTCATCTATAATAAAAGCGGCCCTACAACTCAAACGGTGGGATGCAAGAACTGCTAGCGTCTGCTTATAATTAAGCGCAGTTCTAGGGGCGACCCGGGTGACCGACCAAACATAGAGCTGCCCAAGAATACTACGCAGAAGATCACGATGCTCGTATTGTCCCGTCTGCATGAGCTAAGCAACGAGTGCGAGCGTGCAGATAAATTATACAAAAATGCGCACCGAAAATGCACTGCTGGCTGTCGCTCGTAAGCGGGCGAAAGCGCGCGCGCCCCGCGCCAGCGGGCCGCAGCGCCACCTGTGCGCCGTCATAGGAAATGATTTCAACTGCTCCGACCCGTTCACAACACTAGCCAAACCCTTCTAGCCTCTATAGTCGAGCTTACATTAATTGCTGACAAGCTGGGACTAAAGTCTCTAGATTTTTCCCTTTTACTTAAGTACCGACAACTGCGTCCTTTCCGGGCCCTCTCCCACAGGCAGCCGGCATTTGCCGCCATTTTCTTCCTGCCACGTACGTCCAAGTGCATTAGCCACGCATATCAGTGGACAATATGCTAACGCGACGCGCCTTTCTCCTCCCGTCGTTCCCCCCGTTGTTAGTGAGTGGGGGGGCGCGTTTCACCAGGTGCTGGAAAAGAGTTAGGAAGAACATGGCTACCGAAAACCAGCGTTAGCCAATGAGATTCGTCCGTGGCGCTTCAATGCCTGTCGGTACTTAAGAAAGAAGAGGGGAAAATCTAGGGACTTTAGCTGGGACTATTGAGTAAATAGAGCAGAACATATCCTGCAAATTTGGTTTATTGCGCAGTGCAACGAGAGAGAGAAAAAAACGTGCTCTAACTACTCCTGGGAGGGTTCGCCAGGCTGGGTCGCTTGTTCCGACCAAAGGAGGAAGAAAGTACACCTTTCTTGCATAACTTGTCACTCGACGTGTCCGAAAACAAATCGTGACGCAGGGGAGTCCAATAGTAAGGTCATATTACGGTTACCTAAAAATCTGTAGCAGGGCCAATTGAATATTTTTCTTAATTTCCTTACATAAAATTAAAACGAATAAATCCATCAGTCAATGAAACGAACTTTTATTTCTCCCAAATATATACAAGAGGATGGTGGAGAAAGAGCTGCATAAACTATAGCTTAACAAACCTGAAACGTGCAGCTCGCGAGCAAGTCGCACTTACGAGAACACATACGAATGCCTAGGTGCGTGTGCGTGTAGGCGCGGGATGCCTTCTAGCGCGGCCTTAGTAGAATATTCTTGATCTTTAACGAAGATACCCCGATTCCCCCCTCAGACACCCGTAGGGTCCCGTACTTTGACTAACTCGATATAACGAAACAAATTTCGAGATCCGTCCCGATTTAACACATCTTTTTTTTTTTTTTTCGGAAAATGAGATAGAGAATTGATCATTCTTTGTCTATTTTTAGATAACGCCCCAAAAGTTATTGATTGCGAGCAAACGGCAACATCGCGGAACACCTTTGTCCAATTTAAACTGCGTGGCCATTGCTAACAAAACGCAAGCAAGCCAAGATCACCGACTTCTTTGCTGGGAAATAAATATGTTGTCACCTGTGGACCTTATTGTTGAGGTAACAGAGAGAGAAGCAACTTTATTGAGAGAAGCAATTTTAAATGCGAAGCATTTCTTTGTGTACTGTAAGCACTTTTGCGTTTATTTCTATCTATCTATCTATCTATCTATCTATCTATCTATCTATCTATCTATCTATCTATCTATCTATCTATCTATCTATCTATCCGCCTACGTCTGGGTACTCTCGTGATGGCCTCCTTAACTTGGGGTAGACCAAAATTTGTATGGGAGGGTAAGAGGTATTGACGAATATGTCTGGCTGGTCATGACATGAATAACGTGAAAATCCCGTCGCGTGCGTCGTCAAACTCATTCCTCCAGACACGTGTGGCTCATACCCGTATACCCCGGGCCGCGGAATGCGGGTATGCGCCACAGGACTTTGACAATTTATATCTACCCAGGAACGGCGGGAACAGGCAGTGGTAATTTAAATGCGAGAGCGTTAAGAAAAACTGACATCGGTGGCGTTGACACGGGTAATTTAAAGGCGACAGCGTTAAGAAAAACGGACATTGGCGGCGTTGACGTCAGCATTACAAAGAATAGAAATCAGAGTCCCAGCAGGAATCGAACCCAAGAATTCTGCGTGGCAATCCAGCATTCTACCACAGGGCCACGTCAGGTCTCGAAACTTTTTTGGAAGAACACCCTATGCAGGCGTGATGATGGTGAAACGTATATTGTGGTTGCAGTGCTGGCTATCTAATTTTATAAACATTACAAACGTACTCCTATGAAGAAGGAGTCATGTCGGGTTAACGTCAGAACTTGCAACGTGAGTTGCGAATTCAGCGCAGTGTGTGTCACTTCTTTTCTTCGTTCTGTGTGTTAGCGCTGTTGCATTTTTATCATGTAACCTCAGTTGTATACTTAAGCGCCATCCACTGTAGTTTGTTTACGTAGCACTATCCAGGGCTACCATCATTGCAAGCACAAGCTCTACATATCAGCTTACGTCTTCTGGTGTTGGCAATACCCATGTTTCTGTTGGCATCGTTACACAACTGTAAACAACTGGTTATATGAAACATATGCTACTGTTCGACATGTCTGTGCGTGCAACATCTGTACATATCTTTGGCGTCATTTCATAACGTTTCGCTCAATAAAAAAAAAATTACAACCCAGTCACCTTACCTCCAGATGCTTCGCATAACATCGATTCCCATGGTACTTGGGATCTGCCTAATTTTTATTTTAAGCTAACAATTTTTGTTGCTCCATACACCCTGGAGGTGGCGGTCGTTTCCTAAGGCCGCTATTTCATTTTTCGCGCCTTTACGCTACACAAATATGATGCCATGGTAGCTTTCCGGATGCCGCTACACCATATAATCGAATGTACCGAATTAAGTAACCGCGAAATGCCGTCTTCGGTTTAACGAAGTTTTCGATTTAACGAAATAATTCGCGGCTTCCCTCAAATTCGTTAAATCAAGTTTTAACTGTATTTGTGTGTTGCAACAGAAAAGTCACTACAAAGCGCAAGATTAATACGAAAGTGCGCGTGGTACCGTACGGTACCTTAGCACTGCGTCTTACAAAAGAGGCGCTCAGTAAGACAGCTGGTAAAGAAAGCAAAAATGCAAAAAGAAAGAAAAAAGTGTACAAGGCACGAAACCAATACCCATTCACAGCAATTCAGTCGGACGTATTAAACCGAAATGAGGAAATTAGTGACCTGACGAAACACGACGACATTCTGTCTACAAACTTAAAATGAGTGTCCTGGCCTTTCCTATCGCACTGTACATCTGTGATAGTAAAGCTTTGTGACTGTAGTAGAGCGAAGAAAGCTTAAAAACTGCTAACTTACCTCAGAGTCAATTCCAGTTATGTCATCGACTGATGAAGTAGCCCTAGCAACTCATGAGGCTATGAAATCAAGCCCAGTTGAAGAGCCGGTGGTGCCGATGAACAGTGTAATCGACGTCAATAACGCTCGGTGACGCTGACGTTTTCTTAATCTAACGAGCAGTTCATTTACAGAATTGCAGAACTACACTCGGCACCGTGACTCTGGTTATCCACTTGGCCCCTTTTCAAATGTCGAGCCAGAGAGAGAGTGAGTTGATATTTCTGCAGGAATCACGTGACTCTCGTGAAGCGTGCGCCGATTGGCTTCCGTGATGAAGACGCTGCCGTGTGCGCCGTACAGTCGTCAGCAAGCTTAACTGATTGACGCTAGCGCCGCGTAGCTTTGTGTTCTGTTGCCGAGATATGTTACCCATACATGCCGACATACTATTCGAGCATACCGAGGTATTATCTCGGCAACAGCGCCAAGCGCTTCGCGGCTGGCATCAGTCAAAGTAGTCCAGGTCACGCGTCGGAGCGTTCGTGTTAAGCTTGCTGACGACTGTACATATCACGCGTTCGGCGCCGCTGCAGCGCCGTGGCTCGCCAACGGAGACGGGCGCCGTGGTGGTGCGGCGCCTACGCCCCCTCTCTGTCTATCCTCGGTCTTTTAAAATTCGTTGCGTTGGTTGCGTGTCTCGTAGTTTTGTGTTCGACCGAACATGCGTATCTTCGTAGTCGCGTTGACCAGTCTACAGAGTCACGAAGGCGGAAGCAGGCGCGGCGGGCATGCGAGCGTAGCTGCATACTCGAAATGTTTTCCCATGATACCGATGGGCACATCTTATATGCACTAAACTGGGCAGTGCACCGTTGTTTCACTCTTGCCGCAGTGCTGCTCAGCTATACCATTTCTTTTGATACACGGTACTCAAATACGTGTTTCACTCAATATAATGGCGGGAACATATATGAGACAATATCCAGAAATTATATGTAACATACCGACGGAGGTAAAATGCGCGACGTCTTGTATTGTGCGATTTCAGTGCACGCTAATGCACTTCAGGTGGTCTAAATTACCCGGAGCCTTCCACTGCAGCATCTCAGATAGCCTGAATAGGTTCGGGACGCTAAATGCCCAAAAACAACAAACCCAAACAGCATTATGCGCCATTGCCGACAGTGTATGAGAGTCGGGCCTGATACGGGCCTGACCCAGGCCCGGGCCCGAGCCCGATCTAACAATTACTTACCCGGCCCGACCCGGCCCGCGGGCCGGGCCGGGCCCGGGCTTTCGGGCCGTTCCCGGGCCCGTGCAGTGCCCTAGCACCGACATCGCACAGTGCGCAGGCCTTTAGCATTTCGCTTCCATCGAAATGCAATCGGCATGGCTGGGATCGGAATCCGCAACTTTCAGGTCAGCAGCCGAGCACCGTAACCACTGCACCCCTTACTTTGGATACTCAGAAGCTGAAGGTCTCTACATGGTTGAATTGGGTAGACCAGTATAGTTTTGTGCACACGCAAACAGTGCTGAGTGGGCAATACGAGCGCTACTTCAAAGTAACGTTCATCTAACAAGTTGAGGGGCTGATCGCGTTGTGTCAGCGCTCGTCTTGGTTCTCATTCAGTGGCATCCTGGCTTGAAGTGTCCCAACAAAAGGGAGAGTTGGGCTAGTTGGTTTGCGTTCATATTGAAACAGCGCAAAAGACGTAGGACACAGAAAGACTCGACAATACGAGTGCTGACTGACAACAGATTGCTTTATTCAAGCGAAACCGGAAAAAGAAGGGGAGAAGGAAGAACAAAACATGTGCATGTAGCCTTTTTTGGTTTCACTTGAATAAAGCAATCAGTTGTCAGTCAGCGCTCATGTTGTCAAGTCTTTCTGTGTCCGACGTCTTTTGCGCTGTTTCAATATGAAGTGTCTCGTCATCATATCTGTGCCCATAAATTGCCATTTACAGCAACAATGATCAGTTCAATCTATGGTGGGAATCGTTGCGCACACAGTTGGATGAAGAGAGGAAAAAAAAAAATGAAGTAGAGGGAAGGAGCCAGACTATCAACAGGCTTTGTTCATTTGGGTCGCTGCACACACACACACACACACACACATATATATATATATATATATATATATATATATATATATATATATATATATATATATATATATATATATATTTTCGTCACAAGTCACAGAGAAATGGAAAAAGGGAGGGGGGGGAGGAAAGGAGAAGAATATTGGCCCCGAGATCGAACAGAGTTGGCACCTAGTGGCGAGCGGACGAAACCCCATAGTGTGGATGGCTCCTTGAGTCATCTGCTGGCTGCAACGTGTTTGCATGTGTGCGAATGTGATGCACGTCCTCAGAGGGTGGCTTATTCCGTTGTGTAAGCCCAGAATCAAATGCTTGTACGGAAGCCTACACGATATACACAAGCTTTCTGCCTTCCTAGGCTTATCTGCACTCTGATAAGTGAGTGCATGCAGATGTTGGTTCGGCACTAGATGTGATCATTGTATCGTCCATACGCCAAAATCATTTCAATGTAGGTGCTGCTTTGTCGTTCAAGCCCGTCACATGGTGCATTTGGCATTGTCCTAAACAAAAGAATTACTAAATACCGAGGTGTGAATACAGAATTTTAGCGACCCCATCTCGTGAAGTGTCGACGATTTCAGAATTATTACGCTACTGCAAAGCATGAACTAGCATCTGCAAAGGCCAGTTAGAATTACAAAAAGGAAAACAGAAATTGTGGGTGCATATATGTGCAAGCAGAAAAGCAGAGTGCACATAGTTCTACTACAACTCATTACGCAGAAATACAGGCTTTTTCTTTTTTTTTTTAGCAGCCGCTCGAACAAGACGTTAATTATTGGTTCAGTCGCGTGACAGCAGTGCTACTGTTGTATAGGCGAAACACAAGTTAAACACGTACAAATAAAACAGGAAAAAACATCAAGCACAGTGCGAAAACACTCGACTGTCGCTGAAGGCCAGCACACAATTTATTGGCAGATTTCACTTATTCACAAGTAATAGGAATGTTAGGCCGACTTCGCACATTAATCTGGCAATGGAAAGCTTATATATACCACCATTAGGCTGCCATCAACACACTTTTTTTGCCGACAATCGGCTCAAACCACTCACAACGAAGTGTCCGCTGTGTACATTTGTATACACGTCCGTCGACCATCTATCCACACCACCGTCACGACGGTGCTGCCTCCTATAGGTCGATCTCGCCGCCAATACAAGTCAAGCCTACCTCACATCAAGAAAGGCTTCACAGAAAATTGCTTTTTCGCACTATACGGAGCAACAGAAGTGTCACTTACGCAGCCATCACCCACTTCCTTAATATAAAAAGCTTCTAACACCTCATGCCCTGCTCTGTCCTTGCCCCTGTGTAGAATTTTTTACCTTTTTGAATACTGGCTTGCATTCCAAGCGTGAACTGCAATGAGCGGGCAAGTTTGCTCCTTGCCTTCTTGTAATCGACGTAGCATGCTCCCCTATGTGTTCATTCACGCAGTGTCCTGTTTGGCACATGTACGATTGTCTGCACGTGAGTGGCATTTGGTAAACGACTCTTGAGGCACATTTCACGAACGTTTAAGCATGCTTTTTACCGCAGCTGCTTCCCCGTTCTCTGTGTCATCGACCCTTGGGCATAAGCCCGCAGGCTTTTTTGGTGCAGAAAAAAAAGTCGCATGACTAAAATTATGTAACATCACTAACAATTAGGTCACATAAATAAAAATCACGTAACATCACGTAAAATCTAGTCACGCAACTAAAAATCACGCAACATCATGTAACTACTCACATGACTAAAAATCACGTACCATCATGTAACACCTATTCACACTACTAAAATTAGCTAACATATAGTCACGCGACTACAACAACACATTACCTACCATATAGTCATGTGACTCAAACAACAGATTATCTAACATATAGTCATGGGACTCAAACAACGCATCACGTAACAACTTGTCAGATGACTAAAGATCATGTAATGTCACGCAACATCTAGTCACCTGACTAAAATCACGAGACATTGCGCAATAGCTAGTCACGTGACATGTTCCCACCATAATGGTGCATTCAGACGACGGACGGAATCCCGGATTTGTCGCGGACGCGGACGGCTAATCCGCGGATGATCCGCCTGCAGGCGCATCCACACGACGGACGGTGCCCCAAGAGAAAACAGCCGGATTACTCTCGACCGCAGCCTCTCCGCTGACCTGCAGCCGCTGCCAGCAGACCGGTTTGAGAGTATTCAACATGGCGGCCTACAGAACGCGAAGCGCGCCGTGCTTTTAGAGTGCTTTGACAAGCATCAAGCATTGTGGAGGGCTGTGATTTGTTTCGGTGAAAACGGTGTTGTTGGCGGAATGGCTGGATTGGAAGAAAAACCTGCTTTACTAGAGCTGCTGAAGACTGACCTCGCTGCGTTCGCACATGGTGCACCGCGTACGAAGGGAGAATACAGTGATCGCCGATATCGGCAGTCTTTGTTCTTTTGCGGATAACAGGTACCGACAGTGCACATTGCAATGCTGCACATTGTTTCCTTCTCTTGGCTCGCATCTTTACCGTATAATCAGTGCTCAAACACTGGCCGTGTTCTGAGACTGCCACCATCGGCGACACCGCCGCTTTGCCTGCCTCAGAATCCTACGTGTGCGATGATTAAAGCGACAAGTTACCTTCCAACCCGTCAATCAGTGCGCATTAAAAGTGATAGATATCTCAAAGGTGATCGTCTTAGAATACGGCCCCGGAAATACTCTGAAGCGCCAGCAGAGCTGAAATCACCTGCAAGGACAGCCGTACGGCTCAAGCAGAAGAAAAGTGTATTGGTTGCCAGCTTGTTTGCCCGCTAAAGCTGCGGCGTTCCGCCGCCAGAATCCCGATGTGAAAAACAAGTTGGGCTCATCCGTCCGCGAGCCACGAGGACGAGGCGCGGAGGACAAGAATCGCTGATGTGAGGTCACGTGACGCGCCGTCCGCGACTCCACATCCGGATTCGGTCCGTCGTCTGAATGCACCATAAACCGCGTAACAACTAGTCACATGACATGTTCTTGCCAAGAACCACGCAAGAGCTAGTCACGTGACTAAAATTGCATAATGCAACAGGTAGTCATGAGACATATCTAGCATAGTCTAGCCATACTTAGTACAACTAGCAAAAATTTAGCATCACTAGTAGAACTCGAGAAGCGTTTGTTGGGGGGCTAGTTGGTATGACATAACTTGTAAAAATTGAACTGCGCTAGAGACGAGACACCAGAAACGATCTGCGATCGTCCTGTCCACTTCGTTTCTGGTGTCTCGTCTCTAGCGCAGTTCAATTTTTACTACCTAGTAGAAGCTTTGCATTACTAGGAAAGCTTAGCTAGGTCGAACACTAGCTCCACTGATGGTTTCAGCCTTACCCCACTAGTGCAAGCTATGCACTTTTTTTCAAGTTATGAGCGACTTTGTGCATATACGGCACAACCGTGAACTTCTTCCTACGCAGGCGCTCTGTGCTACTGCCAAGATTTTCTTTTCTTTTTTTATCTTATTAAGAAGTTTCTCAGACACAGCCGTGATGATCAAGGAGGGGAAGCCGGCAGAAAGCAGCCTATTTGATTATGAAAGCTATCATGCATGGTGTGCGGGCATGATTTGGCAAGAGCAAATTCCAAGCACGAGCTTGAGACTGTTCTCTTAACAATCTTCTCATGCACAGAATCAAAAGGCTCTTTCTGTGCTCTTGGTGCATACTGCCAGCAGATATGATGCGAGCAAAATTTCAAGTTAAGATCTAAAAACTTCAATAAACCGTCAGACGGGATTTCGTGCGCAAACACTAAACCTGTGCCATATTCTCTAAAGCTAGTTAAAATTCTACTCACTAAATCAGTGTAGGTCATGGTTATTTGCTTGTACAAAATTAAGAAGTCATCTACATATCTGGAGGCTTTAAAGGGGCCCTGCAATGCTTTTTTAAGTAGCCATAGAATGGATTAACTAAAGGAGCTTATTGCCTCACGAATTCACCGGCGCAAAAATTTTTAGAATCCGTCTAGTACGAGCGGAGTTGCAAGGATTTCGTGCACGCTGCAATTGCATTCTCTCTTCTCTCGTTCCCGACTAAAGTGCTGGAAGCTAAGCAGGGAGGGATGGCACGGGGAAAGAAAATACGTCACGCGCGCCTCGTGACCTTGAGCACTTTTTCTCTTTCTTTTTCTTCGACTATGCTGCTTTTCAGTGCGATTGCGTGCACGCACGCGTGGACAAGTCGCGGCCTCTCGTGGCGGCCCCAGTAACGACTGAGTGCGTCATGCTGAAATCAGCCAATGGCTGATACAATGGCTGTGACGAGTGATTTTTGAGCTTGTAGCATCATTTGTCGAGAGAAGAGAAAGCAATTTTTAGCTGACTTTGACAATTTATTGTGAATTCCATGCTGCGTGCTGCGCTATAATATTTGGCTCGTGTGTTCTCGGGAGCCTCGACTACCGATCGGCCGCGTTTTCTGATCATGCTCAAAAAGTCTTGCACGGCCCCTTTAAATACCCCTTGATCAGCATGGTCATGACTCAAGGAGCGGTCAATGGTGGCTAAAAATATATTACATAAGACAGGAGCAACACAAGATCCTATACGTATGGCTAGCTACTGAATGTAAAAGTCTTCATTAAAGGAGATAAATGTGGCTTGTACATTTTGTTTTATACTGTATTATATATATTAGTATATTAATACACCTAAAACCCTGCACACACATTTAGTGAATTTCAGAATGTGGAAGCAAAAGCATGCTTCCCATATGCGTGAGTGCTACTTTTCAAGTATGGCTCTAGTTATGCTGGCTTCTTGGGCAGTAAAATGCGCTTCATGTACACAGCAGTGTACAGTGGAATTTCGTTGATACGATTCTGCATAATATGTTTTTTGGCCTCATACGTTTTTCTCTTTATTCAATGCCAATGTCCCTTGGAAATAATCATTTTCATGTGTTCAATACAATCACATTGTTGTGCAAAATTAGTTAATACAACCGCAAAACTGGACTATGACTGATCTATCTCGAAATTCTGCGTTTATTATTTGGTATACTAGTTCAAACCGCGTTCCAACATACCACGATCTGCACGTTGCAGAGCTGCTGAGGATGGTGGCAGTAGTGATGACACATTAGAAGCCGGAGAGAGCAATGGATACCAGTGTTTGATAGCAAGCGAACCACTCGAACACCTGGTCGCACTTCAAACCTTCGTCGTGAATGCAGAGCTGAGTAAGCAAACTTTTCAGTAGAATTAACTTCTAGACATTGAAAAGAAGAAAGTGCTGCACAAATTGACTAGCTACTTCAATGTTGCTCAATAAAAACAAGTTGCTGACGGAGTATGCATATTTGTGCGCCTTTCTCCTCATCATCCTCATCTCGGTTGTTGCGCTGTGGTTCACCAGGCATCACCAACTCACCCAAGTTTTCCCATTGCTATGCATATTTTCCTCCTTTTTTTTTACGATTAATACCATTTACACATAATAAGCTTTATTTCCTGGTTACCGTGAAACATTCATCAATGAGATTCCACTATAGGAAACATTTGATATGGAGAGGTGGTACACTAATGCAATAAACTTTTACAATATCCAAGTTTATCAGATTTATATTTAATGAACTACATGCAATTACTTTCAATCATTATGAAACATGCAGCATAAATACACAGAGAAAGGGATTAACACATGGGAGCGCCGTGTTCTCTTTCTGTGTCCTGGCTGTATAGCTGTGTACTTGCGCTGTGTATTTCATAACGCTTCACCAAGCCCAAGTTTGCTCTATTGCAAACTTTCAATCATTTAACAGTTTTTGGTGGTAGCTCAGAAGCCAGGGGTGATGTGGCGCTAATCAATTGTATTTCTGTAGGAAACAGTTTTAGTGGTTATGTTTCTTCTGTAATAATTATGCAAGTCCTTAGCAGACACAGAGCCACGATGACGATTACTATGATGTATCTAGACTGCACAATGTTGTGGCACTCACTTTCTGTTGGCGAGGCCACCATGTCCATCAGGTGCAGGTCCTCATCAGCAAGCAGGTCGTTGAGGAGGTAGTCCGTGGGTGTGCATGCTAATGCAGAATTGGTCACATTGCTAGTCATGTTGCCCATGCTTGCCATTCCCGGCATCATTCCACCAGCAGTCATGTTTCCCATTCCCCCCATAGCCTGTCATGCCTGTACCGGGCGAATACAGGTAGTCGGGAAAATCCTGGCCATACGTGGGGCCCTCACTCATCGATGACCCGTTGTTACAAGGAAGCCCCGTGCAGGCTGTCGCTCCTGCGAACATCAAGAGGAAAGCAAAAATGAATGTGAAAAATTCAAGCAAGCACACCTCATCTTACAATCACGCGGTCATCCATTGATAAGGATGCTCATCAATAAATGTTTTTAACACCATTTTCTAAATTTTTCATACCATGAAGTTTGAACATTGTTTTGACGTGCACAACACAAAAGTCATTTCTCCAAGCAGAACACTGCAAAAAACAACTACAACTGGGGCATGGTAGGGACATCATTCCTTCATTCATGCTCTGTTCATGAGGCTCACAATCTGGCATTGGTGCAACTGCAAGCTTAGTGGGCAATAGCTCATTCTCCCCAGTGCTCTGGTGAAAGCTATGCTGACAAGCGGAAAATTGCTGAGCCGCATTCACAGCATAATCCCAAAATGCAGCCAAGTATCTCAAATGCAAAATTTTGGTAGAGATGCCCTGAAACAGATGTCAGATATACGACTGTGAACAAGGCTACCATACGGTAGCCGAAACGTCATTTTTTAATGTTCTAAACCTTTTCATTTTGGTCGGCGCTCATTCTTTTCGTTTCCTCATACGTCATGCACTGTGGTCAAAATGGCAACTTCTGTAGCTGTACTTAGTAGCTCAACAAAGGTGTCAAAGGTGCTGTGAATGTTCTACAGGAGCAACCAGAAAGATATCAAGAGACCAAGAGGAGAAGCAAAAGTAGCTCTGGAACAGATGCCACTGAAGCTAAATCTCATCATTGCAGGTTAGCTAAGAAAAGCAAACTGAAGAAGTGGAGCAAAACAATTCTGATATTTCTGAAAAGGATAGTCTGTGTTCTGGCTAATTTCATGCAAATTGGTCTTTTGCAATAGTAATTGCCTTACACTGGAGGAACAGATGAGCCCCATGGTGAGATTGAAACACCTACCTCAATGCTACTCAAGTCACTGTGAAAAAAATCCCTTCTTTGAGAATGTCTCAGTGAGTAAGTGTAGAGCTTTACCACAGAAAGTTTTCACGAAGCATCGACACAGTGTCATTTTTTTTTTCCTAGCGGTCATCAGCGTCTGGAATAGCCCAACGAAAAGGCACATCCCGCAATCACTGAAACGAGTGTTTGACATTAAAATTTTGCAAAGTTGGAATTTTGCCAATACATGCAATCCTCCATGCTGGCTTTCCAGTTGTCCAAGAAATGGCTTTTATTCCACCATCACGAAATATTTTAACATAGTCATAATAAAAAGTGTTCTTTTACATTTTGTTTCTTGAACCACCAGTACAATGCATTCATACGACTCAGAAATATTCGAATTCATTTAAATGTCATTCCAAACACCAGTCATAATTTTTGTTGCACCGAGGAGGTCAATATTTAGCTAGGCTCCAGACAGAGGTTTTATCAAGATCCGAGCGAGAAGTGTGCAAGTTAACAATGCCGCAAAAAGACAACCACAATACCAGGAGGTCGTCTACGTTACATATAAACAACAGAGGAGAAAGGTCTAACGCCGACCTCCTGGCGAGGGCGATGGCACTTGCGGCTTTGTAGCAGGCAGCCAAAGTTTAAAACCTTTCATGAATACAAAGCACGGCCTTTGAGATCTGTACATAATAAGAGAAAAAAAGGTGGCCACAAGGCCATGGATCTCAAAAGCTACGCATTTAGGGACTGCATGCCATCGTGTGTGGACAACCACAAAAATGCATGCACTGAGTCAAGGCTACCAGTAAATACTACGACCAGAGTGGCAGTGGTGTAGCCAGTGGGATGCTTCGGGGAGGAGGAATCTATACCCACCTGAAGTATTAACATTTCGTATGTGTATGCAGTTAAAACTCAATCTAACGAAACCCAATTTTACAAAGTTCTCAAGTTTCCAATCTTACAAAAGAAAAAAAAACAAAAACAAACAAGAACAAGTTTTCATTCCTCAGCAGCTGCCTAATTGAATTCAATGTGGTCGACAACCCAAATTAATGAAACTAACTCGGCACCAAACCCAACTTAAGAAAGTATTTCCTGAAATGAATAGTATTTCCCTCCTCCCTCCCTCTCCCTCTCCTCCCCCCCCCCCTTCCCCCCCTGAAAAAAATTTCTGGCTACGGGCCTGAGGAGATCACAGTTTTTCATGCGACCGGCTGTGGAGAACGCGAGTAATTCGCTTACCCAACACGTTTGCAACGGCCCGTATCCAGCACTCTCACCATTCTGCTTGGTGCGACAGCTACGGAAATCGGTAAAACTGAAGTCCTTTACGTCCTTGGCAATTCACAACGCAACAGTATACCGTCGACTGAGGCCTTTCTTCCTAGCGCGCGGAGCTGTTGCGTCTGCTCTTGTTTTCGCCGTTGTTCGGGTGAGTGATCCAGCAAGCACTTCACGGCGGTTTGGTTGCGCGTCCGACAAGCGGAGCGGAATTCGTAGCTTCTTTTCTGAGTGTTCAATGCGCAAACACACCTAATATTTAGTTCAATAGCTGTTTCGCATTCGCTAGTTGCACCTGGTTGCACAGCAAACTGTACATAATAATGGTGGCGCTACGTGTGGCGCTACGTGTCTGCAGGTGGCGCTACGTGTCTGCAAAACTCCAGAGTCTGAAGTCTGTACACGTTGTGCCTGCGAAATCTCTACAGTTATGCATCACTTAGACGATTCCCAGAGGAGATTCTGGATATTCTTATAGGGAGCTATTATATTTTACATGATATTCCATAAATGAATTGAGGTTCTGGATTGCATTTATGGACATGACCTAATAACTCAGGAAATGAAAGGGGAAAGGAGTCTTACTATGGAGCGTTGCATGTGAAGCTTCCACAGTGAGCCCAATCTCTTTTATTAACTTCTCCAAACAGACTATCACTCGAATAAATTATTGTCTCTTTCAAGCCCACGAAACAGCACCAAAAGAATGCAATCATTGTATACCATGCCAAGTGACAATGGCAAGCTGCTATGCATGACGTGACAATGCCTGGTATAAGCATTCATGTACTGTAGACACTGATGCATTTTTATTCATCTCGACATGTCCTTCACATCTATGGTGGCCACTGCACCGTATGGTGAAGAAGCGCACTTTGGACGGGGACAAGAAGGACACGAGACTTCTTTGCCCCCCTTTGTCCAAAGTGGGCTACTTCACCATACGGTACAAAGGTCAGTCACCAACTAGCCCAGCCCTCAACCTTGTTTAACTTCATTTTGTGGTCACATACCAAAGGCTCCAGCTCCATGCAGGTAAGCACTGCTGTGGTCCACCTGGTGGAGGGCCAAGCGTGGCATTGTTGAGGAGAACGCCTGGGAACGGATCTGTGTAGTTGTGAGGTGGGGGGACCCCCCAGTGGCCATAGGGGGGACCCTTCTCTGCACCTCTCTGCTCAGAGCCTCCCCAACAGTCGTCAGCAGGATACAGGTCTGCTGCCTGCAGGAGACAAGCAAAGTTGCCAAATAAATGGCATCCACAGAGCACTACACTACGGCAATGGCTCTCTCAGAGCAGCGGAAACGAGCAAGATTTGGCATTCATATTTGCATGCCACTGTTATGCGGGGCATTGTGTAATGAAAACATGACAATATGTTCTTGTGAAGACAGAGAACAGCGCTGTATCTGTGTCTTGTCCTTCTCGTCTCGCACTGTGTTTTTTTTCTTTAGTATGATTAACCAACTCACCCATGCCACATTAAATTTTCTTGTGCCACCATCAACACCATTAACACTAAATTACTTCCTGGTGGCAACTCAGCCTCATGCTGTTCCAATGCTTGCCAACTTGAAACACTGAAGCATAGTCAATTTGTGTAACTGTTGTGAGCTGGCAAATCACATTTGAGCACAGGCGCGAAAGCAAAAGGCACAGCTGTGTGTGAACTTTGTGACATTGTGTCTCACTTTCGCCCATAATAGTGTTTTACAGAAAATGTCGGGCTAATCTAGGCCAATCCCAAAAATGGTCCCAGCCAGCAGCAAGTTATCTTTTCGTCCAGATTACTATTTTCGCATTTGCATCATAATCGCTAGAAATAACATCCCAGATACTTGCATTGGCTTTCTTGTCTGTTAGTTCTAATTAATGTTGTTCCTAAGAAAGAGAACGAGCCCTTAAAATGCTCCTTTCGTTCATTCATAGTAAGAGCTGCCAGTTCATAGAAAGATCATGTGCTTTGTGACGCTAGCAGGCAGAAAAAGAGTGTTTTATACTTGCTGTCATTGCTACTAGTGGCCCCCGGCTTTACTAAGTTTTGTCAGGAAAAAATCAGTCCTACTACTTTCTGGACAAACCCTTTATATACCCCATCATGAGGACGGGAGGATGAAAGCCACTGTAGCTCAGATGGTAGAGCACTGGACGCAGTTTTTGAAGGTCGCATGTTCGGCCCCTGCCAGCGGCATGTAATCTTTTCTTCCCCTTTAGTTTCATCACATTTACATCATAACTGCTACAAAAATAGCATCCCTTATCCTTGGCTTTCTTGCCTGTTGCTTCTACTTATTGTTGTTTCTAACAAAGAAAACGAGTCCTTAAAATTCTCCTTCTATGATTCAAAATGGTGTGACGTCACATATGAGATTTCAAAAAGCTACCTGTCACAAGAAAAGGAAGGGAAAAAAAAACTGGTGCAATCTGACTTGTATAAATATGTTGTTGCGCAGCAACATGACATACCAAGCATTGCATGAGGGAACGATTTGTTGTTGTGTAATGCTATGCATGCATCTCTGGCCAGGAGGGCTTAACAGTGGCCTGCTGTGAAAGATAAGCCTAGTTCAGATTTAACCTTCCAGATAGGTAACGTTTTAATTATTGCACAATTGACCCATTGGAAGCTGCCAGTTTTGAATTAACCACATCAGCAATGTAGAGACGGGCATTGTCGTGGAGTAGGTTATCAATTTTCCAAGTTGTTTGTTTTTGATTGCATCACACAGCTGATCAAACATTTCACAATATCGGAAACGATCAATATTCTCGCCAGGTTTAGCAAATCCGATCAGTAATGACCCATAACAATTGGAGAACAAAAAGTCAACAGCACCAGAAACCTTGTGACACCATACTGCTCAGTTTCTGGAGCGTCCATATGTCATGCAACCACGTGTACAAGAGCGCCTGCATGTCACTTTCGTAAATTAGAGATGCCTGTGTGCTAGCGTGCACGCCTCGCAGATAATGGACAGAACCATTATTGGGCGGGTGTGGGTTCTCGCCCTCCTATAAACACACGCACATAAAGGCTGGTTGAACCCCGAAGAAAACACTCCTGACGGACATCAAACGAAGAGAAAAAAAGAGGCGCAGTCAAGGCGTAAAAAGAACGAGATTGGATCGGTTATTTCGAAGGGAATGCTTCACGGCTGGCTCGGATGTGCTGGCCGCAATGCATGAGGGCATTCCTAGAAATAACTTATGCTGAACAGGTGATAATAAGGCCGGCACGGAGGAAGCGAAAGGCAAGACGGGAGTGCCGGTCATGCGTGGCTGCTATCCTTCGGCTCGCCTGAGGAGGACAATGGCGGAGCGCGCGCTAATGAGCGCCGCCACGCGCCGATGGGCTCCCCGCCCTCAACACGCCAGTGGGTGACGTCCCGAAAAGCACGGCCCTGTGCGAGCGGAGTCTCTTCACACGTGCTCCCTCAACAGGTTTTCAGAATAGCGCCACGCGCATTGCTTTGGTAACGTCGCCGACATTGCCTTTGTAAAGGCGCATTTACACTAAAGCGACACGACACCGATTTTGGACTGCCGACTGTCTTGGCGGCGTCTTTTGTCGTTGTCCCATTTACCCTGCAACGACGCCAACAGTCCGCCGATGTTCTGTGGAAGACTCCGTCTGCGCATTGTCGTGCTCGCAGCTTTTCGTCGGCCAATTCTCTAATCACACTGGAGGCGCGCGCGGCGACACCGACTGAACTTGCACGAAGAAATTGAAACAGGCACCAGCTGCTCCTCATTTTCAGCCGTCCTCCCTTTTCTGCCATTGTCCTTTTCGGGCTACGCGGCGCAGCCCCCGCCATCCCCCCACGGCGTCGAGGGATGGGGGGTGGGGACAGACAAAGGGAAGCAAAGAAAAAGACATCCGTGGGGTGCGCTGAGGGGGTATTGTGCGGGGCCTCCGCACAATACCCCCCCCAAGATCTCCCCCTTCGTCGTTTTAACCAACGACATGGGCAAATTTTCGCTCGGCCACCGATCTCCCCCCCGACCTGCCAACGACAAGTCTGCCGATGCGTTTTGCTGGTGTTTTCGGTCTGCCATCATGTTACACTACGAGGACATGCTGTTTTTCGAGGCGTCGTCGTCGGCCTAGTGTGACTAGACGGTGCCTGTTTCAATTTCTTCGTGCAAGTTCAGTCGGTGTCGCCGCGCGCGCCTCCAGTGTGACCAGAGAATCGGCCGACGAAAGGCTGTGAGCACGACAAGGCGCAGAGGGAGTCTTCCACAGACAATCGGCTGACTCTTGGCGTCGTTGCAGTGTAAATGGGACGACGACACGACAAAAGACGCTCCCACAGACAGTCGGCTGACCAAAATCGGTGTCGTGTCGCGCTAGTGTAAATGAGCCTTAATGCGAATACTGAGCGCAGCTTCGTGTTCGGCCAAGTTTTACCTTTCCACAAGGTATCGACCAGGCCATAAATCATAATTTTTGTGCAGTACGTACCACTACGCCATTATTCGTCTTTCTGCGGATAAGCAAGGTACGTACCGCTACACATCTGTAAGGTATTATGTGCACTTTGTTAATGCTGCAAGTGGCTGATGAAGATGAAAATCTGAGCACTTTGCAGTGGGTGGGAAGCATTAAAAGGATTACGGATACAAATTTCAAAAATTTTCGGACTCTTACTCTAAATAAAAGTACTGGTCTATCGAGAAACCTCAAACGAGTATTGTGGTGCCTGGGAATGCATCGACTATATTTTTATTACCGCTACCTTAAAAAACACACACACTTTCGGTTTCGATATCGAGGGGGCAGCTTCTCAGTGACATGTCATAGCTGCGTGATGACACTGGAAGACAGCAACTGGCAAGGTACTAACGGCAAACCTGTCATCTTCTCGTTGCGCACGTAAATAACGAAGGCGAATTGTCGTCCAGTGACCCTGACAGTGACTTATGCGATTGAGGCTGCACGCAGGGCGCAGAGCTCGCAAACTGGGACAGTCTATTTGCACCTCAACAACTCGGGGTCACGTGACCCCAAGTTCGAACGTCACATACATGGCGTCATTGGTAAAGCGATCGGCTTCAACTGGCTATGTGACTACGTCTTGCCAAACGACACGGCGGACACGTGACAAAAAGAAGGGGGGGAGGGGTGGCGAGGAAGGCGTGTTTTGTTGCCGTCATGGTTCGCGTGCACGAGTTCAAGTTTAGACAATCTTGTGATCATCATCCATGCTTCAACGCTGCGCACCCTGGTGGATTAAAGAGCCCTGCGAAGGAAGCCCGCGTAATTGAAGTCGGCAACGGCAAAAAATCCGCCGAGAGTGTCCATATAATTGCTATCGCAATAATAACACATTTTATACGTGTTGTCCGACTACGACGTGTGAACAGTGTTGACACTGCATACCAAGAAACGAAAAATGCCCTTTTTGCGATGTCTTCAAATCGTGTCAGTACTCGCTTAAACCAAAGACACGTAACGCAATTAGCATTGTGTGATGACTGGTTGTTATTTTACTCTTCTGCCACGTTATATTGCATAGGTTGACGCGATTTCTTGCCTGACATGACGCCTGTATATAGGGTCTTTTTGCAAATGAACTTCAACACCAGCGTGGCTCTGTGGTAGAATACTCGACTGCCACGCGGAGGGCGGTTCAAATCCCATTCGAATCTGGGTATTTTTCCCCCTTTTTAATTTTTTTTTCCATGTCTATCGGCTACGCCAGCGACGGCAACAACGACGGCGACGGCGCTCAACGCAGGAACTGCCACCTAAGAGCTGCGTTCTAGAAGCATTTCCGAAGGGAATGCCGTTGAACGCACGCCATAATAGTACAGCGCCTCGAGAACAAAAATTTGCCGTAATGCGCCCCTGGTTTGTGAGATTTCAATCAAAACGCGATTTGACATTTTGCCTTACCGGAACCCTGCAGCACATGGTTGCCTTCCTGCTGCAAGCGGCCACCGCAGTTTTTTGACGCCTTCGGTGTCGCGCGAGTTAAATGAGTACTGACACCATTTTGAGGCACCCCAAAAGGGACATCTTTCGTTTCCATGGTGTGCACTGTCGTCGCTTTCCACACACCGGAGCCAGACAACACGTAACAAAATATTTTACTTTGATTTTAAAGTTCGTCGCCCAGCATCTGCAAGCCAGCCCCACCGCAATGGACATTATCACAACAAGTCAACACAGGGGCGCGATTCTCGCGGTGTCCACTTAGTGGACATGTCCACTTCGGCGGAGTGCGTTCAGTTACGCAAAAAAACGGCGAGTCGTGACGTCATGGCGCTCTGGACCAGGTCTACGTACCGAATCCGCCAGCACATTCCTAGCGTAAAGAGAAAGAAAGTGGTCGAAATGTACAGAACAGGACTCTTAAACAAACTTGACAAGTCTGAACTTGCGTATGAACGTGTTGAGATGTTTGCAGAACGATGCAGGGAATGCGTACCGACATTCCAGGTGCTTCAGGCGGCCGGCCGCGTTAAACCTAATTCAAGGGCTAACGTGATTAGAGTTCATGCATGGCCTCCGAGATGTACGTCCAAAAGCGGATCTCTGGGGGGCAGCATTCGTTGCGGCGAAACGCATTCCGTCTTTCTCATTTGTGTCGGGAGTTGTGAAAGGCTGTGTGGCGTCAAAATGACGTTGCGGAAGAAAGACAGGAAACAGGCGGCGCGCTGCTCCCCGAGCTCCAGCCAATCAGTGGAGGCCGAAGTGGACATGTCCAGGGTGTGTTCAGATAAGAACGTCGGTGCATGTCCGCCGACCCCCTTTAATTTCGCCGAAAAAAATATGTTTTGTTTTCAGAGTCCCCAGGACCACAAAACCACTTTTGGTTTTCGCGAGAAAAAATTTCACCTTCTTTAAAAAAATTCTCAAGTCTCCACTGAGCCGCCACCACCTCTTTCGAATTTCAGGAAAATGGGATTTCGACGAGACGCTACAAAAACACTATTGTAGCTGTAGGCCTGAAAAATTTTCGCCACATACTACGGATAGTTTGTGTTGACAAAAAATTATTACTTTTCAGTTTTGATGTTCTGTTAAGGAAAAAAATCGCGAAATCGGCACAAAGCTCAATTATGCTCACATTTAAGATTTTTTTTCCTCCGTAAGTATAAACGTCATACTTCCCAAACTTTTTGAAAACATTGCCGTATGTTTGGTGAACGAGTGTACTGAACGAAATACCTGAGAGTGGCTTCAAACGTTAAGCAGAAATGTTCAACTGAGGACATGTCTCTCAAAATGCTATATTTTGAAGATAATTTAAAAAAAACACCATCTTCGATTTTCTTAAAACTCTTCAAAATTAAAGCCAAGCACGTGTTCTAACTTAATCTGTAAAAACATGTTGCATTATTTTTGTGAGGTCGGAACTACGAATCACGAAAAGTGGCGAAATTCACGTATACTGAGTAACCACAACATTGAGCGAGCATGGCGCAATAGTTGCCATTATCGTTATTTTTAGGTCGCGAATGTCTTCTGTGGATTGACGGACTTGTCAGAAATAAAACAGGAACAGTTGGTTTTGAAGAGGAAATTATTACTACATTTGTTTACGCAAATCACAAAAACTTCTACACGGGTCCCAGCCACGGAGCATGCCGCGATAATGAGTCGCACTCTTCGCAGGAATCGCTTTCAAAATTTTTCGCGCATGTGAGCCTGCGTACGCCTCATAAAAGAGGTGGCTGGAGAGGATCCACCGCTGGATATTTATCGCTCCCCTTGGCACGTCGGTAATGTGATAACGCAGACGGTGCGTGTCGGCACAAGCGGCTCTTCTGCATCCCGACCGCGCTCGTCCGCTCCCGAAAAGAAAGAAAGAACATAAACAACCAGGAGCGCAGCCAGAAATTTTTTTCGGGGGGGGGGGGGGGGGGGGTTCAACCATACTTTATGTATGTTCGTGCGTGCGTTTGTATGTGTGCGTGTATATATACGCAAGCAAAATTAAAAATCCCCCCCCCCCCTTGGCTACGCCACTGTAAACAACAAACAGCTCAACTCACTTAAAGGGGTGGTGCCATCAAATTTTGAGGCTATAACAAGCCTGTTGTGGGTTTCCTCTGTATGCAAGGACACTCCACACGAAGGGTCGGACGCAGCAAACGTTTAGGAATATATTTTAATTCACTTCCAAAGTGTACCTAAATGCTCATTCTTCCGATCGATGCCCATCGCTAGCGCATCAAAACTGACGTAGCTCTATGGGAAGGACAACGAAAGTTGTAGTGACGTCACACCATATCTGTAGTGACGTGAGTGTTCCTCGGGACCTCCGTTACCTCCAGAACTTACGTACCGGCAAAGCATCGGTTGCTACATCCCTTGCCGAGTTTCGGATCGCTTCCTGGCCAAGTGCTGCGCATCTTCGCGCGAGCCTTGTATGGTCACGTGACCAAGCCTACTACACTTGCTACGTCACTGCCCAACTTGGTGCCCAGAAACCGAAACCGAAGGTTGTCCGCATAAATAAGGCGATATTAAATTATTTAGCGAGACTACGTGAATCTTGGTGCGTGTATCATGCTTCCTGGAGCTATAAAAAACGCTTGCAGCGAAGAACGCGCAAGCCACAAATTCGGTGGCACCACCCCTTTAAGAAAGGTCGAAGCAAAAAGAGAACACCGGCTTTCACTTCCGTTCGTCGACAACCCGGCAGTCCCCTGCTGGTCAACGAACGTGAGTACTTTTTAGCGTGTGAAGCAGCGCAATTTTCGACAGGGACAAAGAACAGAAGGTGGACACCACACTCGCAACTGAATTTATTTGAGAAAAAACACTTCATATATATGTCCCCACTCGCCCCCGAGCGACACAGAAAAGAACTAACAGTCAGAGCAAACTTATCAAAAAGGCATCATATTTTTGCACACTCAAGCAATAGCACTACCTGGGCATGTGTAAAAAACTGAACCAACAGTCAGTGTATTCCTTATCCATGAACAATTTTTTGTCTTCGGCTCACACTCATGCGATAATTCTAGACATGTGCAGCTGATACACTTTAAAAAAAAAACGACAAAGTCAATAATAACCGCGATAATGTTACACTAGAGACCAACAAGCGTCTTAACTGGAAGTGGGCCCATCAATGAGAACGTAAAAACACAATTTAAAGTCCTGCCAGGAACGCGGCTTCGCAATCACTTAATGAGACCGATGATTGACTGATGCAGCCGTCCTTTCTTTAGTTAATATGAAACGCTTCTACGATTTCCCTGGTTAGTTGGTTCTGATGATGAAAAACTACGGTGGTGTCATTGAATAACGGCAAGCAGCCACACTGAGAACAGTGTCCTTTTCATGTGGGAATGATCATTTTTCTCTAATGATCTATTGTGTTCTAACAGCCTAGTGTTCAGGCAGCGCAAGTGTATCAGCTGCACATGTCTAGATTTATCGCATGAGTGTGAGCCGAAGACAAAAAATTGTTCATGGATAAGAATACACTGACTGTTGGTTCAGTTTTTACACATGCCTAGGTAGTGCTATTGCTTGAGTGTGCAAACATATGATGCTTTTTTGATAAGTTTGCTCTGACTGATAGTTCTTTTCTGTGTCGCTCGGGGGCGAGTGGGGACATATATATGAAGTGTTTTTTCTCAAATAAATTCAGTTGCGAGAGTAGCGAGTGTGGTGTCCACCTTCTGTTCTTTGTCCCTGTCGAAAATTGCGCTACTTCACCATACGCTAAAATGATCAGTTACCAACTAGCCCAGCTGTCAACCTTATTGAACGTGAGTACGCGTGCGCGTATTACACTCGCCTGATATTGATGCTCACGTTGTGGAGCTCAAAGCGAACGTTTTGCGCTGACTACCGAAAGAGGCATACGAAGAAGGTTGCCTACAAGCGGAACTTTCGATGTGTGAAAGATTTGAATATCACCTTACTAAGGAAGCACATCCCAGAAAAAGCCTCGTCCATCAGAGAAACCGACATTTTGTGCCAGAACTGTTTCAACCGCTTCAAACAGATCGCCGTAGAGTCTCCAGATGCATCTCAGTCTGACGAAAATTTTGTTCGCGTACAGATTGCTGTCGAAGAGCTAAACGTACTCGTTAAGACAACCGACGTGACACCCCTGAAAATTCCGGCGAAGGTGAAAGCCCATTGCCGAGTGTCTTACGCCAAGCGTAAGAAAGCGGAGATAGAGGGCGCTATCTCCAGAACAATTTCTGCTGTCCTTACAATAGCGTACGCCACTACAGAGGAACCTGGTCCTTCAGCGGAAACCTGCAACACGTGCTGCGAGTGGCTGCGCAACCTAAAGCACACGTTCGATAACTGCTATACGATGAACACTGCCGCCTCCTGACATTGCTCCCTGTGAGCCTTTCTCATCAAAACAGATTCAAGAAATGATTCCATCCGCAACTCGGCACCTCATTCGGAAATCCTGAAAACAGAGACACACCCGTGGGGTGTGGTCAAATCCGGACCTCTACACCAGATCGAAGATGAAGCCAGAAAACTTATAGGCAGCAATGAAATACTATACTGACGATGAGCTCAACTCCACCCAACAAAGCCCGAACAAGAAAGATTTCATTGCAATTAGCGGCTCACCCTGACACATGGATCGAGCTCACGAAGTTCTCCTTGAGACCAAAATGGTTTGCGTGCACAACGTTGCTTCACCAGGAGCAAGAAACACACAACTGCTTCAGTGACGTTTGTGACTGTCTAACTTGTCTGACTATGACTTGTGACTATGACTCCCTGTGTATACAACAGGGGTAAAAAATTGGGGGGACCCTTAAGCTTCGCCTTTCAAGAGTTGAACGCGATAGCGATATCCTGTCCCTTAGTGGGTACTTCAATCACTTAGTGCATACTATGTAATGGGCAGCATGCCTTAAACCACGAGCAATTATGCGCGTGAAATGTTTTCGAACTTGCTATGTGCCCACTACGGGGTCTTGTCTTAAGGGAATACGCGCAGTAACGTATGTGCCTTTTGTAATGGGTGGCTCGCTTTAAACCACGATGTCGTTATGATAGTCACATGTTCTCACGCCCGATGGCAATGTACGCTTGTACCACGCAATATTACTCGATATTACATGTTGTATTGGGACGCCTGTATACAGGACGCGTGTTTGTAAAGCGTGAAAGTTATTTTCACTGCACTTTCCAAGCAGAGGAAGTTATTTTTGCTGTGTTTCCAAGCTGACGCGTGGCTGTGTGGTAGAACACCTGCTTGCAACGCAGACGGCCTGGGTTCGATCCTCACTCGGACCCGGAAATTTTTATTATTTATTTTATTTGCACCTTTCTCGATTTTTCGGTCACGGACAAGATGATTTTTCGCCCACAACCAACGACGGCCGACGCCGGACTTTCTGCGAAACGATTTCTTTAACGCTATCGCGTTAATAAACAGTTCCTTCCGAGAGCTCGACTTGACTACATTTCTAGAAATCTTGCGGTTAGCCCTTACGCCAGGACCAAAACTGCGACGCGTGCACGCACGCAAATGTACAAATTTGCACTTTAAGGCAGCTCTTTGGTTTTATCTGTCAAGCTGTTGTCCCTCGAGCAGAACAAAAGACATTCGCGACCTAAAAATAACGATAATGGCAACTATTGCTCCATGCCCGCTCAATGTTGTGGCTACTCAGCATACGTCAATTTGGCCACTTTTCGTGCTTCGTAGTTCCGACCTCACAAAAATAATGCAACACGTTTTTACAGATTAAGTTACAACCCGTGCTTGGCTTTAATTCTGAAGAGTTTAATGAAAATCGAAGGTGGTGTTTTTTTTTAAAATGATCTTCAAAATATTGCATTTTGAGAGACAAGTCCTCAGTTGAACATTTCTGGTTAACGTTTGAAGCCACTCTCAGGTATTTCGTTCAGCACACTTCTTCACCAAACATCTGGCAATGCTTTTAAAAAACTTTGGGAAGTCTGGCGTTTATACTTACGGAGGAAAAAGATCTTAAATGTGAGCATTATTGAGCTTTGTGCCGATTTTGCGATTTTTTTGCCTTAACAGAAAAACATGAAAACTGCAAAGTAATAATTTTTTGTCAATGCAAACTATCCGTGATATGTGGCGAAACTTTTTTCAGACCTACAGCTACAATAGTGTTTATGTAGCGTCTCATCGAAATCCCACTTTCGTGAAATTCGAAAGAGGTGGTGGCGGCTCAGTGGAGAGTTGCGAATTGTTTTAAAGAAGGTGAAATTTTTTCTCGCGAAACCAAAAGTGGTTTTGTGGTCCTGGGGACTCTGAAAACAAAACATATTTTTTTCGGCGAAATTAAAGGGGGTCGGCGGACATGCACCGACGTTCTTATCTGAACACAGCCTCCACTAAGTGGACACCGCGAGAATAGCTCCCCAGACTGGCACGTCACTAGCTGAGTGACGACATACGAAATGTTACGCCAATATCTGTCGTCTGCTTTAATTTAGAATAAGATAACATTTATCTGCATGCCTCTATCTCCAAAATTGTTTCTGCATTCATCCCAGGACGACACAAGGAACGCGTTGCAATGCGAGACTCGGCGGGTAAAATTTCGGTGCCCTTGAAGCAGTCTCGTCCAGCTGCTTTCCTAAAATTACGGCGAATGATTCTCCAATGGATACGTAGCGTAATTACTGAGCATGTAGGAACTGATCACTAACTATAGAAAATAAACATCGTAGCCAAAATTGTACTCTGTCAATGAGGTAGTAAGCACATTTGACAGCGATTAAACTGCCGTGAAAAGACCTTCTACAAACAGCATCAACAGGCTGTAGAGAAATTGTTGCGGTCTTTTTCCTCTTCCAAGTTTGCAAAAATGAAACATGCGTAAAAGAAAGAAAAGAAATTGAGTACGAAACACGCGTCTGCACGGTTGAGATAACGCAAGCGGAAGAATAATGTCAACGTTGCAAACTCATTTATGTGGGCTCACGGTCCTGCCTCTTCTCGCGTGCATGCAGGCTCACGAGCCGCGCGACGAGACTGTGGCAGACACTGTTTTTTTCGCGTCCGCCGGAACGAACTCCGTGACAGGCGACTTTTGTGCCCTAGTGCAATTCGACACAGCTGCACAACAAACACGCCGTGAACAGCACATCGAAGTACGCGGTTGTCGAGGAGGCAGACACGGCAACGTCGCGAAATATCAAGAAAAATAATGCACCAGCAACAGAGCCACCAAACCCAGCTGCGTTAAGACCACGTCGACGCAACAACCATTCCCAAAAGTGTTCCCGGTGAACGCGCAGAACTGTTGCTCACAAAGGTTTCGAAGGTCACCGATACGACAGTCAAGTTGGAGGCATATCGCGTACACACGCAGACGTTTCCACGCGTTCCGCAACAGAGTGACTGGCTCGAATATCGCGAAAAATCTTGCAGCTTACTGAAATGGTTGCATCGCGACACGACCTATTTGCGTGTCGCAGTGCAGACCACACAACTTTCGAAGAAGTACAGCGGCTTGCTTGCAGAATCCCAAACCAGCTGGTTATCAGGCCATAATCAAACCACCGACAAATGCTTCCGAGCAATGTTAACGGTGCCCGACGAAAGCAGAATACTGAACAAAGGCGTGCAGTCACTATACAGCGCCGGCGTGGCGGGAGCTATATATGTCTGCGATAGAATCTCGCCATTCTCAACCATGACACGGCTCAAAGCTGGGGCCGTATTCTGCAGACGACCACTTTCGGCGACAGTTTGCGTGACGTATAAATTCTCGCGTGTGCAATGAACGAAGCGACCACTTGCCTGCGTTTCCTCAACAACCACGCGGCGCACGCTGAAGGCTATATCGCCAAATCGGTTAGGCCTACATCACGCTACGTCGCAAAAGAGGCGGCCGCCATTACTTGCAAGACAGTGCGGTGGTTCCAGACAACGCTCTTGTCATCCAGGTTCAGGTAGGAACTGGTCCCCACGATGTCCCGGCTACCACCGGTCCGCGAAGCCGACGAGTCACGCTGGCAAGGCATCGTCACGGCGGCCAGCAGCAGCAGCGCGTCACTCGGAACAACGCACGGTGGGCACGCACCCTTCGTTCCAGAGATACCAGAGCATGACGCGTCACTGGGCGGCGGTTTGTGGCGTTCGAGCCACTGTCGCGGAAGAAGCAAAATCGCGCCGATCGTGGTAGCGGTATGTTCATCCTTAGGCCCTGCGGCGGGCCCGACGACTGCAGGCGTGGGCACGTTGGAAGAGCCTGATAATGCGCTTCCTAGACGCACAACGAGTCGGGCTCCAATTCACTAAAAGCTTCCGTGGCTGAAGAAGCGACAGCAAGCAAGCATGTGGCCAATCGTCTCGGTTAGTTTCGCCCCAAAAGTGAGACGCCGTAATGGAGGACTCCGCTTTGATCGGCAGAAGAAAGATTTAATTGCCTTCATCCGAACCCAACACGTCGGGAGTTCAGAAGCAGAACAACGCCATGGCCAGTGACCATGGTGTTATACACAAACACCGGCTTGTTATATATATATATATATATATATATATATATATATATATATATATATATATATATATATATATATATATATATATATATATTAGTAGTAATAGACTTTTATTGCAGCCACAAACTAAAGGCCGAGCATTTCGACCGCCTGCGCGACCAGTCGACGCTGTTCTTCTTCCCCTTCGGCGCCGATCCAGTCGAGCCAGGTGGTGATGGAAAGGGAAGGGGGGGAGGGTAAAAGCTGGATTGCTGAGCAGTTGGGCAGTAGAAAAGGCAGTGTGACAGGTCGGCATATGTGGAGGGGCAATTGGGACAGCAGGGGTCAGATCTATATTTATAGAGAAAAAGGCGAGAGGGGGGTGATCAGGCAATTCAGTTGTATGTGCCGCAAAATTCTGGCCTCTAGCACAGTGAGTGATGGATGAGGGGGGAGGGTAGAGACGCTTGTCGAGTCTGAGCTGGAGGTAAACCTCCTTGATAGTATGACGCAGGGAGATCGTTCCGTCGTTCTTCACAGAACTCCCACCGTCCTCCGAAGGTGTAGGCCAGGGAATGTATACAGGGTGTCCCACATAACTTGAGCCAAGACTTTTGAAATGAAAGGCACTTCAGAGGCGAACTGAACCGAGCGCATACTACTCGTACTAGCCTATATATACTCAGGCAATTTTTTATTTCCCCCCTAACCTAATTAATTTATTATTTTTAATTACCTAACTTTTTAATTATTGGCTAGAAACCCAAAATATGAACACTGAGCTGTAGGGCACTCTAAGAAACCTCCGACTGAATTGTTTCCTCTACGATACGTCTCACGCTGTTATTTTTTCCGCGTTGTAAAGAAAGCCCGCGAAATTTAAAAAGAAGCCACGTGACGGACCGCGGGCGCACTGCTAATGTGCTGCTCTCAAGCGTGCAACCGGTAAACGAGGTCGCCTGCAGGCATGACCTCCGAGATTAGACGGCTGCGCGCGCGCAGCCGGCTAATCTCGGAGGCCATGCCTGCAGCTGCCACGGGGAAGCGACAGGGTGCTTTGAAGGTGGCCTATGTTTGGGCGTCAGTATTTCGTTGAATGACGGTGCAAGTGCAGGCTGCTGGCCGAGCGCTACCGCGGTGATAAAGCGCTCACGACTGCGAGGAAAAAAAAGAAAAAAGAAAAAAAAAAACAACAGTGGTTTGATTCTGATGATAGGGCGGCGCGCGACAGAACGATGAAAGGCCTCGACGGCGGCCGCAATTTCGCAGTTTGAACAAAAAGAGACCCCACAAAGCGTCTGGGTCGTGCGAACCAGTCCTGACCAGTTGTCTTTGTTCAGTGCTCCCCAGACATCCGTAACCCTTCGTGTTCTGGACAGCAACGTTACATTGTTTTAATCTGTGTAAGCAGCTGACATGCCGTACTCGAATGAGCAACGAGCAGATATGGTTCTGGCCCTAGGCGCATCACGCGGAAACAGAAGGCAGGAGTACTGACACGAATTTTAAATATTTTCGGATTGTTGCTCTAAATAAAAACGTGGGTGTCGATAACCCTAAAAAGAGTGTCGCGGTGCATGGGAATGCATCGAATATATTTTTATTACCGCTACCTTAAAAAAGCAATTTCGGTTTCGGTATCGATAGGGTGGCTTCGCAGTGACGTATCAAGACTGCTCTGACGTCACGGGAAGACTGCAACTCGCGACATACTAGCAACAGTTGCCTGTTTGCTGTCAGTCGCACGTGGTTCACGTAAACAACGATGAGTGCATTGTCGTCCAGTGACTATGAGAGTGATTTCTGCGACTTAGGCTGCATGCAGGACGCAAATTTCGCGAAACCAGTGAGCTGAGTTGATTCGTCATGATAATGTCCATTGCGGTGGGGCTGGCTTGCAGATGCTGGGTGACCAACTTTAAGATCAATGTATAATATTTTGTACGCGTTGTGTGGCTCCGCTGTGTGGAGAGCGATGACAGTGCACACTATGGAAACGATAGAGTTCCCTTTTGGGGTGCCTCAGAATCGTGTCAGTACTCCTTTAAGCTGTTTCAACGCTGGCATCCAGGTACGCGGCCAAGCTCAATGACCATTGTGCGTATACATATGAAACGCTGAAAGAGAATGGGACATTTACCACTAAACGGCACAAATCTTCAGTTTTGGGAGAGGAAGTGGAGATCGATATCCTGTCCAAGTTTTCTGCAGACCCCCAAGCAAGTGTCCGTAGTGTGGGTGCTGAAGCTGGTGTCTCGAAATCTTCGGTGTGGAGAATACTAAAGAAGAGACAACTTCATCCCTACCGTGTGCAGCTGCGCAAAGCTTTGGAGCCTCGCGATTTCCAGAATCGCGCAGACTTCGCGAACTGGATCCTGATCAAGAGAGAAGAGGACCCAGGCTTCGTTAATAAGGTACTTTGGAACGACGAAGCTAACTTCTCGCCCAATGCTCAAGTGAACATCCACAACGCTCACTATTGGAGTGACAAGAACCCTCACTGGGTTTGGCAGGCGCGTCACCAATATCAGTGGTCTTTCAATGTGTGGCGCGGCATTTACGGAGGTACTATAATCGGACCTGTCTTCTTCGACAGCACACTTACGGGCGAATGATATGTCAACGATATCTTGAATGGACCACTTCAAGATTTTCTGTGCGAAATTCCACTGGCTAAGCTTAAGGATGTCTGGTATCAGCATGATGGAGCTCCTGCGCACGGCAGCAACAAAGCGTGCAATTGGCTGGATGAAGTTTTTCCGCAGCAGTGGATAGGGCGGCACGGGCCCATTGCTCAGCCAGCAAGGTCTCCAGATTTAAACCCCCTAGATTTTTTTTCTTTGGGGGGTACGTCAAGAGTCAGGTGTACCAGGCACCAACCACAACATCAAGCAATCTAAGAGAAAAAATAAGGCAAGTTTGCAACTCCATTCCCGCAACAATGGTCAAGAACGTCACGGAAGATCTCATAAAGAGATGCCAGAGTTGTATTGCAGCAGATAGCGACCTGTTTGAACATGTTTTGTAATCGTGGCGTAATTTTACGAGCACCGATCACTGAAAAAAAAAAAAATAAATAAATAAAAATAAAAAAATGCTCATGCCGCTCGCCTACTCACCGCCACCCGCGACTACCATCGCGTCATCGCCTCCTTTTACGAATCTCAAGCTCAAAAGAGAAAATAAAGCTATTTTCTTGTTTTATTTATACGTCTTCGAACGCTTATCTCGGCAGCGCTCGGCCAAGAGCCTGTATTTGCACCGTCATTCGAGGAAAGCCGAATGCCCGGATGTCGGCCACCTTCAAAGCACCCTGTCGCTTCCCCGTTAAAGCCGCAGGCGACCTCGTTCACCGGTTGCACGCTTGAGAGCAGCACTATTCGCCCCGAGATCGGGCTACAGGCGGCAGCACCGTCACCGCGCCAGTGTGGTTAGGCGGCCGGCGGCGCGCATACAAATGTACGCAGCGGCGCTTTTTTGTGAGCGGTGTGAGCTGATTGTCGGCAAATAAAATGCGCTGACTGCAGCCTACTCGTAATATATATGTCATCCATTGCCGAATGGATGCACGAAGCTCGCCGAACGTTATTATTACTTGTGAGAGAAACGCAATGTGCCATTGAAAGGGATGTTCGCGCTTGGCGAGAGTGTCTGCGTTTTCGCACTATGTCACGTTTCTTGTATTTTTATTTGTAAGTGTTGAGTTTGTGTCCCGCCTACTTCGCACTGCTGTAGTGCGACTTAATTCATTCTTTGCTTCATGCATGCTGGTCTTGGATACTAAAAAAAATGAAAAAGAAAGAAATCCCATATTCTTGGGCGATGAGCTGAAATAACCGCGCATACGCATCCCCATTTTTTATTATTCAATTCTCCATGAAATGGACGTAGGGCAGTTGATAAGCTTATTCAGGAAATTTACGCGGCTGGCAGTGCTTTAGCGCGTTTGTTCTTACTCTATTAACAGTATAAAAAGGTAACAGTTCAGCACGTAGCTTTCTTCGATTGATTATCTGCATGACAGTGATGCAACAAAGGTTCGGTTATTTGATGGGACAAAAGCTTTCTTCTTCTTTTTTCAAGCGAATAATGTCCGATCCTTCCGTCAGTCTATAACAAAGCCACAAAAGCGCTCAATACATTGTAAAAAAGAAAAAAAGGATGACGTTTTGCGTGAAATTAAACGACATAAGTGAGAGGCACGCCTTCTGGATTAATTTTGATCATCTGGATTCTTTAAAGCGAACCCAGATCTAAGCACACGGGTGTGTCTTATAAATTTCACCCAATGTTAAAATTGCGCTCGGCGACACAAGTTTTAAATCACTTCCGTGTCATTCCATTTTCTATTGTTTTTAAGGGACAATTTAAGATCTGAAGTGTCAGAATTTACTAGACAGAAATATTTCGCTGTGGTGGGACCAGGACCGTACAATAAAAGGTTATCTCAAGCACAATTAAAGCTCGTCGCATAACCGATAAGCAACAGCGCCGCAGTTAGACACCTAACAACAATGCAAAACTTCGTTTACCACAGAGCCGCTAAAACACTGCTTTCACGCAATATTTAGTACTCCTCACGTTTGGGACGACGCCAGGTGCACTTTACGATGCGCTTCAACTACCAAAGCGGAACCTACACCGAAATGATCCTGGCGAACGGAGGATACACAGCACTCTCGGCAAGTGCACAAACTGATCTTAATGGAGTGCACACAGCCGAGCAAGGCCAAATGTGTTTGTATATCGTGCTAGGCAAACGCACAAGCAGTTAAACTTGCGCTAACAGAGCGGGACAAACCGCCCTTTGAGGATAAGCACGGGGTACGCGCACATGCTAGCCTTATGTGGCTAGCAGACGACGCGAGGAGCAATCCACACTAGGTGCGCTTCAGCCAGTGGCCACTAGGCGGCGACTCTGCTCGATCTCGGGGCGAATAGCAGTGCGCTCGCGGTCCATCACGTGGCTTCTTTTCAAATTTCGCGGGCTTTCTTTACAACGCGGAAAAAATAACAGCGTGAGACGTATCGTACAGGAAGCAATTTAGTCGGTGGTTTCTGAAAGTGCTCTACAGCTCAGTGTTCGTATTTTGAGTTTCTAGCCAATAATTAAAAAGTTAGGTAATTAAAAATAATAAATTAATTAGTTTAGAGGGAAATAAAAAATTGCTTGAGTATCTATAGGCTAGTACGAGTAGTATGCGCTCGGTTCAATTCGCCTCTGAAGTGCCTTTCATTTTAACAGTCTTGGCTCAAGTTATGTGGGACACCCTGTATATATATATGACGTTAGAGAACAGAGATACGTCGTGGTTCAGATGCCATCCGTATATTCTAATGCACGCGCACTTCTTCGTCGGCTTCTCCTACCAACGCCTTGTTCATACGTTACACTCTTCCCCCTCCCCTCGAGAAAGTCTCAGTTCAGAAGGTACAAAATAGCGTCGTAGTTTGCTAACATGAACAATGGCCGAGTTTCAACCCAAGGGCAACACGGAGCGGTTGATCTCATGGTTCACTGGTGAGACTTTGCGTAGAATCTTGTAGGGACCTTCCATGACGGAACTCAGTTTGCCGTTGTTGGGATGCCATGGTGTCTCGTAAAGGACGAAGTCACCGACTTGTAACTCAATCGGAAGAAATTTCTTATCAGAAATTACTTTGTTCTTATTGTGGTAGGCGATAGAATTATTAACAGCAGCTTTCCGCGCTTCTTCCACCGTTTGTTCTCGCTGTTTCAGTACAGTTGGATAAGATGGAATTCCATACATCAGGAAGAATGGTGCGTAGCCGGTAACTTCGTGAGACGTTCTGTTCTATTCGTCTATTACCTCCGACAGCAGCTTAGTCCAACACTTCTGTGGCTCGTCATTGATCTTGCACTTAAGCCTCGTTTCGGTGGTCTGGTTTGTCCGCTCGTTCATACCATTGCATTGCGGATGATGAGATGAGGTGAAGAGTTGGTGTATTCGGTTATGTTTTAGAAACTGTCTAAACTTTCCTGCAGTGAATCCTGTTCCACGATCTGAAATGAACTTCCGTGGTTTTCCAGCAGCAAAAATGGTTTTTAAGCATGAGATGTAGGCGTAGCTGTTCTCACTTTTATGGGCGAACGCCCATACGTAGCGAGTAGCATGATCAAGTGGATAAACCTTTTTGATGAGCCATATCCACAAAATCCCCCCAATGGTGTCTATCGCAGAAAGGTCAAAAGGTTCTTCAGCAGGAGGCAGTGATTCAAGTGTCCCATACTTCTTTGTTTTCGTCTTCTTGCATCTCTGGCATGTATCACAATGCCGAATGTAGGTGGCAACATCGGTTACCATATCCGGCCAATAATATTGCGGAGACGAGAGTGATAGTGTCTTCTTCACTCCGACATGCCCAAAATGTTGATGTGCGTTCTTAAGAGTGGTTGGGCGTAGTTCATGGGGCACATAGATCTTCCTTAGTCCTTTTCTTTTGACGATGACTACGTTGTTTTCCAATGAATGCGTTCCTTCTGGGCGCTCATTGCTGCATCGGTTGAAGTTCATCGTGGGACAGAAGTTGAACTATTGGGGCTCTGGAGAGTGCATCTGCTTCGAAGTTGCTTAAGCCCTTTTGATGTTTGATGTTTACTTCATACATCGATAGTTTCAACGACCACCGGAAGAGACGACCTTGAGGATTCTTAATATTCTCCAGCCACTGTAGTGCAGAGTGATCCGTTACAACAATGAATGGCTTTCCATGAAGGTAGCAATGCCATTTATCAATGGCATCTATAATGGCAAGGCATTCTCTTTCTGTAACAGCATAATTGACCTCGTGCTTAAGTAGTTTGCGGGAGCAATAGGCAACGGGATGTTCCTTGCCTTTGTCGTCAGGTTGCTTCAGCACTGCACCAATGCCTTCGCCAGATGCATCACAGTACACAGTACATGGTCTCGAAGTGTCGTACAGTGAAACCTCGGTGATACGAACACAGTTGATACGAATTTCTGGGTGATACGAATTTTGCTTTGGTCCCGGCCAAGGGCCATTGGCCTGCAGTGTAATGTAGTACGGTTGCTGCGAAACGATTTTCACCCCGCGACGTTTGATACGAACGTACGCTAACGCCCAGGTACCAAGATGTGCTGTTCGCGCTGCCGCGGAAGACGCGCCGAGCACGTGCGAGCGCGGCAACGCAAGCGCGGGCATGCGCGCCGCACCACCAAATCGTCAGAATCACGGTGTAAGAAAAATACTTTTTTTACGGTCAGAATAAACCTTCAGAGACGCGTCACGTCCTCCAAGATTGTGTGCGCGAATCTTTGAGGCTCTAATGTGCCTCCGTGTGCATTTGCGTTTGGATCACAGAGGGCATTGGCGCCATATTTTTTCTTTTTTTTCTAACGCGTCGACGCGGGCTGCTATCGTACTGTGTTTACACGAGCCTGCCTCGTGCATCAGACATCCTATGAAAGGTCGGCGAGGACCGAAAGAAGGCGACGACGGTCTTGGCGAGGAGTCAGGCCTCACAACGTCAACATGCGCGACTGTTGAGGTCGCACTTGTGCGGGCACGGCCGTAAATCTCCCGAAAACATCCCCGACACCTCCGCGATAACAAAATCATAACTCGTGGTTCTGAAATTTTATGGCCTTGATCTATCGCGTCAAAGCACTTCTTCCGTTACTTTCGCCGCAGTGCTTCAATGTCATGCGAAAAAAGCATACTAAAACTTGGAAGGGGCTACTGCTGTAGCCGGTCACAACGAATCTGGTTCATTAATTAAACACACGCATACAGGCCGCATATTTACGAGTGCTGGTATGATTGCCGACATCTAAAAACTTAACTTACAATCATTCAGACTTCTTTCTGACGTTGCTGCGGCCCTGTAAAACAATAAGTGAAAATGTACGCGAGCTTTAATTTGTCGCATGCAAATTTTCCATGCTTTCTGGTGATACGAATTGCGGACGGTACGAATATTTTTGGTGGTCCCGTGAGATTCGTATCACCGAGGCTTCACTGTATATGCGAAGCACCGGTTCTTCAGTTATGCGCTCCTTCAGTTCCCGAAAAGCTTGCTCGCATGCTTCTGAAAAACTTGTGTTTGGCCTATAGTTGGTGCTTACTGATCGACATCTTGGCCGCACAAAAAAGACGAGGACGGAGGGAGGTACGACGACACGGGCGGTAAACTTTCAACTCGTTTATACATGGAAAGACGTAGAAATATATAGCAAGTTATGACATGCGCAGACACAGTTGCATCCGCTCATCAGCCCAGCGGGGCAACCACTTATCGAAGAATCGCATTTCTGATTCAAATAATCTAATAGATGTATCACTGACACAGGCATCACTTTTCTTTCTAATAAAATAGGCTTCTAATAGCTCTCAAGCCGTTTGATCTTGGCTTCTGCCCAGAATCTTTATCCCGTGAAACCGTGGTTCACACGCACAGTCTTTACAGTGCGCTGGTCGTCGTCCTCGTCTTTTTTGTGCGGTCAAGATGTCGATCGCATGCTTCTTTCCACGTCCACTTGCTTCCTTTGTGGAGTAGTTTCGTGAGTGGGAGAGCGATGTCGCTGAAATGAGGGATGTAATGACGGTAAGTGCCCAGGAAACGCTGGAGGTCTTTCTCTCGTTTAGGTGTCGGAAATTTGAGTATTGCAGCCACGTTACTTTGCTTAGGTGTCACTATTCCTTGTGAAATTTTGTGGCCCAAGTATTCAATGCTGGATCTTGCAAATTGGCACTTTTTCCGTTTCAGTTTTACGTTCTCGTCTTTAAGAGCTTTCAACAGTGCCTCGAGGTGTCGTATATGATCGTCAAATGTCTTTGAGTATACGACCACATCGTCAAAGTAATTGCTAACATTAGTTAGCTTATGTATGACTATTATTGATTTCATGGCTCTTTCAAATGTAGCCGGAGCATTCTTTAACCCGAACGGCATTACGAACCACTCATAATGACCATTAGTCGTGACAAACGCAGTTTTTCTGAACGTCGTCGGGATGCATTCGGACATGCCAGTATCCCGACGTTACATCTAGCGTAGTGAAAAAGTTCGCCTTTCCCAAGTGGTCCAGAATGTCATCTATACGTGGAATTGTTTGATAGTCGGGTACCGTTATGGCGTTGAGCTTGCAATAGTCAATACATAGACGAGTACGACCTTCCCCTTTCTTTTCCGCTAAGATGACCGGTGCGGCATAGGGCGACAACGAAGGCCTCACAACACCTTGCTTGATGAGGGCGTCAACTTGTTTGTTAATTTCCGCTTTGTCGGCCTGTGAACATCTGCATGGTGCTCGATGAATAGGGACAGCATTGGTAAGTGCAATCCTATGTTGCTCAGTAGTGATACATCCAATATCTGTCTGGGATTTCGAGAAGATCTCGTCATACTTATTTAAAAGAGAGTCGAGCACTGCTGATTCATGTTCTGGCAAGTTTTCTGAATTCAGGGTTCTCATCAGCGGTGCTTTAGTGGTTTTCTTGTCATTGTGATTCGACAGGTTCAAATTTTCACGTCCTTGTGTTACTGACTGGCTTTCCAAATTTACAGAAAGATTGAAGTACGAAGCGCTGTCTAGGCCAAGAATTAATTGTGTTCTCATGCCTCGCAGAACGTGTACATAAACTTTCTTTGTGACATTCCCAATTTGCAATTGAATGTTTACGCGACCCAAAGTTCGAATGCTTGAAGTAACTTGCTGCACCATGATGCTGGAGTCTCTCATCAACTGAAGCTTGAGCTGTTTGTACACATCTTCACTGATACAAGTAATTGTTGCTCCTGTATCAAGAATTGCAGTTACTGGCCTTCCGTTGATGTGAGCGTCGAACTGTATTAATGAAACTCTGGGTCGCTCTCCTCGTTTCCCGGTCTAGTCTCAATAGCGGACACATTGCCGCGGCGCGGACATTCGTTGTACCAGCCAATGAAACTGTCGTGGGAAACCAGCAGCTGAGCAATATCTACATTCATTTTGTGGGCCACGCGGTCGAGAAGTCAACGCTGGCTGCTGCGGTCTGCTGAAGAGACGTGGAACTCTTGATGTAGTATTAGGAGTACGAGTAACGGAAATTCCTCTCACCCGTCTTAAAGATGTCTCGACCCGTTGGGCAGCTGCTGCGAGCCACTCTGATGAAGAGTTGAAAGACAGTCCGGCGAGCGCCAGTTCCACATCAGGAGGAACACCGTCAGTCAGTCCAGAAATGATGTGGCACTCTTTAAGGTCGGCCAAGGAGCCCAGTCGTTTTTTCTCGTCGTAGTAATCCTTGATGGTCTGCCCTCCTTTTAGCTGGTAGTGGATGAAGAGACGAAAGGCATCTCCGTCAGTCGTAGCAAAGCGATTTCACATGTCGCGCGTTATATCGTCCCATGTCTCGTCGTTGCCGAAAATCTCTGTCAGGTACCACTTGAACGCTTCCCCTTCGATGTATTCGCTGAAGTGACTGACCCGATCGCGGTGTGTCCATGATGCCTCGGTCGCCTTCGTGTCGAAAAGGAGTAGCCACTTGTCGACGGGGACGTCTTCTAGTGTTCCCTTGTACTTCGGTATGTTGAGCGGAGGCTTTGGCCTAGCCATGGCAGGTTGATGAGGTCGATCCTGTCGACTTGTGTGACGTTATAGAACAGAGATACGTTGTGGTTCAGATGCCATCCGTCTATTCTAATGCACGCGCACTTCTTCTTCGTCGGCTTCTCCTAACATCGCCTTGTTTATACGTTATATATATATATATATATATATAAGAAAAAAACGGGTGCACGTACGAGAAAGCAATACTTTTATGCCTTACGTTTCGGCCGTGGCACGGCCTTCGTCAGAGAATGAGGCTTACACAGACCGAACCCACTGAACTTTCCTGCTGAATATATATATATATATATATATATATATATATATATATATATATATATATATATATATATATATATATATATATATATATATACACACACACGCAGTTTTTAAATTTCTTAGCGAACCAAAGGCTAGCGGTTATGGTGCTCGTTCATTGAAGCCATAGCGCTGATAACACCGGGACCACAGACGGAGGACGGGACGTGCTCGGCTGGTGACCCGAAGGTTGCGGGTTCGATCCCGGCCGCGGCGGTAGCATTTCGGTGGAGGCGAAATGATAGAGGCCCGTGTACTGTGCGATGTCAGTGCACGTTAAAGAACACCAAATGGTCAAAATTTCCGGAGCCCACCACTACGGCGTCTCTCATAATCCTATCGTGGTTTTTGGACGTTAAACCCCAAATACTATTATTAGCGAACCAAAGGCGCTTAGAAAGTATCTGTCTGTGTCCGTCCGTCCATCTGTCTGTCTGTCTACATGCGTATACGTGATGCAATGCTTTCCCTCAGTCATGTGACGTACTGCATACCGGCACACCAAGACCCAGGGTACGCGAATATGCGCTAGCGATTCAGTCCATAGCAACCCTGAAACGGTGAGAATAGACCTTCGAAGTCTCAAGGCGCTAACGAGGAGCAACGTGCCGCAGAAAATCCGGCGTCGTCGGCGTTGCAGGTGCGCGAAAAATACCGATCGACGCAAAGAATAAAAAAAATTGGCCGCGTATCTGCGTGCTTCGCTGCAAATGTCGTCGAAAGACGATAGTCTTGTGCCGACTGCACTGCACGAGCGGCATGAGTACCACAATTTAATAGCTGGGCTAGCCGCTGGGCTCGTTTTTCGGACGTTTTCCGGGTACGCTTAGACGGACGCCGGCGTTTCTCCGCTGAAATTTAGTCGTCGGTCTTTTCTCTGCGTTCTCTGATCATGTCTTGTAGAGTGGGTCGTATTTCATCAAGCGGCCATATATGTTTTGCCTTGCCTGAGACAGCGCTCTTCTACGATGAATCAGCCGCATCTTGCTGGCATTGATAAAACAGAAGAGGACGCCATCTACAGCGCTACCGGGGAACATCGGCTTGTGTTGAACTATGCTGCTGCCAGGTGGCAGCACCACAGCGTCGAAGTTAAATCACTGGGCGGAGACTTGTTTTGTACACAGCGGCGCATTTTCAGCGCCGCGTAATAAACACTAGGATCTTTATAATTACGTATCTATAGATTTTGTTTTAAAGGAACACTGTGAATAGTACTAAGGTATTGATGTTGTGCCTCAGGTATGCGTAATATTTGATTTTTAATTGCCCACGCTCACCCGTATGAACACATGCCTCTCGGTCAAGATTGGAGGTCGTAAGGCAGGGGGGGTTAAACTTTGGCCAGCTAGCTGAACCGTGCGACGTGCCGACAAACAGAAAAACAGACATACAGACAGACAGACCAAAATTTCTCCGTTTAGGTATCCCAAGAAAGACTATCGTCTTTAAAAAATGCCCCCCACCTCCCCGAAGGGAATCGTGAGGAAATGCGAATGCATTTCTTGCGCCGACACCGACTTCTGCCATCGCCTTGAAAGGCGCCCAGCCAGCGAACGGTCGAGAGTGAGGCGCGAGCGGACGGGAGAGTGGGGCGCAGGGAGGAGAGAGAGCGAACGGCGAGAGAAGGAGCGGCGAAGCAATGCACCTACCCTCTCCTACACTCTCTCGCACCACATGCTCCGGTTGCTAGGGGCGAGGATAAGCGCGCACCCGCAGCTGTTGCTATGGGAGAGGGAGTGAGAGCGGAGAGATAACACCTGCCGGCGCGCGGACAACGCCGGATGCCTGACATAGCCCGACTAAGAAATGCATTCGCATTTAAAATCCCCGCATCTCCACTAATGTGAATCATGACGAGTGGCGAAGCACTTGGTATCGTACCGGTATGCCACCGTACGTAACACGCGCGTTGCCACGGAGAATGCAAATTGAGTGACACAAAGTGTGAGTGTATATTATATATATATATATATATATATATATATATATATATATATATATATATATATATATATATATATATACATACAAATGTATTCATTTGGTTTCTCTTTAATGCTCTTCTACGTTAATCCTCTTGTTATAATTCGTATATCGTCCTGAGTTCTGGATTCCGTTTTCCCTTGGATTACTACTACTTTGTGGTCTGTGAAATGGAGAGCCAATAGTTCTTCGAGTGAATGCAATCTAAAATTGGCAAAGACAAGGTGTATGCATGTTCCTCGGGTGGTTGTTGGTTGTTTCCAGTCATATGAAACGCATCCTAGAGCGTGTCGAGACACCATATACTGCATAATCCCGTCGCTGTCCATAATGTCTACGTTGAAGTCGCCGACTAGTATAAAGAGTTTGTGCTGGTAAACTGTCAGGCACGACACCTTCCACATCCCACCGTGCACATCCTTCAGAATTGTGATAGCCAGATTTGTTGATTTCGGGAACATAGTGCCTTTCATCATTATTCATTTCATTTTTCAGGCACGGGTCCTCTTGCAATGTGTGGCCACAGGCCCGACAGTTTCCTAGGCGCAGAAAACACCACAGTTACTTTGTACCTATTGGCCGCCTTTTTAAGGTTGTGTGCAACCTTAAAAAAGAAGGCGTAGGAAAAAAGAAGGAATGCCCGCGGTTCGAAAAAAGACCAGTAGTCCCAAACGTCCATAAGGCTTCAACACAAAACTCGCGAAGTAGAAAAGTTTGTCTACCATTGTTGTGGACCACAAGTTATTGTTGTATCTAATGAATACCCAAATGCCGCCCGAAAAAAAAAATTGGGTCAGCATCGCCTCCTCCATTTTGCCGTCGGACACTTCACCGCATGGGCCATTCCGTACGTGTTGGGAAGGAACCCTTCGGCGATCTCCATGTGTCGCCGACCGGCCTTTGCTTGGCGCAGAAAAGTCTTCCTTTCTCTCTTCGAAACCCACCAGCTCAATTCCGACAAAAAAGACGTGAGATACCCGTGTCTTGCACAGCATCGCGATACATTCGATAGATCGTAAAAAGTATTTCACTAATGAGATACAAATACATTTTTCAAATGTATCTCGACACAGAAATACATATACTCACAAGTATCTAATATACTATCGCCATACTCTTCTATCACGATACTGCCCAGCCGTGGAATACGACTTGCATATTAGATGCGAAGCAGCTATTTGACTAGGCTGTGTAACGCTGTCCCTCTCTCCGTACGTACGAACGCGCCGCAACGCGCTCCCCTCGCCGCAGGTGTTGGAGCGGTGCCAAGTAGGTCACGCCGCAGCTGCGCGTTGACGTCACGCTCCCCTCGCAGTGCGCGCTGACGTCACTCTCTCCCTCGCCTGCCGCGCGCTCGCCGCCACGCCCGCAGCTGCCGCCTGACGCGCGCCTAACGTACGCGTTGAAACATGTCTGTACGTGTCACCTCTCTCTCGCTTCACCCTCTCCACCGCTCTTATGCGCAACGCTGCTGCTTCGCATCCCATCAGGGTTCCCTTTGGGAAGATGGTGTAATTTTTTAAACTGCGTTTGAAAGTAACAAGAACTAAAGTTACTGTATATGCTACCTTTAGGTAGCATATATAGGTAGCATATACAGTAACTCTAACAAGAACCGGTACGTCGCGCCGCCTGACGGACAAGCCTTGGTACTGCTCGAGGGAGTCGTTTGGATTGCTGTATGAGCACACCACAATCTGTGCTTAAAATTGCAGTGTATATATTGTTGGGCATCCTCGCCTTATTCTATGCTCATCAAAAGGTGAAATGGCGCTGCCTTCGTGGCAACTCGGTTACAACTTTAGGAGATGACCGAAGCAGGGCAGCCGATGTCTGGAGTGCGCGCCCATTGGTGCAGGCTCGTGTGCCTTTGAGGAGGAAGTGCCGCAGCACACATTGTCGAACAACGACGCAAGCGCGACGAACCATAGAGAGGGCCTCACTTGTTTGCCGGAGTATAATCACTGTTGTGCTCAGCTACCAGTGCTTGCAGCAATACGCGCTTCACCAAGTTTTCCGCGTTACTACACCATGGTTCGAGACCGACCGGTAAGCTTCCCGTTACGTAAAGCAGGTACCATAAAAATTGGTTGTTAGAACTCTGCCTTGAAACATTTCGTTTCCAAGAGTTGATATAACGTTTACCTTAAAGGCATCATTCAAATCTGTTCAGTGACTGTCCTGAAAGCATTTTTTTTAAAGCTTTGCATGCACTTGCGAATCTCAGTGGGCCCCGAGACATAAAAGCTTCTTTTCAAACGGCCCGTGGTAAGGAGAATTTGGGTTATACATGGGAGGCAGCAGGGCTCGTGGTTCCCGTGTATTGGCACCTCTATAGAAGGTCTACGGTACCTGCATGAAATTGCACAGCACCGACTATTCTACGGGCGGGTTCAAGTGCCGCCATGTTGGTGATGGCGAATTTCACAGTGCGCGAACATAGGAAAAAAAATTGGGACAAAGTAGAAAAGAGCGCTGACTTTCAACTGATGTTTATTTTGCAGAATGACGAACTATATACGTACAGATAAGGATAAAGACAAGCCTAATCAATGCATCGACAGTTAAATCACAACACGTGTTCACGATTGTCCTGTTGGGTTGTTAACTTCGCCGTTTTCAACACCAGAATGAACAGTGCTACATACACTAATACGCATGAAAACAACTAAGCCGGTGCATTCGACATTCTATAAGCTTGTTAATACTGAAAAATCATTCGTTGAACAGCCCAATATGGCGACGCCCATGAATCGAAAATGAAATCGTGTATTATAGAAAATAAGCGTCTGGCTTCAAGCATTGCTAAAACTGATTCATTATTTAAAAAAAATACAAGAAAATGTTTCATTGTCGCGTTATTGCCTGGTCGCGAGCTTCACTGCGGTCGCTCCTGCCTGGACTCCACGAGCGGCGTTCTTTCACCGACACCAGAGCCGAGGGACCACGACTCTTGTTCAGATGCGCACTCTTAGAACGCGCCGTCGCCGTGATGTGAAGCGAGAATCGCGTACAGGGCACGCGGAACGCTGTGGGTGAGCGCGACAACCTTACTTCTGACTGCGCAAAATCTAATGAACGACGCAGACCTGGTACTACTGACGTTAGCTTCCTGGACATGCATTGATTCTTTAAAGTTAAGCACGACCGAAACAAAAGCTGTCTATTAAATGTCTGAGTGTAATTCTTGATGCTGTAGTCGATTGCAGATCTTGAAGAGCTGTCTTTCAGTTTATCCCGGATTAGGAGAATGTACATCTCTCGCTACCTAAAACTGTTAAACTTTTCATCTACAAAAGCCTTGTTTTTATATCAAATACTTGATTGGGGCACGACAACGTTAACGAGAATTAATAAATTGCCTGTAATACAGAAAAGAGTCATTCGAATCACTGCAAGTGTTCCGTATGGCGTTCACACTGCCTCGCTCTTTCATGAAACGAACCTACTAACCGTACGAGATTACTACCGCACAATTCTTATGAAACATTACCATTATAATTTTGTGGGCACCACTGCTAACAGGAATGAACCGCCGGACCATATCTTATAAACATCCATCTCGTTCACGCGTGGTTTCTTCCACGCACGTTGATGCCGTAGTAATAACTACGGCATCAACAGACAACTAAAAGATTGCTTAAAGAGAGCGACAAGTTAATTTTTATGGTACCTGTTTTAGCATACCGGCCAGAGTGCCCAATCTCGGAATGGTAACCCGGAAAACGCCGCGACCACGGTGGCCGCGACTATGAAGTCGTATACACACAGCACATGCTCCCTGCAGAGGGAGGTGAGCCGTATTGTGCGCAGTGTTGTCGGTAACGCGTTACAAGCAACGCCGTTACCGGTAACGCTTTACTTTTTTCGGTAACTTAGTAACGTACTCGTTACAATTTCGGAACTGTAACGGGTAACGTACTTACGTTACTATTTTTCAGTAAAGGCTGAACCACATGCAGCGTTTTTTCCGGCGTTTTCTGACGTTGCGTCTCTCGGCGTCATGACATCAACGCCGCCAGAGAGGGCGGCCAACCACATGGAAAGCGCTGAGGCCAGCGCCAGCCCAGCGTCAGACATGCGACCAAAGGGAATGAACTTGATACCTCGCAAAGCAGTGTGAAGTATCCGTCACTTCACCAACAAAAATATTCCTGATTACAGGTTTTATGTCTAACTTGCTGTTCTGTAGTGAGGGAAACGAATCACAGTGCCGCCGAAAGGCTATTTTTGTTTACTTTACTTGTAACGCCACCTATTGAGCATAAGAAGAACCACAAACTCGTAATATATGGCCTCTGAGCTTGAAGTTGTCGCACGTTTTTGAGGCCACGTATTCGGACAATACACTCAGGCCTGATAAGCCTACCGATGAACTTGAGGATGGCGCTCGGAAACTGTTCGAAGAAATCCCGAGCGCTTGCTGTCGAAGCTTCTGAGGAACAAGCTGAGTCAAATACAAGCTTCGGTTGAGAACTTGCGGGTCACACAGAGCACGGCGACGACTTAATAGATCTGAGGCGGGTGGCAGCCATTTTGGCAGCAGCGACGACGCCGTTACGTAGCGGAAGTTGCTGCCAGCCGCGCGCTGATTGGTTCTCTGTCCATCGAACGGCTTCCGGCGGCGACGCTGACGCCGGTGATGTCTGGACCGTCCTGAAGCGGACGTTTCGGCCACCGTCACCGGTAGCGTCGACGCCGAGTGACGCCGGCGTACGAAACGCCGGGAAAACGCTGCATATAGTTCGGCCTTAACGTGAGGCGTTACGTTACTCGTTATTTTTTCATCGTGTAGTTGCCATATTCCCAGAGCTCGCCCGGGCGAATTCTTTTGCCGCAGCGTCGGACTGCTGTCGGCCTGCCAGGTATGGACAAAGAATACGCAGGCGGAATCGGTTTTGTTCGTGGAAATCGCAGGTAGAAATTTCTGAAGACGCGCTAACTCCCTGTGGCTCCGGAGGGTTGGGCCATCGCCACACAAAGCTATAGTGCCTATATAACAAAGCTTGAAGAAAGCAGCGATGAGAAGCTGTACGGACATGCTTTTCGTGGAAGTGGATTGTAGCACGTGGATTGCTGGCACCTGGCCTCTCCGTGCCCAAAAGACAGGCTTCCCGAATGGAAAGCATATGGGCCGGTTTACTCCATACCACGTGTTCATTGTGATGCTTCGTTCGTGGGGAAAGCAAAGAACTTCCCCGAGAGACTGCGGCAACATAAAGAAGACGTCCGCAAGTTCCAGTGAAAAAAGGAGTACACTCGCTGAGCACAGCGTAGTGAATGACCACCGCATACAATTTGAAAAGTCCCGCGTCCTCGACTTAGAGGCTATAAGTGGCTATTTGTGGAATCCTGGCTCATCCAGGAGACACCCGCTAACTGCAGAGGGTCTGCCTCAGCGTTATTTCGCACATCATGGAGAATAGGCGTGACCCCACGGCAGGAAGAAAGCCTTATAAGAATGCGAGTGGGACACGAAACGTCGAATTTTTCTTGCAGCGCAAAAAAAAAAAAAAAAAAGGAAAAATTTTTACTCGCTGCCTTGATTGGCGTCCCTCTGTTTCAACTAAAGCCGATTAATACCGCTATCACACGAACACTACGGCTAACCACGGTTACAGGTAACTACACGGCAGACATAACCGCAGTTAGTCTCCTAAGCGTGGTAATCGCAAACGGGTGATTCCATGAGAGATCGACACGGATCCGAAAATGGATCATTTAGATTTGACTGAGTATCTTATATTTTATGCACATACCACCCAGTAGCCCAAAAAGGAACTTAGTTTTCTTTTTTAAATGCACAATTTAGGAGGCAAGAAATATCGAACATATTCGACAAGGAGGGACCAATTTCATTGCCCGTCGTTCTCGAAAGTTCATGACGATGTAACACACAAATATTACCATTACAAAGACATTTCGTGTATGAAATGCATGCGCAACAAAGAGTAAGGTAACATTGTCTGAAACTTGTAGAGCGAAGGAAAGTACTTTTGAAATAAATATGCGACATTTTGTGATAGTTGCTGCATAATAGTTGCTACAAAGTAGATCAGACTTATCAACTATGTTTTGAAAACCAATTTTGCTTCTTTCTTTCTGCAACGGCTACGTTTCTTGGTTATTGAGCTCCTGAGGCGAGCGAGGCTGATCTTGAACACCCTGACATAAACGCTAGCAAATTTTTGCGGTACTTGTAGAGGTTAAAGTGATCAAAAAATGTTTATGCACAGATATTTTTTCCCTGACTAGGCCGTTAAAGCATTTCTTTACTATAACAATATTTGCGCATCTATTTTGCTTGTACAAGCACGCCGTCAGAATGGGCCTTTTCCGCGTAGTAGTCTGCGCATGCGCATGATCTGTGGTGGCCAAAACGCGGCGACAGGTGCGGACCAAGGAACATCTGGTGTCACTAATGCCCCCCCCCCCCCCCCCCCCACCAAAAAAAAAAGGCGCCAATGCAGGCCTCCGTGATTGCCTACTGGCGCGCAGCGGGCTATTTCGAAGGCCAAGGACCACCACTTTCGATTTCGACGATCTCCACTGAAGGTGCAGTTCGGACCCAGAAAAGGCAGATTATTGTAAATTTCTTGAGAATTCAGTGATGCTTTTTTGCGGATCGCGTGGATGATTAAATCTCACGTTGTCTATAATGTCACATTGAGAACAATGGCCTCACCATGTGCCACAGAGTCTCAGAAGCTAATGATAATGGGAGAACTATAACGAGAACAAAGAAAACGAGCCCTTAAATTTACACTTCTTTCCTAGAGTCATAATCTATCACATGTAACTCTACAGGCATCTTTAAGCTACTATAACATTGCTAAGGACCGGTAGATGAAAATTTGTACAAATAATTCTCGTCAACTGATCATTTTGGGTATAATCCTTGTTTCGGTTAGACGTTTTATGTAAAACATGAATTCGAGATTGAAAAAAAAATTATTGTCGGTTACTGCAGCAAAAACACATTGATTAAAACCTATCATTTCGGAGTAACGGCAGAGGTAACGTCCGTTAATTTTCTTCGGTAACGGTAAAGGTAACGCATTCCTTTTTTGTTAGAGTAACGAGTAACGTATTTAGATACTTTTTTTCGGTAAAGCATACAACACTGATTGTGCGCATGCGCCGTGGCTCGACACTATGTACTCGGTTACAGCCTCTGCCCACAGAACCGCGGCGCACCTGCCCTTCTTCACCTGTGAAAGACTGTCGTGATAGCTCTTCGGCTAATGTGAATAAACACGATACGAATTAAAGGTTCGTCGTTAAAGCATCACGTTTGGCTGAACAGCGATGTCAGAATGAGTGACAAAATTGACCAGGACGTTCTTGTTTCTGATCTAAGACCAGCGCGATACAAGCGTGGCCTTGCACGGGCTACCCGAGAAGTGCTTCTCCCTCGTAAGCAGCATGGAATAAAGCGGGGATATACAATAATATTATCTGGGGTGTCATACGACTATGAGGGACGCCGCAGTGCGTGGAGGGCTCCGGAAATTTCAAGCTCCTGGGGTTCTTTAACTTTTTTGCCTCCATCGAAAATGCGGCCGCCGCGGCGATAGAGGATATGCTATATGTTATGCTATGCATGAAGGCATATGCCACCATACTAGTATTCGTACGTACAGCAAACTCCATAATCCAGCCTCAGGGCTATCTCGCTAGACTGCGGAATAGCGAGGCACCCCATCCGGTCGTGCACTGTATGATAAGCGCGGAACATCAGAATCGGCGTCCAGATTTCAGTCATTTTGAAGATGGACATTTTGGCAGAAGAAAAACGGCACAGTGAACGCACAGCGTTGTTCACTGTCCCGTCTTGCCACAATGTTCCACCTAGCCCATCCGAGAACCCTGGTGCACTAGCGATATGTTTCTCGAAACTTGACGTGGATATAAAATCCTCAAACTGTACCTGCTTGCTCTAACCATCTTCACCGTTCCGGTGCTTAGGGGAGACAATTTCACGACTGCGGACCGCTATATAGTTAGTTGAGTTTGAGAGCGGCCGATCTAAACCTGCTGGACATGAGTAAACTTGCATATTAAGATCTGTCCTCCGCATCGTCAGTGAACATGTCGCGAAGGAGCGCCCCTGGAAAACGGATCGCTGCTCAAGCAAATCGGAACTCATTAGTCGACGACAAGGCAGGGGCCACATTTGCAAACAATCTGCCCGGCAGCTGTCGCCGTTACACACCGACTGGCGACGCCAACCATCGGTGATCGCGAAGGCACCGCGAGCGACAACAGAGTTTATACAGAAGGGCCGTGTCCGAATTAAAACCTCGGAGATATAAGGGCGAACTAAACAACGTACGCCTGCCCTCGCGACATCAGTGAAATGAGCGAAAGTGATTAGCCAGCAACTTTATGCAAATCATCTAAGATTGAACGTTCTGATGCAAAAGGTCATCACTGTTCGCAGTCGCACTTTCAGATATTTATTTAATAATTTGTGAACGTCGAGGCTTTGGTAAATTATATAGCAGCGCAACAGACGGTCGCACAGCACCTCATACATCGGAGCAGGTGAAAGGCACCGTCTGAATACAAGCAGGACGCATCTTTAGGGTTGTTTAAAAAATATTTTAAAAAAACTTAAATCCACCCGGTTAATGGCCGCTAATATTTCATACGCCGATGTAGGCCGCTGAGCTCACAGAATCGAACTGGCTTGCCCGATGCAACTCGGCGGTGCAAAAAAATAAGCTCGAAGAAGGAGACTTGGCAGGTTGGCAGCTTCCTCCAGCGACATTTACGCATACTGCCCCTAGACGATCTTTTCCTTGTGCGAGCTCAGCGCAAGTTGTGCAGACTTTACAGGAAGGGGCGTGGAGGGATGTGTATGCCTTTTCGCTGGATGTGGAAGACTTGCACTACCCCATGAAGGTATATACGCTCAGTGCTATTATTCACCTGTACCACTGGAGTGATAAGTTCCTAGAATTGTTAGGTCTTTATTTTCAGTCCACTGTATATAGTCATCTTTATTTACAGCGCAAGGGTGTCTGTACTGGGCCCTCGCTCGCTCCAGTTCCGTCTGACCTGTATCTCAGTATCTTTGACATACGTGTAAACAACGTTCTTGTCCAGTCACACCCGGCTACGGTCCTCATTTATGTGGATGATTACCTCGTGGCTGGTAATGAAGTTGCAGGTCCAACGCTACAGCGCACAGTAGAAGTAATAATAGACACATGTAGAAGCACATCGCAAACCCTAAAGTTCCCGTGCGAGCGGCCTAGTGATTATTGCATTCGCTTCCTAGATTTAAAGCTCACTTTGATGAAGTGCATGTGTGCTGGGAGTACAGGCCACGGGCGACGAAGCGGCTGATTTCATATGACAGTGCCCATTCTAAGTTAGTCAAGTGGGGTGTCGCGATGAAGTGCTTAAAGAAAGCACTAAGTAAGTCCTGCGCTCACACAGTACAAATTACCTTCAAAATCAGGTAACCAGGCTGACCCAAGAGGGATTTCCATCATTTTTAGTTTCCAGCGTATGCGAGAAGCTTCTTCAAAAGCTCAAAAAGCAAAGGCAGGCGGGTAGCAAAGAAAAACTCGCCGATAAGAGGAGGGTGCATGTTATATCCTATTGGCATAAAGTATCGCACAATCTGAAGAGTGTTGCGCAAATACATAATGTGAATCTCGTTTTCGGTGCACCGTGTAAATTGTCCAAGATATGTCCGATGATAGACAAAGTGAGACCGGATCCCTGCACCAAGAAACACGCAGTACAGTACACCCAATGCAAAAAGGATGTCGTCTATGAAGTGCCCCTTAACATGCAACAAAGCATATATAAGGGTAGGTCGAACTGCTACAATGAGACGGCGCGAGAGCACAACTGGACTGTAAACAAGAACGCGGGCGGGCATATGGCAGAGCACTGTAGGCGTTGCAACTGCCATCCAATTCTTAATCAGACAAAATTCTTGGCACGATCCGGCGGTAGATTAGAGAGGGAGATCCTCGAAGCGTTTTACATTGCGCGCGCAGGAGACACTTGCATTAGTTGCGCGTCAGTAGCCCTCCTAGAAAGAGAGATTACCTTCATGTCGCGTTAGAGCCTGAACACGTGATGACGGCGACGTTTGTTTTTTACATGTGTAAGTATCAGTGTTTCCTCAAATAAACTTCAGTTGTTAGTTTGCGCTAGTCTGTTGTAAGTGTTCCTTTCTAGTCCTCGTGTTTTTTGCGCAGCATTATATCTTTCCAACTAAGAGAAGGCCAGTGCAAGCCCTCCTCTCCACGGCGCCACGTCACCAAAGTGAGATATGCGGGCCACGGAGGAAGGAATAACTCAGGAGAGGCCCTGACGTCACTCTCTGTGAAGCCGTGGTGAAGCCGGAAGTCGGCCATATTGACTGGGCAGATGCTCCTCTCTTGTTTACATGTGACAAGCGAAGTAGAAGGCGCGTTTCCCTCTCCGGCTCGAAAACCACGTGGGCTGCACGGCACGCGTGTTGAGGCTATCCGAAACCAACGGAACGGGACTTAAAACGGTGGGCAAGCGCGATACAGTTGGCGAAATCATTTCGTCCGAGTAATAACAGCGAGTAAGAGCTCGTCGACAAGAAAGCAAACACAAGAGATCGCCATGCTAGATGCACTGACTACGGCGAGTATGCTGTCAATCTTTTCACGACATATATTCACGCACTGTACGGACAACACGATCGGCCGTGCGCCGCCTTCTATGGTTGCATTCCGTTTCCCAAGCGGCGCCCGGCCACCGTGCTCGGGTTCCACGTAAACGCTCACCGGCGTCAGCATTGTGCAACCGCGGTGGTCGACCTTGTGCACGGTGCGTGTACGAGTGACACTTGAACGCGGTTGTTGTAACGCCGAGAGCACACTGCTAGGGGCGAGCATAGCAAGCAAAACAGAAAAGGTATTTTAATGCGCACAAGCAAGTTCTTACTGTACACATATCGAACACGAAACTACATATGCACATGGTGTCCTGATTTCGTCTAGCGGAGTACAAACGTTTCGTCCGTTGTCACAAGCAGGAACACTGCACAACTGTCACTGACCTGCAAGGCGTTCGTCGTGGTTCCGTTTTGTCACGGTGCCTGAACCCGATTTTGCTGAGCACATCGAATACTTCATCGGCGTCATCCGCTGCACGGCACGTGAATATACGCGATCCTTTCACGCACTGTTGAGGCCCCGTGGCTAACAACAGGTCTTGTAAACGTTGCTAGGTACAATAACCGCCGGGAGAGCACTGCGTAGCTAACAACGCGGCACAAAGCATGGATATCGTCCGCCGCGGTTGAGTACGAGACCTACGGAGGCACACACGCACATGCCGCCGCCTTTGCCGCCGCCGCTACGCCAGCTACACTGCACAACACGTAACCATAGCAACGCCGCCATTGTGCCCAGTGGATATGGCCGCCATGACGTCATTTCCTCCACACTTTTTGCGTATCGCGCCGGCTGGGCATGCCCTCTCCTGAGTTATTCCTTCCTCCGTGTATGCGGGCGGATCGGCGGGCTTTCTGTCACGGCGCCGACGCAGCACACGCACCTGCGAAGACCGGCGCGACTTGGCTTGGCTTCAACAAATGGATGTCAGGTTTCTTGAACAAAACGGGGCTTTCGCGCATACCGTGTTTGAATTTCGAATTCTCGGCCCAAGACATTGTACTTCATAGAGGCATTATCAGAGCTACCACAATGCCCCGAAATGACACACAATCAATAACCACCTCGAAGGAGCCTTCGATAATATCAACCATAGTACTACTCTGATTAACTACATTACCGCCAACATTGAAGTCTTTTACGTAAAGGATCCTCGCAAATCGTGCAGCCTTTCCTCGGGTGGAGGACGAACCACTAGGTAGGGAGGACCCCACCAGAAGGGCCCTCGAGGCACTCCTCAAGGAGCGGTACTATAGCCACTAGCTCCTCTTTAATAGCGCAATGATATACCTCCCAAGGAGGCTGGCAGAAGGGGTTGTACATTCCTTATATGTGCACAACACTACAATTTGGACCACAACAGGTAGCAGTGCTAAAATGGAAGAACAACTCCAAAATGCCGCAGTCGAGACGTCGCACTGTGGCCTCCAATGTTCTCCACCGAACTCATAACTTTTACAAATTAGGGCCAAAGGAAAAGACCCAGTAAACATCGAAATGTTCCTTGAAGAAGATCTGCATCTTGGGGCTCATCATACACCCCAAACTCAAGTACAACGAGAGGAGGGATATTCGACGCGTCGCAAAGCTTCTGCTAGCTCTTCGCCGTTATCCTCCCTAGACCGGCACGCTTTGCGCCCGTTCCTAGCTTGTAAATTCAAACACTTCGCACGAAGGAGTCGGGCTTCGCTTCTGCACTTTCATGCTTATTTGAATTTACTGTCAAATTTACAGCGCATGTTTATTATCAAATGCGACAGGTGCGTCTAGGCAACATAGTATCGCCATTATCTTGGCCAAGGCGCTGTCTTGACAAAGTAAAAATATCGTCGCAGTTTTAATTCAAAGCTAGGCCAAGTGCCATGGAACGTCATTTGGGCCGAGTGCTATATAAATCAGAAATCTTGGCAAAACCGTGGGGCTCATAATGGCGTAGTTAGTTTTCGTGTCCCTAAACGTCGTGATTATCGCTCGTAGCCCCCCGCGTTGGCCTAGTGGTATAGCGCTGCTCGGCTGCTGACTCGAAAGGCACGTTTTCGATACCTGGCGCGGATTAAATTTCGATGGAGGCGAAATGCTAGAGGCCCGTGTACTGTACTATGTAAATGCACATTAAAGAACCCCAGGCGGTTGATAATACCAGGAGCCTTCCACTACCGCGTCTCTCAGTCTGCGCCGCTTTAGAGCTATAAAACAAACAAACAAACAAACAAACAAACAAACAAACAAACAAACAAACAAACAAACAAACAAACCGTTATTGTCGCTATATGGCACGAGTCCCCAGCACCACATACAGATTTTTATGCGCGCCGAGGAGCTGCGCATTGCAGATCACGAATCACTCCCGATTTTTGCTAGATTTTTGTGACGCAATTTCACACGGTAGCTATGCTAGTGTCTTCAGAACGGTAGCTAAGCGGGCTTGTTGGTACGTACACATAGTTATTCTAAAACAGCGCACAAACGGGACAAGAAAGAACCACACGACACAAGCGCTGTGTCGTGTGGTTCTTTCTTGTCCCGTTTGTGCGCTGTTTTAGAATAACTAGTGTCTTCTTTCTTTCTTTTTTTTGTGCACAGTCTAAGTTTCATTGCAGATGAGCGATCACATATTTAAAAAGTCATGAAGAGCGGCAAGGGTACTAAAGCGGAAGGAAAAAATTAAAAGTGCACTTGCAGGCGGACCATTTAAACGTAATGCGCAAAGACAAGAGAGTACGCGCGATTGTGGAGGGGGGAAATGCGACGTTTACTGAAGCCATTTCGGAAGCGTTGAAGGTTAACGCAATGTTGACACATGGGCAAAGAAAACGCAACCGGGCAGGCCCGTAGCCAGGGGGGGGGGGGGGGGGACTAGCCCCCCCCTCCCCCCCCCCCCCGAAATTCGGATGGAGGGGGGGCGTTTTACCGAGAATAAATAATAAAAATAGGTGGTTTTTAAAGGAGCACTGACATCAAATTTCACAGTCGAGATGTGTCCTTCATTCGATTGCTCGGTATGCATAGGTCGTCTTGGCCAAATTTGAATGCCGTCCGTCGCGTGGAAGTTATTTTATTTCGAGGGCAAACCAGGCAAACAGCGTATGAACGTTCAACGGAAAACTGGATGCCCTGCGACATAGACACTAGTGCAACGTGTGAGGTGTGATAGAACACGTGATAGAATCACACTTATGACGTACGCTAGTGATACGCTAGTAACAATGACGTCGACGGTCTGAGTGTGTTTATTGTGGCGCCGACGCCCGGCGTGGTCTCAGTAGTGGCTCTTCTTGCTGTGTTGATCTGTGCGTGCGGTACATCGTGTCGCATCGACTGATTTGTCGTGCGCGAGTGCGATCACTCGGAGAGACACAGTACGTGCCAGGATGTCGGGGAGCCGCTGCGTAGTGCGAACCTGCCCGTCGAGGCGCGGAAAAAGCGGAAAGTGCGTGTCCTTTCATGCATTTCCGAGCCTCGAACCTCAACGCAGCCAGTGGGTTGACTTCGTTCGGCGCGCCGTTGGACCGAGGGACTGGACGCCTGTGAACAGCAGCCGCATTTGCTCGCTTCACTTTGACGCGGGCTGCTACACGATGAATCCTGTGTTGGCGAAGCAGTTCGGTCTCTCGTTTGATACGAGGCCCAGTCTCCAGGCCGGGGCTATTCCCACCGTATACGTGTGCCATACTGCAGCTGAAAGCAGTGATTCACTCGCCAAACGTCCGCGACATGAGGTGCGTAGTTGGTGTTCCTGTGCTCCGGCAGTACGGCCGAGGTTGATAAATACATTGCTTTTAACGCAGGATCGCGAGCCTGCCGCTCCTAGCAGACGAAATGTCAGCGATGTCAGCTGGACGTGACGTCACCTTTTTTTTGTGGCAGCGGGATCAGCTGGGAAGCGGCCCCGACGTGGCCGCGAGGTAGCGCTACCAGCACTACAAATTGGCGGGTTTTCCTCCCATTTTGAATCGCGTTCGATACCGGATATATTTATCAACATTACTGGGACTTATTCGTCCCTCCGCTGCATTTTGAGTCGAGAATCGTTACTTAGGGGTCGATAGCTACTCGCGGATGCAAAAAAATCCACATGCGTAAATTTGATGTCAGGGCTCCTTTAAGGTTTTCAACAGGTGCCCCCCCCCCCCCCCCCCCCGCAAAAAATTTCTGGCTACGGGCCTGCAACCGGGTATCGGACAAAACGCACCTATCGAAGACCGCGGGAAGGAATATCATTGTTAAAAGCAGCGCAAAAGGACGAAACACAAGATGAAGGAGGACACAGGAGAAGCGCTGAACTAGCAACTGTCATCTTTATTCAGCGCTTGTCCTGTGTCCTCCTTCATCTTGCGTTTCGTCTTTTTGCGCTGCTTTTAACAATGAAGTTCAACCAACTCGCCCAGTTTTTTACGCTGTTGAAGGAATATCGTGCGTCTGTTCTTTCATGTGTCCTAGTCTGTTGACGTTGTATTACACGATGAACACACAACTCGCCCAAATCGCTACACATATACGCTCGCCCCGCAAGTTACAGGACCTCGTTGGCAGAGAGAATCTGTGTTAATTTAATGCGTATAGGCACGCACTGTCATATCTGTGTTTACTGCAATAACAATACACAGGCGCTCAAGGTGCATCCGCGCAGTCGTGCTGTCCCTGCACCATCATTCGCTGTATGAAAAAAAAAAAAAAAAAATACGCGTTGCTCTTTTTGGCGACTCCTGTCTTGCTCCGTACACAACTCTCTTTAAAGATCCGCTCTCTACAGACCTCCCACGACTCTCCGGAACAGTGATATCCAAGAATGTTCATCTTTGTGACAAGTCAGCACTCCCAGTGGTGCCACTCACGAACTGAGATTTGGAGCAATTTTTGGAGCAGGAAAATTTTAGTTTTGGAGCAGTTTTGGAGCACCTAAATATGAATTTTGGAGCAACTGCACGCAAAGTGCTAACGACTTAATAAGACATTTCGAATACTTAGATTGACAAACATCATTCCAAATAATACTGGCATGATCTAAAACAATACTGCTATGCCTCTAAAACGAAAGGTGATAACCAAATTTCTATATTTTAGTTAAAACGAGAACAACCAACCTGGTCACAAATGGCCTGCACTTTTATTTTAAAAATACAGTTAAGGAGCTGCTGAGACCATGGCCTCTCAAATCTTTTGAATTTGTAAGTTCACAGCTGCTAGCTTCGCCATATTTTCAGACAAGCTACACCTCGCGACAACTTTCTGTGGCAGCACAGCCAACGCTACGAGGGCGGAGCTTCTGCACATACACCATGTAGTCCGTTTGCGGGCGATTTCGGTTTCGGTTTCGCAAGCGCATCCAACATGTACGTTTTCGCATGAACATCAATTTATTATGACGTTATTTTTGAAATAGTGTATTAAAAGATAGGTTATATTGCGACGCGCTATTCTTATTTTCCATTTTGTTGTATTCGGTTTTCGCCCACAAAGACCGTCAGCAAAGCTCAACTCAAACCGCACCTTATTGTTCTACAACCTTCGCGATTATTGTAGATCGTTTTGTTAAGATTGCGCGCAAGACGCGACCACTCGAGATTATTCCAGAGCGTGCGCGATGACCAGTGATAAGGCTAAAATGTTCGACGCGTGATGCATAAAAGCCGGCGCGCTCCGACGAAGTTCAGTTGATCGACGGCCGACGCTCTGTTCGCCGCTAACAGTGCCAGCGTGTATTGCTGTAATCCTACTTTCCGTTTGCCGGCCACAAGTTCGGCCTAATAAACAGTTTCATCTTGGACACGTCGCCTGCTGCCTTCGTCGACGTCACGACCACGTGACATCTGGTGGAGGTGCTGCTTCGTTCATGTACCGGACGCCCCCGTCAAGCCGTGAACCGAGCCCCAGTCGTGAAGGAGACGTCGACACCAACCACGACCAGCGAGTTAGCCGTAGGCAGCAAGGTCTACAACCGGAGTGCGGCCCTCTGCCCGTCAAGACTTGCAAGACCAAGACCATGACCACGACTGCGGCAACGATGACAGCCCCCGCGCCACCTTCCGCGATCGTGATGCAGCCGCCAAGGGAGCCGCCAATCTTTCGAGGATCATCATGTGAAGACCCAGAAACGTGGCTCGAGTCGTACGAGAGGACTGCGGCCGTCAACAACTGGGACGTCAACGACAAGTTGCGCTTTGTGTACTTCGCGTTGGAAGACAGCGCCAGGACCTGGTATGAGAACAGGGAGTCTACCCTGACAACCTGGGACGTCTTCCGGACCAGCTTCCTGGCAGCGTTCGCAAGCGTCGTGCGCAAAGAAAGGGCCGCCGCTTTACTAGAAACACGGGTCCAGCTCCCGAACGAAAACGTGACAATCTTCACCGAGGAGATGACCCGACTTTTCCGACACACCGACCCTGACATGACCGAGGAGAAGAAGGTCCGTTTCCTCATGCGAGGGGTCAAGCAGGAGCTCTTCGCGGGACTGATGAGGAACCCACCCAAGACTGTCCATGAATTCCTGACAGAGGCAACCACAATCGAGCAGACACTGGAGATGCGCACCCGGCAATTCAATCGCCGCTCGACGCCAGGCTACGCCGACATTCAATCCCTCTGCTCAGACGACCTGTGCGAGACCATAAGGGCCGTAGTGCGCGAGGAGCTTCGCCGCATGTTCCCGTCATCCCAGCCGCAAGTTTCCTCGATCGCAGATATTGTTCGAGAGGAAATCCAGCAGTAGTTGGGTGCCCCTGAACCGCAACAGCCTCAGCCACAAGCCATGAGCTACGCTGCTGCAGCCCGACGCTACGCTCCCGCTCCACGCCCACGTCAAGACACCGCGCCGCCGCAGTACCGCCGCCAGACGCCGCCCCCATCACCACCGGCGCCATACCGCCCACCTGCCAGCCAGCGCTACCCTCCGAGGAAGACCGACGTTTGGCGCGCCCCTGACCACTGCCCGCTATGCTACCACTGCGGTGAAGCCGGGCACACGCACCGCCGCTGCCAGTACCGGGAGATGGGACTGCGTGGTTTCGCCGTAAAGCAACGCGAGGCCGTAAAGCAACAAGTCGACGAAATGCTATGCGATGACATCATCCAGCCTTCCAAGTGTCCTTGGGCGTCACCCGTGGTGTTAGTGAAGAAGAAGGACGGAACCCTGCGTTTCTGCGTCGATTATCGCCGCCTGAACAAGATCACGAAAAAGGACATGTATCCTCTCCCACGTATAGACGACGCCCTGGATCGACTCCACAGCGCGCAGTACTTTTCGTCGATGGACCTCAAGACCGGCTATTGGCAAATCGAAGGTCGACGAGAGAGACCGAGAGAAGACTGCCTTTATCACACCAGACGGCCTCTTCGAGTTCAAGGTCATGCCCTTCGGTCTTTGCTCGGCACCTGCGACGTTCCAACGTGTTATGGACACTGTACTGGCCGGCTTAAAGTGGCAGACCTGCCTTGTGTACTTGGACGACATCGTTGTGTCTTCATCAAACTTCGACGAACATCTCCGGCGCCTTCAGGCTGTACTTCAGGCAATCAGGGCCTCCGGACTCACCCTGAAGCCAGAAAAGTACCGCTTCGCATACGAGGAACTTCTGTTCTTGGGTCACGTCATCAGCAAGTCTGGAGTTCGCCCCGACCCACGGAAAACAGCTGCCATCGCTGCCTTCCCGCCGCCCACCGACAAGAAAGCCGTACGCCGATTTCTCGGCTTGTGCGCCTATTATCGACGCTTCGTCAAGGAATTTTCGCGCATCGCCGAGCCACTAACTCAGCTCACGAAAAACGACGTGGAATTCAAGTGGGGAGCGGCGCAAGTTGAAGCATTTCAAGAATTGAAACGACGCCTGCAGACGCCTCCAATACTTGCGCATTTCGACGAACACGCCGACACGGAAATCCACACCGACGCAAGCAGCGTAGGACTCGGCGCCGTTCTTGTCCAGAGAACTGCCGGCGTAGAAAGGGTTATCAGTTATGCTAGCCGGTCGTTATCCAAGGCAGAAGCCAACTATTCCACAACAGAAAAGGAGTGCCTTGCCATCATCTGGGCAACGTCAAAGTTTCGCCCCTACCTCTACGGTAGGCCCTTCAAAGTTGTGAGCGACCACCACGCCTTGTGTTGGCTAGCTAACCTGAAGGACCCTTCAGGTCGTCTCGCAAGATGGAGTCTGAGACTTCAAGAATTCGACGTTACCGTCGTTTACAAGTCCGGACGAAAACACTATGACGCCGACTGCTTGTCTCGTGCCCCCGTCGACCCGCTGCCGCAGGATGACCAGGAGGATGACTTCTTCTTGGGAACCATAAGTGCCGATGATTTTGCCGAACGACAGCGAGCTGACCTGGAACTCAGAGGCCTTGTGGAGTACCTCGAAGGCAAGACCGCCATTGCTCCAAAGGCATTCAAGCGAGGACTCGCGTCGTTTTTCTTGCGAAACGGCGTTCTCATAAAGAAGAATTTCTCGCCACTTCGAGCAAACTACCTCCTCGTCGTGCCTTCAGCATTGCGACCAGAAATCCTGCAGGCTCTACACGATGACCCGACGGCTGGACACCTCGGACTTTCCCGCGCGCTCGCCAGAGTACAGGAAAAGTACTACTGGCCGCGCCTTGCCGCCGACGTCGCTCGCTACGTAAGGACGTGCAGAGACTGTCAGCGACGGAAGACGCCGCCAACGAGACCAGCAGGCTTCCTTCAGCCGATCGAGCCTCCTCGGCGACCGTTCCAGCAGATCGGGATGGACCTCCTGGGGCCGTTCCCAACGTCGACTTGCGGAAACAAATGGATCGTCGTAGCCACCGACTATCTCACCCGCTACGCCGAAACAAAAGCCCTGCCCAAAGGCAGTGCCGCCGAGGTAGCCAAGTTCTTCGTTGAGAACATCGTCCTTCGACACGGCGCCCCAGAGGTTCTCATCACCGACAGAGGTACGGCGTTTACGGCTGACCTAACCCAGGCGATCTTGGCATACAGCCACACAAGCCACCGCCGGACCACCGCGTACCACCCACAGACCAACGGCCTGACCGAGCGTCTAAATAAGACCATCGCCGACATGCTGGCCATGTACGTCGACGTCGAACACAAGACGTGGGACGCCATCCTTCCGTACGTGACCTTCGCATACAACACGGCCGTGCAAGAAACGACGCAGATGACGCCATACAAGTTGGTCTACGGACGGAGCCCGGCAACGACACTCGACGCCATGTTACCAAACGTGACGGACGAAGAAAACATCGACGTGACCGCCTACCTACAGCGCGCCGAAGAAGCACGACAGCTCGCCCGCCCGCGGATCAAGAATCAGCAGACGACTGACAGCCGCCGCTACAATCTTCGACGACGCTTCGTAGAATACCAGCCCGGCGACCGCGTTTGGGTGTGGACGCCGATACGCCGACGTGGACTTAGTGAAAAACTTCTTCGGCGATACTTCGGGCCGTACAAGGTGCTTCGACGTCTCAGTGCTCTGGACTACGAGGTCATTCCGGACGGCATAACGAACTCTCAACGGCGCCGTGCGCGACCTGAAGTCGTCCATGTCGTGCGCCTCAAGCCGTACGCGTTAGGAAACCTGAGGACTGCACTTATTGCTTAATTATTGTACTTTCTTTCTTTATTGTTCCGATTTATTGTTACATGCATTTTCCCCGCGTGTTCTGTTTTAAGCATCGGGACGATGCCTTTTCAGAGGGGGGGCATTGCCACGCGCTATTCTTATTTTCCATTTTGTTGTATTCGGTTTTCGCCCACAAAGACCGTCAGCAAAGCTCAACTCAAACCGCGCCTTATTGTTCTACAACCTTCGCGATTATTGTAGATCGTTTTGTTAAGATTGCGCGCAAGACGCGACCACTCGAGATTATTCCAGAGCGTGCGCGATGACCAGTGATAAGGCTAGAATGTTCGACGCGTGATGCATAAAAGCCGGCGCGCTCCAACGAAGTTCAGTTGATCGACGGCCGACGCTCTGTTCGCCGCTATCAGTGCCAGCGTGTATTGCTGTAATACCTACTTTCCGTTTGCCGGCCACAAGTTCGGCCTAATAAACAGTTTCATCTTGGACACGTCGCCTGCTGCCTTCGTCAACGTCACGACCACGTGACAATATGTAGCTGTAGTCGAAAGCTATGGCACGCCTTGAGGTACTTATGAACGCAGCAGTGAAGAAAAAATGCATGAAATCATTGCTCTGTTCTTCGATTTCCAGCATAACACTAACCTGCCAGCGGTTTAAGCGAGCGGTAAATGTGACCTTACAGTAATGCGCCCATTTGGCTTTTTTTTCTTCAAAGCAATGAAATATTCTTTATTGCTAATGAACATCGGAAGCAGCTTTATTGAAGCGGTGAGATTTATTTTTGAAAAAAAAAAGGGGGAAGGGCACGGCCGAGCAGGAGCTGTGTGATAGGAAATTCAACGCAATGGCAAAAAACCATGTCCTAAATTTCGGTAAATACAGGGTCGGTATCCTCGTTTTCCTTCTTTTGGAGACGCAAGAACTTTCTGGAGACGCTCACGTTATTTTGTTTTTGAACGCGAAGGCATCGATTGGTCGCAGATATCTTGGCCAGGCGTCTCGCGTTCGTAAATCCACGGCCGTGGTAAATCCAAGCGAGTGAAACGCTTTCCTTACTCGGTCAAGTACGCTGTTTTGGCAGTTAGCCACATAAAAATTGAAGGACACTTTGTACATTCCAAAGTGTGTTCGGCGAAAGCTTGTGGCCATTCGACTGACTATGCCATGTCTTTTTGTTTTGTCGGACGGACGGATGGACGGATGGACGGATGGACGGACGGATGGATGGACGGAAGAATGGACGGGCGGACACGGACAGGCGTGAGCATGAGACATTAAAGGCTTTCGCCTTAAAAGCTACGAAACTTCTACGAGAAGTCTTGAAGAAGCAGACGTGCACTTTGGGTGTTGTGATGCTAATTCTTCTTTTGGTTTGTAACGGCTCTCTATGGCTGAGCCACTGAGAGTCTTATTGACAAAGCCGTTGGTTTAACAAACCAACACACGAAACATTTAATCAAGAATTAAAGTGAAAACTATATAAGTACACAAAATTACACTTAGTTAAAAGTTCACTGCCCACGTTAAGCTCTTAATTACAACCAAAACCTAAGTTCCATGATCTAAACTAGATAGTCTAGCTCTAACGCGGCTGAGCGGCCGAGCGGAGAAGAAACCGAGTTGAGTCAGACCAACACACGGATGCATGACTGGTCGAGTTGCGGTGGGCTGGCTGGCGACGACGATAGAGCGGCGGCTGGTGGGCGAGACGTTGAGATGCCAGGGCAGACGGGAACACGGACGGACGGACGGACACAGACGGATGGATGGACGGACGGACAGACACGGACGGACTGACGGACAGGCACGGACGGACGGACGGACGGACAGACATGGACGGACGGACGGACATGGACGGACACGGGTGGATGGATGGACGGACGGACGGACATGGATGGATGGATGGACGGACGGACGGACGGACGGACGCCGGACAGACGTGAGCATGAGACATTAAAGGCTTTCGCCTTAATAGACATGAACGCGCCTGTTGCTCAGGCAAAGGCTTTGCACTGGTCATTTTATCCTCGAAAATCGTTAGTCATCGCAAAGCGCCAAGAACCGCTCCCGCCGTAGTCGCCGACGGTATAGTGAACTAGAACCTAGCCGACGGGTACGGTGTTACAGTACGCGATCTTTAGCGTGATTGTATCAGCAACATCAGACAACCGAAATGCCGAACACGTATGGAACGTAATTTATGAAAAGGGTCATTGTTTTTACGTACAGTTTCCAATCCCAATTTTGCTTTCAAGCAGCTGGTCTTGGTGTAGACTGACACGTCGCCAGTGTTACTTTTAGGGTGGCTATCGCGATGAGAGACCCACTTGCGCTGATGGCAGGCCCGTAGCCAGGGGGGGGGGGGGGGCTCCCCCCCCCTCGAAATGCAGATTGAAGGGGGTGTTTTACAGAGAAAAAATAATGCAAATAGGGGGGGTTTTCAAGGTTTTAACAGGTGCCCCCCCCCCCCCCCCCCTGAAAAGAATTTCTGGCTACGGGCCTGGCTGACGGTGTCACTCGCACACAACTTCTTTCTCTGTGATGCGGGGAACAAAAACATTTGAGGACGCACAGCTGTCTTCTTTTCTTTCCGCTCGATGAACACAGATCACCAGCGAACACGCACTCATCCTCGCTCACAAGCCACGATATCAAATTGCTGCAACCGAACGACGCCATCGTTGTTTACCGGGGCAGGAAAAAGGTGAAATGACACCAGAAAACTAAAATACTAAAAACAGCAAAAAACGAAACTCCCGCACGGAATCAGCTTTCTTGATAACAATGTGAACGATCTTGAAAATAATAAATACATCTTTTGTTTTTATGTTTTCTTTTAAGGCTACGTAGTATATAAAAGTTAGCGTTCGCGGACTACACGCAGAAGCGTAGTAAAAAAGTGCGTGATTCGGCTTCGTAGCTTTGGCTGTGCTGTGCTGCCACAGAAAGTTGTCGCAGTTGTCGCGAGGTGTAGAATTGGCTTCAACGAGTACGACCCGGCCAGACTCAATGTCGCTGTTGTTGTTCTGAGCCAGGCCAGCCTTAATGAGTCTACCGCAACAACTCACTGTGCTAAGAAAAAAGAGCGCAATAGCAAGCGCCTTCGTGCCGTACTTAGCCACTAGATGGCGACAGAAGCTTTATATTAAAGCAATCCCGTAGCTGCCGCGCACGTGGAGATATTTCGGAGGAGTCTGGCTTGTGGACGCTAAGCGCGCTCCTTCCTGAGCTCTTCTCTCCTACATGAGCACGACACCGCCAGCACACTACGGAAAGCAGGCACATGGGCCGCGCGGTTTGAAAACGTCTCAAGACGCAAATTGAAATTTCGATTACGGCGATCACAATTTATTAAGCCGCTTCGTCAAACACGTCACGCCCGTTTGCAGGCCACTACTGCCGCACGCATTCCGCTCTGTCACTAATTTCGTCCATGACCTCGGAGATTGGGCCACCGGAGGCAACGTTTTGGCGCATTTAGGCGCAAAATTGTGCTTTTTTTATCAGGATGGCGCAGCAAATATCGTTTGGCGCAGTTTGGCGCATTTGGCGCTAGAGTGGGACCACTGCACTCCTAAAAACTCAAATTAAGGACTCGGGGTGTTGTTGAACGGATATCGAAGCGCACCGGCACAAAGACGAAGCGTTTAGGCAGCAATAGAACCAACTTGTCATCGCGATGTCAGTATGGGCGCACATGCGAGGTTTAGTAAGCAAGACGCGATTGCGAAAGCGACCACAGCCAAATGGACGAAACATGATGCTCCGCTCACTCGACTTTGCACCGGAGCGAGGGCAGCATTTCTTGGACTACCGTTCTGTGCCTCGCTGGGCTCGACATGACGTCTCGGTCGAACGAAAAACCTGGCGGCCCGGAATATAAACTGAAGCCTGTCACACGGGAGGATCAAAACCCGGACAACGAAAGCGGGTATGGTACGCCTCGATCGACAGGGGCGTAGCCAGAAATTTTTTTCGCAGGTGGGGGGGCACCTTGATATCTGAAGTGGGGTCCGGGCAGGCAAGTGGTCATTTTGCGTTCGGGGGGGAGGGGGGGGGGGGGGCGGTGTGCCACCCCCCTGGCTACGCCACTGGCGCCAGGCCCGTATGGCCTGAGAAGTGGTCTGGCACGTGCGCGTCGGCGAAGTGGCTCACAGGAATAAAGGGCAGCCAACAGAGGACGTCGTCACACCTGATCCCCGCGAGAACACTCCCCTGGCTCGCATGTGTGCTGTATGCAGTGGTCTCTGCACAACGGGCAGTGAATTTCAACCCACAAACGCTATTTTCCTTCATCTTGAGTTAACTGACACTCGTGCAATTTCGGCGTTCCTTGTCATTCCAGCATCGCGAGACAGTTGCTGCGGTCGCACAAACATGTCGGCCCAGTGTATTCTGTGAACACTGTTTGAGAAACACTTCGGACGATAACTCAGTGTCCCTCGAAAGTGGATCGCAAGCACGGGTATTCGCGCTACGAAAGGATGTGAGGAAAGACACTTCTCACAAACTAACAAAACGCTGACGTAACTGCGTTCGAGTGCGTGCGTAATGGAGACCCATACGTGTTCGCACAGACTCGCAACCGCGCTGTCGTCAAGACATCCCGGTAACAATATTTACACGTTATTAGGCACGTTGTTGCGAATCGTATGACAACCTCAGCGCGAAACAGGCGCATTGCGAACGATTCGCCGACCGAAAAAAGAAAAATAGAAACCCAGCGTATAGAAAACAACGTGCTTTGGTTGTCATGACGCACCTGGCAGAGGATGTGCAGACCCGAGTGCTGGTAGGGCGGATAGAGGGGCTCCCGAGGCGCGTACATGGCTCTCGAAAGAAAGATGGCCGCCGTTTCGTCAGGACACGCTGTCGGTGGACGACGAGTCGGCGCAGCCAAACGTTGCCATTCAGGTAGCAGCACAGTCGGGGAGAGGTCCAAAGAGTGGTACGAACGACTGCAGATTGCTAGTGCGAACCTCGCATGGCTTCCCGATCATCCGAAGGCGAGCTTTCTGAATAGGCACGAGTTGAGCTCTCTAGTGGCCGATAATATCCGAAGATGCGAGGGCGGCAGTCACCTGCAGCGAGCCGCCTCTGGTCCGGCCAAGGCACCGACTGAGAAAGACAATGCGCTGCTGCACTCGGTGGGACGCGCAACTCGGGACCCCGCCCTGTGTGCTGCTCCCCCCGCCGACGCAATGGTGGATGACGAGCAGGGCTCCAGCGGTAGCCGTCACCTCGCAGGGGAATCGTCAATGCGCGCCACTTCTCGCGTGCACAGCCCACCACGAAAAGCTTGGATGCGCCCCATGCTGTCCTGCAGGCATATTTCCTCGCTGCTATTTCGCTCGCGTAACGATTGCCTTTCACAAACGGGATCTCTCGTACTAGAATCTGAGGCACGTCTCTGCGACACGCGTCATTGCAGTCCGCTAGCTGCAAGGCGCCCCGCAAGGATGTGAGATAAATGGTGAAACCCACTGTACTGCACGGCAGTGGCGTAGCCAAGGGGGGGGGGGGGGGGGTTCAAACCCCCCCCCCCCCCCCCGAAATTTTTCAGTTTTGCTTGCTTATATATGCACGCACACATACAAACGCACGCACAAACATACATAAAGTATGGTTGAACCCCCCCCCCCCCCCCCCCCCCCCCCCGAAAAAAATTTCTGGCTACGCTACTGCTGCACGGTCGTCATATCCCGACTAAGCCTGAATTATATGGCGCCCCAAATAGTAAACCAGGCCACGATTTCTCTGCAGCTTGTACATTCACCGTGTAAGCGAAGATGAACTGTGAATCGATTTGAGGTGGTGCGAGTGGTGTCTGCGTAATGCCGCAAACTTACAATCACCGGCGAAGCTGTCCACAATGTTCTTGAGGAATCGAAATCGCGAATGTTGCCTCATGAGACGAGGGTGGCGATGCGGGCTTGTTGGTCTGTCATACTTCTTGGATGTGGGCGCTAGAAGACGAGGACGACCCGTGGTGTGCGACGACGACCCGTGGTGTGCACCGAGTCGAACGGCACCGTAAATATGCGAGATCGGAATACGCGAGGCTAAAATGAGTTCAAAGTTGGTGCGTCGAGAAAAGCAAAGCTTACCGCAAGAACACTCGACTATGTTAGGCTCCTTAATGGAGTACTAACACAAAATTATGAAGGCGAGATAACTTGTGGGAGAGATTTGTGCGGACACACACGCATCATCTACGAAATATCAACGGATAATATAAGCCTAGAACATATTTAAAATCAATATAAAAGAGCGTGTCGCGCAACTGCACGCGAAACGCGCCTTTGGTTTTCGTGTAAACAACTCCAACTGACACCTGCGTCACGAATTCGTATTGGCTGCCCCGATCCTATATAGCAGACCTTTTCAAAGGAAAGCGGGGCGCAGACTTGCACGGGAGTACAAAGGCCTTGCCTCGGCAGTGCATTTTTGGTTGGTCACGCGTCACCCAAGAAGCCTATGTTGAAAAGAGTTGCCAACGCGGTGTTCGTGCGCACGCGGCCAGCTATGTTTACACGAAAACCATTCCGGGTCTCGCCTCACTCTGAAGCCGAAACTGCGACTGGGCGTTATAAAAGTTAACCATGGTGAGCTCGGGCAAACTAGCTTTCCAGCCGCGATAGAACAGAAAAAACAAGATGCAAAAATTTGGGTCAGTGCTCCTTTAAGCGCAATGTGCGAATCACGCGGTGACTGTCGCGTCTTGAGCCGCGAAAAATGGCTGGAAATTCAGATAGAGCGCCTGTGGGCAGCAGTCGCACTCTTCGACAGCGCAGATGGCACAACACCTGCCTGCAGCAAAAATACAGGCAGGTGCGGAACTGCTTCTGCAAAAGGCAGGAGATATGGATGTTAATCGCCCAACACCAAAAGCGTCAATGTCGCTTTCGCATCCAACCTGGACTCCCTCTTTTTAAGCAGCTTCTTGAATTTCTTCGCTCAGCCTTATCACTTCGAGCGTGCGCGCTCCATGCCACTCATTGCTTTTAGCCTCCTAACAAAAGAGTGTCAACGAAACACGCACAGTGCAAATTACTCAGTGCCACTATGCAGTAAAGTGTGGGATTGGGCTAGTTGGTATTCCACTATTAAACTTCGCAGCGCAAAAATTAGACACGGTACACAGAGAAAAGACGAGGACCAGCGCAGCAACTTCCAACTGATTTTTATTACAAGGAGGCACAAATGTATAGCCTACAGACAAAGATAAGGTCACATGCTCATCCAAGAACAAAAAACCAAACAAAACTAAAAGGCAAGAAGGAACCCCGAAAAACAAGTGATCACCATGGAACACCACGTGCCGAAGACTCCAAATACGCCAGTTCTCGTCTCTTCTACGTGTACCGTGTCTAATTTTTGCGCTGAGAAGTTTACTATGTAGGCCGGTAGCTTGGAGGGTTAAACTAAATATCGTAGCGATGATGTGTATCGGTCGGATTTTAAACGGGCCGAGACATCAAATTTTTGAGGCTATCAAAAAAGCCTGCTGTAGGCTTCCTCTGCATGCAAATACACTCCGCATGAAGTGTTGGACGCAGCAAACGTTTAGAATGTATTTTAATTCGCTTCCAAGTGTGCTTATAAACTCTCAATCCCGCGATCAAAACCCATCGATTGATCGACTGCCGTTTTTTTTTTCTGGCCAAATTCCGCTATGACGCGCCTGTTGTCAAAGTTCGCCACGTGAGCTTCCTGGTCTGACGCAACCCAGATCAACGTTTATAGATACTTTTTCAGTTTCCGAACTCCCCGCTTCGCCTACGGGGAGCGGGCGGCCGGCTGCAGTTCCCGCCACTGCGGCGCTGCAGTCCTACTTTGCGCCAGGCAAACGAGAGTCGTCTGCTACAGCTGGGCGCGGTGTGCAGCGTTAACACGACAATTTCAGGTTAAGAAAGGGCCCTGCAGCGCAACTTCTTGTTTTAGGCACGAGGAGTTTAACGTCGGGCCTAGATACGTGAGCTACGTCTTTCAGGGACCTCGGTAAAAATAATAGCTCGCGTAAGCGAGGTGCTAAGCATGCACTTGTCGATTAAATAGCCGTTTTGCCGCCCTGTAATTTCTTGTTTCAGATACTAGAAGCAAAATTTGGAGCTCATTTGTATGAGCTACGTCTCAACGAAGCCTCGGTAAAAGCCGCGACTCATTAGTTTTCTGCTGTTAATATTTAACAGCTGTTTTCGTGAGTCTTATCATAGGGATCTTCGGCGCTCTGCACATTAACTTTGCGCAGCGATAAGCCCCTCAGTGTGCCGCACGTGCCCTAAAGAAAGTTGAAACTGAGTCTTTGCTGTAAGGTACGACCCTCGTTGAAAATCCCACTGAAACGACGTTATTTCTCTTTTCAGGTGACATAAACCAGTGCACTTTCTTCTGTTCAAGTATTCAGATTTCTGGATGTCTGTCAGTGGATAATGTTTAGGATCATTCAAACAAAAATGTAAATTTTGTAAAAAGAAATAGGAAAAGATCAATATATTTACACGACAACTTTGCCACGATCACACACTAGTTCACAACTATATTTCGTTTAACTTATGAAAAGGAAAACGTTTTGTCACGAGCATTTGAATTTCACACAAGTATGGCCTTTTTTCTTTCTCTCTGTGCTTTGATGGCACTGTCATTGTCTTGGCACTTTTGTCTCGCAAAGAAATGCAGGATGCATTTCTTTGCAACATGCACGACAGCCTTTACGTCCTTGAGTGACCGGCTGCAGTGGTGTATCAAAAGGTAACTTTTTCAGCAATGTTCCGTTCGCCGAAACCACGTAAATCTTCGCGGATAATAGTGCTCTTGAGGATGCAGTAGATATATTCCTTTGAATTTTGCCTTATAGAAGGCGATTACCAGAGGTTTTCGCGGCCGGCTCTGCAGGAACCGCCGAACTCCATTTGCGGAAAAGCTGAAGTGAAGCACTTTTTTCTACTATAGCTCAGAAAAACTGAAGTCCTCCAAAAGAACTCGATTAATTTCTAGTACTCAGCGCTTGTCATCGTCGTTTGTGTTCCTTCCGTCCGTGGTGTATTTATATTTATATATATATATATATATTTTTGCGCTGTAGTGTTCCGTAAGTATCCTCCAAAAGAGCGGGTAACTCTTCCGGGGATTCTTCTGGCAGATCGCAAGGCAGCTGCACAGTTTGCTGAGGTACAGGTACCCTTTCTTTGGCGACTTTCGTCTTATACGGCTGCACTCGAAGGTTCGAGAATAAACAAGGAACTGCACCGCTCCTCAATGTCCATGCACCATGGTCAATTTATGACATATTGCTACGTACCAGTGGCTTATATGTCTTCAGAAAGTCGTTTTCTTGAAAGTCAACATCGATCGTCTTTCGCAAAGTTTTGTCCGCGAGTGGAATGGGTCTTACCCATATAGGCGTGCGCACGAGGAGGGCAGAGGGGGCAGCCGCCCCCCACCCACTTCTGAGTAACAGCGGGTAGGACGGCGGAAAGAAAAAGTGGCATTTCTCTGCGTTTTTTCTGTACCCGCTGGTGCACCCGGACAGAAAACACGTCGGCATGATGTCCCGAAGGTCTAAGGCACGACCCACAGAATAGACCTTATGCAAAATCTGCTGCCATCTAGCGGCCGCCTTACGCGTTTCCGCCATGTTGAAGGCTAGGCGCTCTCTGCATGTGCACACACGGAGCGTACGCGTCGACGTGTGGCGGCTGATGAGCGGCTATTCCTAGATATTTTCGTGTGCCGTGTTGCTCAGATTGAGCAAATTGGGATGTTGAAAAAAGGTTTTGCAGGAAACTAACCTACATATTCTTCGATTTCTTCGCGGCCGACGAGGAGCGGCAGATCGTTCCGTTGCTCCGGCTGCTGCTTACGACTGACGCCGTGTTTACGTTCGCCGTTCTTAATAGATGCGGTATGCGACAGCATCGGTACTCATCAGAGAACACTTTCATGTCATGCCGGAACGAGACAGTTTTCGTGGCGCGTGCTTGCAGACACAGACAAACCGGCTTCGTGTCCGAGCTTCAAAGCTGCATCGATCGCGGCTACTCGGGCGTGCCTGCGCTGCTGTTGACAGCCTTACTGGGTTTATTACATTGCGATAACAATTAATATTAGACAGCTACTCGTGCGCGTAATCAATTCTCAGCGAACGGACCAGATATTTGTTTCGAGGGAGAGGGGGGGGGGGGAACCCGCATTTGATCCGACGTGGGGTCCGGGGACCGGGCAGGTGGGGTCGAGTGTCATTTTGTGCTCTGTATCCCATAGCACAAAAGAAAAAAATTCGGGATGGGGCACGGGCCCGGTGTGCCACCCCTGGCCACGCCATTGGCTGGGGCGTGTTCGTAGTTTGTTTTCGATTGGGGAGTTTAACAATTAAGGTAGCGCTTGGCGAGATGCTTTGCGCGCGTATTGTCTTACTCTGCGTATACTTCAAGCATTTGATGTGCTATCACTGCCAATAAATACAGAGGGGCGGCCAGGATGGCCTTACCGTACTCCCTTGCTTTTTTTTTTTTTTATTTATACCCCAAGAAGAGCACATATCAGGTTCTCACAAAAGCTGATCCCCGCTCGGAAAAATCCCGCATCCACCACTGTGGGTTAAAAAAAAGTTAACAGATGCTTGTGTGTGGCACTTTTCGTATGAAAAACTGAAGAAAGGCTGTTCCGGCAGATGTGTTAGATATGACCGTGGGTGCGCTACCGTTGGTTACACGCTGAGGTAGTTTCGCAAGCGTTCAGTCGGCGACGCAAAACTGTCTTGCTGGAACGGGTTGAAATTGTAAAGCATCAGCAGGACCCGAAAGCGACGATGGGAACGCGAATATTCTTGGCGTATCGTGATATTTATGAGCATAATGTCGAACGGATATTCAATAAAATACCAACTAATCAGCCCCTACTTCTTAGAGCGAATAACACGTTTCATCTTCCCTTTTCACGTGCGTGAAGGCGGACATTTTTTACATTTTAATCGTGTGATACTTATATACATAACATATACGAATGGTGACTACAGCAGCAAAATATTTCTTGTTTCAAAAATATAAAAAAGGGACAAAGTTTTATTTAATATTAAATGCCCTATACATCAGGCCGACGTAGACTCTTATGAAATATACGTTGAAATGAATCAGCAGCACTTTTTTACCGTCATCGCTGTGCCTCGCTTTGTAGCGCGGTAAAGCCTCTTACCAACTATCGTACACTACACTCATGAGATTCAGATAGCCACGAACTCTTTATTCGCTACACTTAAAACACAGACAAAACTTATAACCTAGCGCATGGCTTCATTCTCAACGACAAGCTTGTACAATGCCGGTAACGTGTACAGGCCCTTACACACTCATCTGACGTTTTTGTGCCCCGATTGCCCACTCTCAAAGCAGATACAAACAAGAAGCTATAGCAGCGACAGCAATACGATTCGGTCGCAAGCCTCCAACATGGCGCCGAAGCGGTAGCTTTGCGAGACCTCCGACAGATGGCAGCAATTTTGCACGTGTGCGGTTGGAGCGCTAGAGGACGGACGTGTTTTTCGTGGGCTCCGGAATGACAACGACAGATAAGTTTTTTCTGCATGATTCGAGCTTGCTTTTATTAGTTATATGAGTACATAAGCCACTAGATTGAAGCTTAATTGGGGTTACAACTTTGTACTGTTTCTTGTGTGACAGTCGCCTGGCTTTTGTAATTTTTTTTTTTTGTTCGGCCACCACGTGGCTGAAGGGTACACAAGTGCTTTGAAGCATACTGGCGGAGTTTTGTGGTACCTTTTGGCTTTGAGTGTATGTAATCCGAAGTGTGAACGATCTAGCCATGGTCAAAAAGACCGTAAAGTGTTCAGGGTGCGGAATGGGATGGAAAATAGAGGTTTGTGCGGATGACAAGGCAGAACAAGCTGACGCCAAGTGTAAGCAATGTGAGTTAGAGGCGAAAATGGAAATAATGATGGCTGCCCAGAATGAGCTCATGGTAAGAATCGCTGAGCTGGAGAATGCGTTGGCGACAGAGCGAGAAAAAACGATGGCTATGGGAGAAAGGATTAAGTCAGCTGAGGAAGGGTTAGCGAAGGCAGTCATGGTGAACAAGGAAGCAAGCGACGGCGGGAACAGGGGCGCATCAACCCCCCATAGTGGGAGACGCGAAGGGGGAAACAGGTTTGGGGAAGACAGGTGCAGGGGTCACAGGACCCAGTTTCCGCGAGGTGGTTTTGGGGAAGGGAGGGAGCAAAAACAGCGGCGGTTGCGCGAGCTGGTGACCGAGGCAGTGGCCAGGTGCGGGACAGTCCAGCAGAAAAGTCGGAGCACGTGATAATGGCCGGGGACTCGAATTTAGCTAGATGCGCAGAAGCAGTCAAGGAAAGGGTGAGAGGCGACAAACGAGTTTTAATAGGGACGTTCCCGGGACATAGGCTGGGATCAGTGATGAAACAAGCTAGCGCAAAACTCGCAGCTAAAGCTAATGGACGTAACCTCGTGGTAATTGCGGGAGGTCTAAACGACGTCTTGAATGAAGAATCAGCCGAACTAGCGACCACATTGGCGAAAGGGGTCGATGACATGCGCGCCATTTCCCCTCAGGTGCAGATAGTGGTATGCACAATACCGGAGGTACCGGTGCGTGACGGCAACCTGCAAAGAGCGGTTGTAGACGCAAACAAAGAGATATGGCTGATGAGTCGAGAGAAAGGCATCGAGGTAGTGGAAATAAACAGAGGGGTGCACAGGTGGGGTGGTTTTCGAAGAGACGGAATACACTTCAATAGGAGGCTTGGTCATGAGGTGGGTTGGCGACTTGCAGGACGCGCAGTAGCTTTTTTGGGGGGGGCACGCGGGCCCTTCGGTGTCCAGGGTAGCGTGTAATGAGGACAACAACCAGGGGGGACTCTGTGACAGGTAGTATAGCGAAAAACCAGAGAAAAGGTAAAAAAAGGGAGAAGGCGCGTGTCGCAATTGGTTACATTAACATGCAGGGTGGCAGAAAAAAAGGCAAAATGGTTAGAGATTGAGGGACAGTTAAACAAGGAACAGATAGGTGTTTATGCGGTTACAGAAACACACCTTAGAGACTTGGAAGAGCCACCACATATTGACAATTATATTTGGGAAGGATGCAACAGGATCATATCAGAAAGGAGAGGTGGGGGGTGTTGGAATGCTAATTCATAGCAGAGCAAAATGGGATAGAGTGAAGCAAACGTGTTCAGAGCACCTATGGGTTTCGGGCACAGTAGGTGGAAAGAAAACGTGGCTAGGTGTAGGTTACTTGTGGACGGGGAATAACTGCAGAGAAAAGAATCTGGAGATAGTGAAATGCATGAGCACCGATATTAAAGAATTTGGTCATGATGCCGAAATAATCCTTCTAGGGGACATGAATGCTCACATACATGACCTTGACGGATATTCAGACTCCAATGGCAAGTTATTGCTAGATCTCCGCGAGCAACATAGTCTTGAAATAGTTAACGCGGGGCCTAAGTGTGAGGGACAGATCACGTGGGAAGTTGGAAACAGGCAATCGAGCATTGATTATTGTCTCATGACAGAAGGAATCTATGACAAACTTAGAGAGATGAGAATAGACGAGGAAGGCATTAACAGCTTGGGTAGTGATCATAAACGCATAACATTACAAATGGGATATAAAACTGAAAATAAGAACCTAGAATCAAGCATTGGCAGCTCGTATTTAAATGAGAAACAAATAACAAATATAGCCGCAAAAGTCGAGGAAGAAGTAGACAAACTGCCAGGCAAAGACTGGAAGTATAGTGAGCTGCTACATGTAATCACGAAAGAAATAGAAAAAGAGAAGAAAACTATTTCTTGGAAAGGAAAGAGAAAGCCAAAAAGTTGGTGGAACAAAGAAATCCGGGATGCGATCGAGAAGCGACGTGAGGCATCACGGCAGCACAGACAGGCAAAAAAGGAGAAGCGGCCACAGGATGAAGTCAACCGAGTATGGGAAATATATTTAGAGCAAAAAATCCATTGTGCAGAAATTAGTCGAGGCAAAAATTAAAGGCGAAAGTGAACGCTGGATGACAGAGATTCGCGAAAAGAAGAAGGCCGCGCCTAGGATATTTTGGAGCCACCTAAAAGCGCTAGGTAGGAAGTCTGTCACAAGGCAACAACATATGGTAGATGAAGGAGGAAATCAATTGGAAGGGTATGAAGCGCTAGGTTACATCTGAAAGGTAACAGCCGATTCGTTTAAAAAGGTCGCCCAGGGGATTCCCCCGGTGAGTAAAAGTATGCAGAAGAGTACAACCGAGGAAGATGTAGTACTAGAGAATTTCAATTGGAAGAAGGCCGAAGGAAAAATTCCTAAGCGCACTACTCCGGGCTTAGATGGGGTTCCCGTCAGCCTCATTAACGAACTAGGACATAGCGCTAAAGAAGCACTGCTGAAAGCCGTAGAAAAGTGCTTACAGGAGAGGGAAATACCAGACAGTTGGCGAAAAAGTAGAATGAACTTAATCTATAAAGGCAGGGGAGAAAAGGATAACATTCGCTCGTATAGACCGCTAACCATTACATCGGTGCTATACCGGTTGGCGATGCAGGCAGTAAAATTAAAAATAGAAACGTGGGTAGAGCAAAATGATATTTTGGGAGAACTCCAGAATGGATTCCGAATCGACAGGCGGTTAGACGATAACCTGTTTGTTCTTACACAGTGTATAGAAATATCAAAAATAGAAAACAGGCCCTTATACGTAGCTTATCTAGACATCACCGGGGCATATGACAACGTTAATCAGGAAATTTTGTGGGATATATTGAAGGAAGTGGGCATAGGTGACGACTGTATACAGCTTTTGAGGGAAGTATACCGAGAAAATACAGTTTGTGTAGAATGGGAAGGAATAAGCAGCAAGGACAGCGTTGACATTAGCAAGGGGCTGAGACAGGGATGTCCTTTGTCCCCGCTGTTATTCATGCTGTACATGGTGAGGATGGAAAAAGCGCTAGAAGGTAGCAACATTGGATTTAATCTGTCACACAAACAGGCAGGCGCGATGGTTGAGCGGAAGCTTCCAGGTCTATTTTATGCTGACGATATTGTCTTATTTGCGGACAGTCAAGATGATATACAGCGGCTGGCAGATATATGCGGAAGGGAAGGCGAGGCTCTAGGACTAGGTTTTAGTGCAACAAAATGTGGATTGATGGTATTCAATGATCACGAAGACCGTGCGGTCGTAATACAGGGCCAAGAAATACCGAGGGTAAGCGAGTACAAGTACCTCGGAGTGTGGGTAAATGAGGGGGGATAGATATATGGAGGTACAAGAGAAAGCATCGGTAACAAAGGGAAAGAGGAATGCTGCAATCATGAAGCACAGAGCGTTATGGGGATACAATAGGTACGAGGTGCTTCGAGGGCTGTGGAAGGGTGTGATGGTTCCAGGGCTTACATTTGGGAACTCAGTGGTGTGCATGAAGTCAGAGGTACAATCAGGAATGGATGTAAATCAAAGGACTGTGGGACGCCTCGCGTTGGGCGCTCACGGGAAGACGACAAATGAGGCTGTAAAGGGTGATATGGGATGGACAGGTTTTGAAGTGAGGGAAGCTCAGAGAAAAATTAGATTTGAAGAGAGGCTGAGGAAAATGAAGGAGAGTAAATCGGCAGGGAAGGTTTTCAGGTATTTGTATAGAAAAAGCGTCGACACGCAGTGGAGAAAAAGAACTAGGAGGCTCACCAGTAAATATACGGCTAGCAGTGTGGGCGACATGGCAACAAAGAGCATTAAGCGAAAAGTCAGAGAGGACTTATTGGATGACAGCGATAGGAAAAGAAGCCGGCTCTCAGTGACTACCGAAAGGGAAAAAACGAAATAAGGAGGGAGAGGTTTTATGATAATTCAAGGGGAAGCGCTTTACTGTTTGAAGCAAGGTCGGGTTGCCTTAGAACGCGTAGCTATAAAGCGAGATTCTGTAACGAAGAAGAACGATGTACATGCTGTGGGGGGAACTAAGGAAACGATGGAACATGTACTGATTGAATGTGGCGATATCCACCCAGATATACGTGTGGGCACGAGTCTACATGAAGCCTTGGGTTTTAGGGACAACAATGGAAAGCTGAACACGTCCGCGATAGAAATAAGTAAGAGACGGTTAGAGTATTGGTGGCAGAAAAGTAGAGATAAAGTACAAAATAAATAATGGGGAACAATAAGGTCATTCTGCCTTAAGAGGCAGAGAGATGGACCGTGAATTTATATTTTTTTTTGGTATATTAACATAGATTTGATCAATGTAGATAAGGCATTAGGCCAACAGGAAACAAGGAAGTCTTTTTCCCAATTTGTTTTTTTTTTCGAGCCTGGTGACAGATATGTCACCGCCCCGTTATAAAGGGGACGCTCATAGCATCCATCCATCCATCTAGAGTTACTGTACATTCTACCTTTAGGTAGCAGAGTTGCGCATAGGTCCGCCATCTTGCCCGCCGAGACATCCACGCCATGCAGGAAAGCCACCCCTTTCGAATGTAGGAGCCGTCGCGGGCGAGCGGCTCCGTGCGCTTTCTCGCTCGTTCATAACCCGTCGCTGGCGGAATGACTTTGGCTTCGAAGGAAAAAAAAAGAACTCGAACAAATAATGACTTCCGATGAAAATGGTGCTATAGCTTGTTCGATGGCCGTCACCATCGGAATATTTTTGTTTTAAATAGCGAACAGGAAAACTTCGACTTAATTTGTCGATATTCTCGACAAATTAAGTTCAGCAAATCGCTCGTTTCACGTAGTTTTTGACGCAGCGCTTAGGTGGCTCGAAAAAACAATTGCTAGAACTATCACTCCGTGTTTTACAAATAACGCAAGCAAACGACAATTTTCCGCATATCTACGTAGCTATAAAGTAAACACTCGGTGAGGTTTCGCATGCAATGCCGCACAGTGCCCGGACTGAATTATACTGTTTTGACAGACCTGTAAGGTGCATATTCACGCATTCACTCGCGCACAATTTTATCGTTCCGTCCCGTTCGATTTATAGCATTGAGTCACGGCGCTACGCCTCACAGGCACTACTAACACTGACGTTCACTAAAAACGGACAACGCAAGACAACCACAACACCAACGAAAAACATTCCGCACTCAGCCGTATCGCCTCGCCGGAGTGCTTGGGCAGCGATGGCGATAGCGGTGGCACCGGCAGTAGAGCCGAGCAGCGGTGGTGGCGCGGCGGTCGCCAGCACCCCTGCGGCCGTGAAGTTGGCTTTCCCTCAAAAGGATGCCTTTTGCGCACGTGAGCGCGCTTGGCGAATGGGGGGCGCGAGCGGCGAGTTCTATCAGAGGCGCAACTCTGCTACCTAAAGGTAGCATATACAGTAACTCTAATAAGGTCTATAGCAGCAGCAGTAGAATTTGCCTTGGGAGACGTTCACACGTACACACGTGCTCGGTGCGTCCACACGTGCACTGCTTAGATCGTGCCCACGTCGTCAACAATCGGAGAGTCCTATGTCGTACACGTCGGATTATCTTCAGAAGACCGTGGAAGCATGTCGCGTGCACAGAGAGCGAGGAGGCATACACGCAGAAAAAAAAAAGAAACGGTGCTGCCGAACACCAACAAGGAACGCACGCACCAACGGCGGCTGCGGCGGCAGTGAAGCCAGCGGAGAGCGGCGAAGAGGCCGTTTACTTGGCGCAAAGTTAGACTGCAGCGCCCCCCACACTCCCTAGGAGCAAATCGCGCCCGCCTCGAAAGAAGGAGTTCGGAAACTGAAAAAGTGTCTATAAACGTTGACCCAGATGGCGCATTTCCTGCGCGCACGGAGCGCTCAGTTTCGGTATCGCTTGGATTGGCTCATAGTTTGGATGATTAAAGGAACACTGAGATTTTTTTTCTTTTTTTGCAATAGGTAGCTTATGACACACTTATCACGGCTGGAAACCTCGTTTGCGCGACGGTTATTTATTTAAAGACATTTTTAGAGAGCTCAGTCGCAGTTTCGGTTTCAAAGAGCACCGAGCTAGGCAGGAGCCATAGAGTTAATATACTGACTCTAGAGGAAAAGCTCCCCATAGGGCCCATGCATTAAAACTTATAACCGCTCGGGAGCCGCCATGATGGAACGGTACTCCGCTTTCGGGTGACGTTCGCTCGCACTCCCCACTGCATACTGCAATAACCCCTGGCATTTTTTCTTGTTTCATGGCTCTCTCTTGCATCGCAGTAAGAGACTGTCACATTAGGTCGAGTTTTTAGCTCGTGGCAACAAAAAACACGTACGAGGAGACACTGCATACCTCTCAGCCGCCGCGCAAGCAAGCCGCACGCTGCGCGGCAACGCTCAAAAATATTGACACGATACAAGGATGGTGGCGCCATCTAGTTAACAAACCTGCAAACGCTCCTTTTGCGCGTGCAGTAAATTGCATAAATGGCTGTTGTATCTTTCCTAAAAGTAGTTGATATGAACATCAAACAATTTCCGTTCGTTTATAATCTTTTTATTGCTAGAATTTGAGTGTTTTCAAAGGCCGTTTTTAGCGCTTCTGTAAATTACTGTAATGGCAACAGTGACAACGTTCCAAGATGTCGCCGCTCGCGTGGTTATAGCTTTAGCGGCCCAGCTTTTCCTCTAGAGTCTGTTATATTAACTCTATGGCAGGAGCAGTTCCGGTGGCAAGGTTAACACAGATGGCCACCATGGGCCTCGGCAGGGGGGTGCAAAAGGGGCACTTGCCCCCCTCAAGCCACACCAGCACTTGACCCCTCCCCCCAGCAGCGATGCAAAACGGCTTTGCACCAAAATCCTGCCGACATCCATCCATGCTGGCCACGTGACCACGCAAAACTGCGACGTGGGCGCCGCACTGACCAGCCAACAGAAACTTATTTTTTTTTAACAGATTTTTAGGGGCGAAGTACCTTAGGGTATCGGCTTGTCGGTGTGTCATCGTAAACGGGTATGCGCCACAAAAATTGCGTAAATCCCACTACTCGCCCCTGGTCCACAAAATGCATATTATAGCATAGTCCCTCAATACTAGAATTGAAGGACTATGGTTATTGGTTCGTCATTACTGCCTAAAATATTATGTTTGGCCTAACAGCGGTGTCAAAATCCCCAGCAAAATTTACCACGGCACTCAAGTTTATTATCTAAAACCAGAGACACAAATATGCATCTCTACGGTAAAGTCATCTATTTGAAACACCACTTCTTAAAACATATCTGCAAAGTGATGGTGTGTTAGTGGACCGCTGGCGAGTAAAGCAGTAAAGAGTTAAGATTTTTCTGTGGAACACACCGGCGCCCTTCCCCAGGTTTCACGTTAGTGGAGCTGAAACACCACTCCAAAAGTTGGCTATGCCATAAATTTTCCCATCCTACAAAGAAAGCCTAACATCTTTGCCAGCTCTTCTGGTCAGGGACTGGTTGGAACAATGGCAACAAGACTGGAAAGTGGTATGTGCAATAACAGCAGCTGACGAGATTAAGCGGTTGCGAGAGCAGTTTCCAAAGTTTTGTATAGCATTCCTGGTGTCATATGCAACTTCCAAGCAAAGGTTATAAAAATGGACGATGTGCCAGTATTCTGCAAGGTGAGACCGATTCCATTCTCAATGAAGGAAGAAGTTGCCGCAGAATTATGGCAGTTAGAAACTAACGCCATTGTGAAGAGAGCGACTTGAAGTGATTGGGCGACGCCTGTGGTAGTCATTCCCCAGCGTGGTGGTGAAATAAGGCTGTGTAGGTATTATAAGGGCAGGGTAAATCCACTACAGAAGACTAACATCTACCCATTGCTAGAAAATCTTTCCTCTATGCTAGTCAGTGGTAAGGTTTTCTACGTTTTGGATCTGTCCTCGGCCTATAGGCAAGTCTCACTAGGCGCGGAAGCCAAGCTGTTGCTCACCATCAACGTACATTGGATATTCGAATACCAGAAATTGCCTTTCAAAATCACCAGTGCACCGGCTATGTTCCAGTTCCTGATGGACAAGGTATTAGAAGTCATTCCTCATGTGTGGTGCTACGTAGATGACATTATTGTCACTGGTAAGACCAGATATGACTACGGCAGCACTCTCGGGAAAGTCCTTAACAGGCTGAAGGACTACAATATCATGCTCAAGGAAAAAAATATGAATTATTTCATGAGGACGTCATCTACCTAGGCCACAAAGTTTCCACAGAGGGCGTCTATCCCGCAGCAACAAAAATCAAGGCTATTAGAGATGTACCCAAGTCCTCAGCATACCTGGTACTTGTAAACTTTTATGCAAACTTTCTGCAGCACCTCGCATCGGTAGCTCAGCCACTTTAGGAATTGTTGAACAAAGATCAGAAATGGCAATGGTCAATGCTATGCATGAAATTGTTTGAGGCCACCAGAGTGATGTTTCGACATTTTACGTGGTGACTAAGCCCATCGGACTCGGCTCCGACTCTCCTGTGTAAGGGTCGAGCATTCTACTTTTTCATGTAATGACAGATGGCAACGAAAAGCCTATAGCATTTACTTCTTACAAGCAGTGAACAAAATTAGTTTGCGTAGGCGCAAAGCAAGCAAAAGCTTGCACTTATTTTTGGTCTCCATGGCAATGTTTCCATTGCTACTCGTACGGACGATGGTTCAATATGAATACGAATCACCAAGCCCTGCTTTTGGAACAAAGCAGACAGTTCCCAACCACGCAGCCGCTTGGATTCAAAGGTGGGCAATCATGTTTGCCATCTATCAGTACAATCTGAAGTTCTGAAGTGGTCAAAACATGAAAACAGCTGATGCGTTTTCACGGCCATCGCTGCCAGCAAAGATGACGAATCAGGCTCCTTGACTGTTTTTGATGCATCGCCGCTCACTGTTGCACATGTGGCAAAATAAACAAAACACGTTTGCAAAGAGTGCTTGGGAGTGTTTCCTACAAGTACAACAACAAGCATGCAAACCATTTCTAAGCGTACGGCTACCCGGAAGAGCTGGTATTGGACTGCACTTCACCTTTGATGAATTCATGGAACAGCGGTGCGTCAAACATACCAGGACGCCTCTATATCATGCAGCATCAAATAGAGCCACAGATAGTCTTGTAAGCACCACAAAAAGAGCATTGCTTAAGCAAGTATTTGGTAACATGGCAGGAGTCGACAAAAGAAAGACTCGACGATTTCTTGATTTCGTACCAGAACACAGTGACTGCAAGGATTTCCACGGAACCTTTTTGAAGTGATTGCCCCGCAGGTGACAACAAAAGTACGCCGACCAGAGCAGTGAAGTGAGAGGATAAGCTCAATACTTCTGCATCAAGGGTAAGGTGGTTTATATCAAAACTGCGAGAGGAGAACCTGAATCCTGGCAGGAAAGAGTTGTTTAGAAAATTATGAGCCTTGCTATGTATTTTGAGAAAATAGACAATGCTGTACAGTATACTCGTGTTGATGACTTGTGACAGCGATTGACCACAGCATCAAGATTACCTATACACGATGAAGACTTCATCCCGTCCCAGCGCAGACAGCTCAATGAACACATTACACACAAAAACGTTGAGGTAAAAGATGTGGCCACACCTGCACATACGGTAGCCAATCCGGCACAAGATCCCTAAATGCTCTGCCAAAAATCGTCATGCGTCACCAGCCAGCAGGGCTGGTGATATGGCGGCATGACGTGGTCTGCGACAGCAGCATGCAAGATCCGAGCAACTCTGAAGCAACATGCAGTATGGATGCCACAGACACCGCACCCACACTATGGAGAAGCAAGTGTGACCAAAGGCCACCCGACAGATAAACAGCTGGAAATTACAGACGCAAGGCAAACCATGGTTTCTCAAAGTTGGTTCCATTGGAACCTAGGGGTTCTGCAGGCCCCACCTCGGGGTTCCGCGAGCCAGTGCTAAATTTTCCCCGGTCCCGCAATAGCCAAGTAACCTTGGTGAACCCAAGGTGCGATCGATCTCCTCTATTACACACGTCCTAATGTCAATACGCACATCTCAGTGTATAACAGAAACGCACGAGCTGCGCAATAAATCGCGTCAGCAGCTTGTAGCCAGCCAGACTGAAAACGAGCCACGCGGTTAAGCTATAGCACTTGAATCTCGAAGGTCTCATATTACCACCAAGCGCATTTCTGTTGTTTGAAGGTAGGTGCCGAAGATAAGGCAGTGGACATGCTGCAGCCATTTGCAATAACATATGTTTGTGAGCAGGCATTCTCAACGCTAGCCTATCTGAAAAATAAGAAAAGGAATTGGCTCAATCTAGCAGCCGACATGTGGATGGCCCTGAGTATTACTGAGCCTTGCATTGATTTGTTGGTGCAAGGAAAGTGACTTTAGTTGTATGTCAGTGAACAAATCTTTTATATGTCTTTGCTTTTGAATTTATTGTACGTGAATATAGCGTGAACCGAATGAAAAATGCTTGCACGAAAGCACGGGAGGGTGGAGGGGGGGTTCCATGGCACTTAATGGAGCTTAGAAGGGTTCCCTGGAACCAACATGCGTGAGAAGCCCTAGTCTAGGTTTTCTTGAGGGAAGAGTGTTCCATTGAGACAAACGGTTCCTCATAGTGAAGTGATAATCCAAGAGCTATGTAAGCAGCACATATCTCTTTCAATAAATCAGTCTTCACCCTGCACTGTGTTTGTCTCAATATATATCGTTGTGATATGGAAAGTATCGTTACTTACATGCTGAAATTTTCACTGTGGCACAAGCAATACATTGGCAAAACAGGGTAACCAAGTAATGCTTGATTAAACAGGCATTGCACAGACATGGCAAAGAGGCCACTGAAAGTAGTGACTGAGCGATTCAATATGGCAACTCAAAATTTCGATGAACTCAAGCTCTACATATACTACAGTCAAACTTCCGCTCTCCCAGAGATAGAAAATATGGATATGTAACCATATCCCATTCATAGCATGCAGACTCCACAGGTCACCAGATAGGCTGGGACAGCGCCAGCATCATTTAGCCAAAAAAAAAAAAAAATCTAAGCCAGCGGCTTTATCTTGAGTCACTTCACATTCAGGAACTGGCATGCACTTTGAATCGCAATGACGAAAATCTTAATTAATTATATGCCCGCACTTCAGGTCATGTACTAACCGTATATATAACCTCATTGTTATTGTGTTTCGCCCTTCATGTGAACGAAGCTCCCCCGTGGAATCCTTAAATATTTTTCAGCTTGGTCTGCATCCTTCAATGTTTTCGCCAGTGTTTCATCCTGACCAGACGAGATTTCGGCAGACCCTCGACTTCATCCCATCGGGAAGTTCCATGCCCTCCAGCTGATAGCCATAAACAATTCAAAGGATGCTCCCATGTCTATTCGCCAAATAGTAGGTACAAAACTACAGCCAGTCACACATGAACCCTTTCCCTAGAAAATTGGTCATGCAGCACCATTTTCCCCCTCTTCCCTCTCTATTTTTTCTTTCTTAAAATGAACGTTTTCATTTTCAGTTGCCGCCTGGCAGTGGTTCCAAAGAAATGGTTCTTTGGAAGATAAGAACAATGGAGCTTTTAAACACATTAGCGTTAAAGAGCCATGTTGCAGAAAATGTAGTGTCGGTGTGAGCACCATCGTATGTGAGTGCGAAAATCGGTGTTGTCCATGAGTCAAAAACCCCGATAGATGCTAAGAAAAAATTTAAGGTCATTTTGTTAATTCTGAAGTGTGTTCGGAGAAAAGCCTCGAGGGTGAGGCGCGACCGACGCGTCCGGCATTCGTAGGTGCAAAATGCAAAATGCTGAATTTCGCGCCCGCGACATTACCCAGACTTCACCGCGTCTGCGTCTTTTTCGTGACAAAGGGATGCTAAGCGTGCTTGAACGCGCATGCGTCAAGGCAACGTAGTGGGGTGCACGCATGGGAGTATAGAGTGCTCGGTCTTCACGTCAACTAGGGCGTCAACGTAACGTGACGAACTTGGCATCGCCAACTTCAGCCGCCACTCGCTCGTGCTGCGTCGGACAATATTGTCACGTGGTCGTGACGGTGCAGAAGACTCCAGCAGAACTCGGAAATACGTAACTCTTTATTTGGCCGAACCTGTGGCCGGGAAACAGAAAGTTAAACTGCAAGCGAGCAAAATGCATGCTGTACGTACACTGATAGCGGCGAACAGAGCGTCCGCCATTGATAAAACTGATCACCGTTGGGACGCGCCGTCTTTTATACATCACACATCAAACTTTCCAGCCTTATTACTGGTGGTCGTGCAAGCTCTGGAATAGGCTTGACTGTTTGCGTCCTGCACACAATTGATCTTAACAAAACGACCTACTACAATCGCGAAGCTTCTCGAATACTGAGGTGCAGTCTGCATTGAGCATTGCTGACCGTCTTTGTACGTGTAAACCGAATACAGCAAAATTGAAACGAGAAACGCACGTGGCAATATCGAGCCACTGACGAAGCAACGTTGCCGCGCGCACCGCTGAGCCATCACGTCATTGCTGAGAGAGTTTGAGGAGGAGGCCACAGCTGGCACCGTTCCAGGGCACGGACAAACGGACGCCGCAAGTATGAGCCATTAAAGGCTTTCGCCTTAAAACAATCAAGGTTCGATCCGGCATCGAGCCCTGGTATTCCGAGTGTTGGTCATGTATTCTACCACAGAGTCACACCTGTAGGTGCTATGTCAAATGAGTCAACCGATGTACAGTCGAACCCCGCTACAACGAATGCCGCTTCAACGAAATTTTCGCTTCAACGAAGTATTTCTTATTCCCCGTCAGCTTGCCATAGTAGTCAATGCATCAAGAGTTCTCGCCACAACGAACCATTTTTTGTACTTGCATTCGATTCAATGAAACTTTCGCTCAGCGGAGCTTGGCTTGAAAATTTGTTTGATGACAAAGTAAGCGCATCGCCAACCGTGCAACTTTTCGTACGTTCACGACACTTTGTTTCACCGAAAATGTGCGACCATTGCACCGACAGTAAACAAAGTTATATATAGGAGGGCGCCATTGTTTGGTGCTGATGACGATGCGGCTGGCTGCCTTGCGACGCGGCGCTGTCCCGCTTTGCCAAGCCGGAGCCACAGCCAATCCGTATCCATTCCAGATCATGTCATCGCAGCATTTTTGTGACCGAAGCACTTTATTTGTGCTTGTGCGCTTACGTGCGTTGGCAGCAAAACGCAAGTTTCTTTCTCTTGAGGTGAAGGCGCGAATCATCAGCGAGGCTTCAACCGGCAGAAAAAAAGGAGACATCGCTGCGGAATTTGGCATCTCCAACAGCACGCTATCCACAATTTTGAAGGCGAAGCACGCAATCACCAGTGTTATTTCTTCAGGGATGTCCACAAAGCGCAAAAAGTTGACGCCATCGGCACACGAGGATCTTGAAAAGGCACTTGGTTCCTTGACATGCGTGCTAAGAAGATGCCCATCAGCGGAAACGTGTTGCAGCGAAAGGCGCTGAACTATGCTTGCATGCTAGGCATTGAAAACTTTAATGCAAGCGCAGGTTGGCTGACACGTTTCAAGGCCTGGCATGATATGGTTGGAAAAGTGTTGTGCGGCGAGTCTGCGGCTTCAGATGCCAATAGTGCAGCAACTTGGGCGTCATCTGCTTTGCCAGACATACTGAAAGACTATGCCTCGTCCGACATTTACAATGTGGATGAGACAGGACTTTTTTATGAACTGCTACCCAAAAAGACGCCGCACATGAAGGGCCAAGCATGCAGCGGAGGGAAACAGCAAAAAATGTGAGACTCTGCTTCTCTGCACCAACATGGATGACTCTGACAAGCGCTGCCCGCTTGTCATTGGCAAGAGCTTGAGGCCTCGATGCATCAAAGGAAGCAAGAGCTTGCCAGTAAAGTATGTAGCTAGAAAATTGTGGATGACACGGGCCGATCTTCTGTGATTGGACAAAAGGGTTTGACCGTGACATGAAGGCCCAAAAGCGCAAGGTGTGCTTGCTAATTGGTAATGGCTCAGCTCATAACGTTGACGACGTTTAGCTGGGCAATGTGAACTTGCGCTTTTTCCCGCCCAACTGCACGGCTTTGATTCTGGTGATGCTACCGAAGTCTTCTGATTGGGAGCAATTTTTGTGGCAGCAAAATTCATTTTGGAGCACTTTGGAGCAGCTGAAATTTCCATTTTGGAGCACTTTGGAGCAGGTAATCTTGCATCTAGGAGCACTTTGGAGCAGCTATTCTTACAACCTGGAGTACACTAGAGAAGAAAGTTGCACTTACATTCAAAGACCTGAATAATTATTATGGCGCTCTTATGAAAAGCTAAAAATATTTCGATTCATTGCAAATTGCATGGAGCCAATCATATCTTAGGAGCACTCCCTATTTCACTCGACGATGCAAAAACAAGGGCGTCATGCAGGTGAGCGTTCTGGTACAACCTGTTCAGCGATTATTTTCGACACTAGCAAATAAACAGAACACTGGATCAATAAAATTGTACTTTATGAAATAACAATCTAAATACATCTATGTAGTGCAAATGAGTTCTGCGGAATGCCGCAAGTGGCGGAAGGGTTAAGAAAGGGAAAATAGACAACTATCCGTGGTTGTCTATTTTTCCCTTTCTTAACATCTATGTGGTTATCAGCAGACATGGTAGACAAGCGCTGCGACTTACAACAATGCCTCAATGCTAAAAACTCGCACTGTCTCAAATGCATTCCTCTAAGGAGAAAGCGAGGTTGTTTTTCTTCACTATCGATTATATTGCTGGGCGTGACATGACGTCATATAGCTAGCCGCAAAAAGCCAACCTCATCCGACACTTCCTTCCCTCTCTTTGAGGCTTCTCTGTGCCAGAGCAAGAACATTCTCACAGCGTTTCCAGACTATCGTTCGCGCATGCGCAAGGTTACCCGGGAGATGGAGATCTGCTGCAATCGAGCTTCCGCAAAAGTGTGCGAAAGTGCGTTCAATGGAAGACGTGATTTAACAAACTTCCATATTCCTTTTGCAGTGGAGTTGTATATGGCTAGGGCATTCTGCTTGTACACCGAACACCCCTTAGTGTCCTCAAGAAAGACGACTTGAAGGCGAAAGCCACTTTCTTTTAAAGGCAATAGCAATAATATGGACATTCTCGACTGGTTTTTGCCGTCGCCATCATGTTTTGTGTAATGTCCAAATTGATAACATTTCCCCGTGCATTGGATTTTTTCCACGCAAGCAAAAGCATGAAAAAAATCCGTGAATCGCGTAGAAAAAATCCATTACGACTTTTACTTCCTCTAAATGATCAAGTTTGGTCATCCTTCCAACAGTCCGGCGCAACCGAAAAACCACGCCGGACATCGGTCCGAAGACCTCACTAAATCATTCAATCAGTAGTAGCGACGGGCGATGTGTACAAAGGGCAGGGACGTAATCAATGCGAGCTTTTGACTCGCACTTAGTGGGAATTCCTTGTTCAAAGGGAACAACTGCAAGCCCCTATCCCAATCACTAAAGAAGTTCCACGGGTTACCCAGTGTTTTCAGACAGGGATAAAGACACACTGCTTCCTTCAGTGTAGGGCGCGTGCGGCCCCGGACATCTAAGGGCATCACAGACCTGTTATTGCTCTGTTTCGTGTGACTAGGAGCCGCTTGTCCCTCTAAGAAGGTTGTAAGGTGCTGGGAACCCCGCACCTATTTAATAGGCTAGAGTCTCGTTCGTTATCGGAATTAACCAGACAAATCGTTCCATCAACTAAGAACGGCCATGCACCACCATCCACCGGATCAAGAGCTCTCAATTTGTCAATCCTCCCAAATTTGTCTGTTTTCGCACTAGTGGGGGCGACGAACGCAGCTGAAGCAGATAAAAAGAGCCAAGCAATCTCCGTTGCACGGAAGGCGCATGCGATACATCACCCCGCGTGCAAGCCCTGCCATCGATTGCTACTCAAGCAGTGACGAACGCTTCATCTGTCTTCAAGGAGCATGAAGGAACGCAGGGGGTGGGGAGGGGGTTGTGTTACTAAGCAGCCACTGTGAACTTTGACTTTAAGGGTGCAGTCGCGATCGCTGGCGCGCGTACTATCTCAGCAGGCATCACAGACGGCTTGTATACCCTTCTACGTTTTTTTCTCGCAAGGCGAAGAGACTGTGCTACAAGTGCTTCTCTCCCTGGAGCGGCCACATAGGGGGTATACATTCAGCCTTGATCCGCAAGGCGGCAACACCGCCGGCCGAGCATTTTTGGAGGTCCGTTCGTACGCACCATTCGTGTTGTACGTGCATCGGCATGCAACAGATGTTCCAGAGGTCATCCAAGTCACCGTACGGATCTTGAACACAGCGCGTGCAGCAAGTTTTTCTGGTTTCGAAGTACAGATATTTGGGTGAGTTTGTACTGATATCCATGAAGGTGTTTAGGAGCGCTCACCCTGTTCAGTCCTTCTCGTGTATCTTGTCTGTTTTTGCGCTCCTAAATACCTTCATGGAAGTTTTTCTGTGCGCGGCGAGTGCGCGCATCTTCAAATTGGCAACCCTGCCACTAGCCCTCCTCGCAGACGTCAAGCCTTACTTCGTATAACAATACAATTTCTTGGTATCGCATTCATTGTTAAGAGCTTAAGCGAAATTAACAAATTGTGTTGTTATACGAAGTAAGGCTAGCAGCTCTTTTGGACCCGATCTCGCGTAACTCAACAGAAAGCTGGTTAAAGGGAATATGGCCACCCCAGGTGCCGAAGTGGTTTTCGTGGTGTCAGTTACCTAAACGCGAAGTAAACGTTGAGAGCACAGCGGGTTTACGAGCAGTCTGATGATGCCTTAAGATAGCGCGCATCAGCGACTGCGCCCTTCGAGCAACGCTGCCCCCCCCCCCCTCCCCGGAGTGAAGCAATGAATGCGATACTGTAATTTTTTTTTAACCGTCATCAGCTATTGAACCTGGAAAGCGAGGGGCGGATGTGTAACATGGCGTAGCCGCTTCATGGTGAGCCTTCCAACACCAGGGCTGTCAGCGATGGGCCCACTGCTATCAGCTGCGAGGATTAAAACCGAGTTGCGGCTGCTCCGACCAGGAGGCATGTGTTCATTAATGAGATGACATTTTTATAAAAGAAATAGAAAAATTCGAATTTGGACCCCAGCACTCACGAGCTCGAAAGGGCAGGGCCTTTTGGGGTATTTACAGCAACAACGATAGCAAGCGCGGATGTGCTGGTGTAAGGAATTACAAAAAAGCTCTTCGGGATGAAGATCCATGGATAAAGCATATTTGAGGAAAAGTGCCAATGCGCTCCCACCATTCACGTGCTCTTCTATGGACGCAAAGCACCAAAAATTCGATATTGATCCTTATATCTATACGTATTGTGTCCCCAGATTTCATTCCGCGATCTCCACGAATAGACGTGACAGACATTCTGGAGGCATGCATGCAGTTAATAGTGAAAATTGTTTTAACCCCTTAAGTGCTTTATTTTTTTGAACATTTCTCGACTAAAAGTGCGTATTTTTTTTATTGCTGATTTCGAATCTGATAGTACTAAAAAGCATCTAGTCATGTTGAAAAATATTTGTACTACATACTTACTCATATCAACACAATAAAGTTCATTTCTGAACAATACATAGGAAACCAGCTACCTGCTGCTAATAAAAATAAAAACCTTATAAAGAAAACAGTTGCAGATGCCACATCTTTCTTCACTTGTGTAGGCTAAGCACCCTTGGGCTATTTCACTCGGGCAGCTTCGGAATTGTGTGAAAAATTTCAGAACACGAAATAATGCAAAGCGGCTTCACTGGCAAGCACTCGCGATGTTTGCTTCCGAGCTGTCTTCATCATCACCGGATGAGCTTCAATTCACCGTCATCGCTGTCTTCACTTCCGGACACAAGATAAACATCTGTATACAAATTATCATCACTCGAGACGAAAAATGAAAAGCTTCTTTTTCGTGTTGACGGGCCAGCTATGCATGGGTCACCGCCACCGCACTCCATATTTCCATACAAAAGCCGCACTCCTGCCACAGGAGAAAACTAATTGGTCGAGTAAATGCTGCTATCTAGTGGATGACACGCAATGTAAGCCGCAGACGAGTGCTTCTCATCCTGAACATTACAGGGGAGTATGTAATCCTCTAGGTCGAGCTCTGCTCGTCCAAAGCAGTTTGGGGACAGTTTGGGCGGGACGAGCTCGGCTCGTCCAAAGCACTTAAGGGGTTAATTACATGCAGTGCGACTCTTGAAATGGGCTATCCGCAGCGTTTCCGGAACAGACGACGTCCATCGATGAATCGCCGCCACTTACACGGCTACCGACTGAATGTCATGGGCCTCTGCGGAGAGTGCGTTTTGCCATTGAGCCGACTTGCACAACAGAAGCTGCGTCAGCACCTATCATAATATCGTGGATTACTTGGGACGCATGCGCGACCGCTGTTTGTTCAGCAGAATAATTCTTGGTACGTGGTTGCGACTCTGCCGGCCCCGAGAACAAGCTGCACATCTTTTGACATGCCGGCATGGCTATTGATGGTGACAGACAACCGCAAGCCCGAGACTTTAGCGCAGTTTGGCGCACTTATGTTGATATGATCAAGATGGCGCACTTTGGCGCAGTTGGCGCAGGAGTGTAATCACTGCTGTTGCTGAATGTTGCAGAGACTGTTGCTGAATGTTGACACAGCCCGCATGACCAAAGTGGATTTATTCATGGCCCTACAGATGGTTGCCGTGGCGTGAACGGCGACCCGGCAAAGCATTATAGGAAACTGTTTGGCACACGCCGGCTTTAAGCGTGATGCTGAAGTTACGGCCAACTTGTCACTACATGGCTTGATATATACTGAGTATGTGCAGCGCAAGGAAACGAAGACAACAGAAGACACATGAACGAAAGATAGACGAAGGCCTCAGGTGATACCATACATCCACAAGTTTTCCCACAATCTTAGGAAGATTGCCCACAGATATGACGTCAAAGTGGTGTTTTCAGCGCCATGCAAGTTAGCCCAGATTTGTCCATTGCTCACCAAAGAAAAGAAGAAAACCTGCACGAAGAAGCATGCTCATCGTTATACTGACTGTGTGACTCACGTGGTGTACAAGATACCGCTTAGCTGCGGAAAAGAGTACATTGGGCAGACAGGCCGATGTTTCAACATCAGAGCACGCGAGCATTTTTTGAGTGTAAAAAACAATTCAGGAGGACATCTTGCAGATCACTGCAACGGCTGTAAATGCACTCCACACTTTGATCAAGCGACCTTTGTCAAACGTGCAAAAACTAAGACAGAACGAGAAATAATAGAGGCAGCTAATATTAGGGAATCTGGTATCAAGTGTGTCAGTACGGCAAGTGTTTATCTAAGTGACAAAGAGATGCAGTTTTTGTATGCCAACCCATGATGCATCAATAGCATTTGATAACATGTGCGCATGTATAAAAGAGGGCTTCATGCTTTTCAATAAAACAGTTGGAAGTTCAAAAAAAAAAAAAAAAAAGTACCAACTAGCCCACCAACGTATCCTTCTTGTCACTACAACTCGATGAAGACGACGAACGCGGCAGAGTGGAGCCACCTTCCACAGAAGCAACTGCGGCCTGGGCAGCCCTTCGGGACACCAGAAATGCACCAGAGGATGTGAGCATAGACTAGTACTTCGCCGTTGATGCGGATGTTATTGCTCATGAGGAGCTAACAGACGAGGTCATTATTGAAGAAGTGCGCCATGACAACGTGTCGTCGGACGATGAGTGTGACGTACAAGACGATTCGGAGCCGCATTCTGCATTAACTGTGATGAACGCATTTGATGTAATTCATGATTTCCTTGGCGTCCACGAAGATGACGTCGTGATGCAGCTGATCACCGAATGTGAGCATCGCACCACGGCGATGATGTCCAAAGGAAGGCAGCAAACGAAGCTGACACACTTCTTTCGGAAATAAATTGTGTTTGTGAAGTTTCTAGTCAAATGTGACCGTGTTCTGGGGCAGATTTTGCCACAACGAAATTTCTGGTTCAACGAAATTTTTTGCACGTCCCTTCAGTTTCATTGTAGCAAGGATCGACTGTAATGCCTTGTTGCAGAAGCGAAGAATTGCTCCAGTCATCAAACTGTGTGAACTGTGCAACGAGAGGGTGGCTGAAAGCTGACCACATATTAGAAAAGACTGAGCTATAATTCATCATCAGCTACAGCCCTAACAAAGTGCGCAGCTATTTAGGTGTGATTAACAGGCACTTGGCGATTGCAATTGCAGTGGGCGCCCAAAGGCCAATGTCACACACACAGACGTTCCTTCCGTCAAAGCATGGATCAGGTGTCCACAAATAAGTGAAGAATGGCAAACAAATGAGAAGGTGATGTGAACAGGGCCTGATAACACTTGCATTGCACCTTAAAGGTGAAGCTTAAACATCTTCAAAGTTTTTGCAGCAGCCCTAGCAGAAGCATGGCTATGCTGAAATTCTCAATGAGATCAACACAAGTTTTTAGGGGCTTGCTCGGCAAGCTTCTTATGCTCGTGCCTTGTCCGGCGGCGGCAGCGGCGAGTACACCTTTAGGGTGATTCCAAGAATGCTCACTAGATGGCGCGCCACCGCTCAAGGCACCGGCTTTCCAGTGATTTCAAGAATGCTCACTAGATGGCGGTGCCGCTCAAGGCGACGCACACCACTCGCGGCACGTGCGCTTCCTTTCTCTTCGCCGGGAGCTCACGCAGTGAACACTCTTTGTCACCGCTCGGCCGCATGAACACCACAGAAGCCAAGGCAGCAGCGTGGTGGGCTCACAACGCAGCAGCAGCTCGGGCTCACCGCCCCAGCGCCGCATGTAATGTATATATAACAACATTGTCACGTCTATATATGATGGTAGGAGATGTGTACGGACAATTCGCGGGTTACCCGATCATCTCCGAGCAAGCTCCTCTAACATGATTCACTTTGTGGATATGGCGGTGATCCTTTTATGTCCCCCCCTTTACTTCTCTCTTCTCCTTTCTCTGTGCACCGAATGTAGGCATTGGTTGCTGACATGGTTCCTCTTTCTAATAACTGTATATATAGTGACAGTTAAAGCGGAAAGCTGGGCTAGGTGGTATCGAGCCTAATTGTTCCTTTTTCTAATATCTGTATACATAGTGACAGTTAAGGCGGAGACCTGGGCAAGGTGGTATCGAGCTAATTGTTCCTTTTTCTAATAACTGTATATATAGTGACAGTTAAGGCGGAAAGCTGGGCTAGGTGGTATCGAGCCTAATTGTTCCTTTTTCTAATATCTGTATACATAGTGACAGTTAAGGCGGAGACCTGGGCTAGGTGGTATCGAGCTAATTGTTCCTTTTTCTAATAACTGTATATATAGTGACAGTTAAGGCGGAGAGCTGGGCTAGGTGGTATCGAGCTAATTGTTCCTTTTTCTAATATCTGTATACATAGTGACAGTTAAGGCGGAGACCTGGGCTAGGTGGTATCGAGCCTAATTGTTCCTTTTTCTAATATCTGTATACATAGTGACAGTTAAGGCGGAGACCTGGGCTAGGTGGTATCGAGCTAATTGTTCCTTTTTCTAATAACTGTATATATAGTGACAGTTAAGGCGGAGACCTGGGCTAGGTGGTATCGAGCTAATTGTTCCTTTTTCTAATAACTGTATATATAGTGACAGTTAAGGCGGAGACCTGGGCTAGGTGGTATCGAGCTAATTGTTCCTTTTTCTAATAACTGTATATATAGTGACAGTTAAGGCGGAGAGCTGGGCTAGGTGGTATCGAGCTAATTGTTCCTTTTTCTACTAACTGTATATATAGTGACAGTTAAGGCGGAGAGCTGGGCTAGGTGGTAACGAGCCTAATAGGACATGATTACCAGTGTAAAGAAGATGGGGATGAGGAGGAGGAACTTGGGACCATGCTAGACTTCAACTGCGCATGTGGTCACAAATTTTATGCATATATACTTGCATGCTGAATGTAATAAAGTCTAGTTGAAATCTAGCATAGTTCCTTTTTCCTTTTGCGTCAGCATGCTTTTTTCCATATTTTGCTTAAAGGGGTCGTGAAACGAAAATGAAGCTTCCCAGTTGTAATTTTCCCTGCTTCAATAAGGATTAGACTTGCCGTTTCCAATATATTTCGGCGAAATATCCAGTCTATAATTAATGACGCCTGTTGGAAATCGCAGTTTTCTAGGGCTCCTAAATGACAATGCGGCCCTACCGGCCGCCATAGGCACTAACATGTGACGTCAGTTAAACGTCATGGTAAGAGAAGTTATAAACAGAATGTTACCTTTCTTTTGCTCCGAAATGATAGATTTGCAGGAACAAAGGAAAGAAAAAAATAACACAGCAATTTTTGCATTCTGAGCTGTGTATACCTTGGAAGTACAGCAAGTGATCTGTTTGGTTCTGCTTTCAAGTACATCCGGGCTCCATCACATGTTGCCTTCACTCGCTCGGTGCCGCATCCCAGTGTTTTTCTTACTGGTTGCGTTAGGTTGTGTTTTACGGCGTGTTTTGGGTGGCTTAGTCCTCGATATGCCTACTGTGTGCGTCGTCAGACTGTGTGGCACAATTTAACAGAGTGGAAACAATGTTCATGATGGCTTTACGGCGCCAAAATGAAACAGTATGATGCTACGAACCTCGGTCAACCATGGCTCATCAAACATTGCTGCGTCGCCATGTTTTGTCGACGACAGACACTTTTCATTGGCTGACTTACAATGACGTCAGCTGTACAGTTGAGGGGAACGTGAGCGGGGAATCTAAACTGTGTTTTTATAGCTATTAAATGAACCCGGACGATGAAACGAGTCAACATACAGTGTTGAATGGATGGCCAGGATTCTGAATACACACGTAGCTGAAAATTTTCGGAAAACATTTCACGACCCCTTTAAGTGCCTGGAAATGCATCAAAGGACACCAGATGCCATGGTACAAAATGCACAAACTCTTACAAAGACATTTTACGCAAACAACTTGGGGCCAATACAGAAGAGGAGACCGCTACAACTTCAGAAAACTTGATAAGAACTCTTGAACAACAACAACTGTCCAACCGGTAACGAAATGACCAGTCTTCATTTAAAGTCATAGGTCTAGTATGGTACCCTTCAAGAGATGACTTCAGTTTTTTATAGCAAATTTACTCCATTGTATGACAGTTCAGATGGGCATAAAGCCAATGGTCTTGCAGCATCAAGAATATCTGAACTATTAAGACTCAAAGGACCCTATACCACTGCCACATGAATATTCTCTCAGAGGGGTGGCATTCAAAATGCCGAAAATCAATATGACGAATTATCGGAATGCCAAAAATTTAAAACAATGAAAATTCGAAAAGCCAAATATACAATAACCTCTTCAGTCCCCGGGACCCTATTTGGGGTCATTTGTTCAAGCAAGCGCCGCTAATTTTGAAGCAAATATTGTTTACATTCAACTTAAATTTCTTGCATGAAGAATATCACTTCACTTAAGAGGAACGAGATGGCGCTAAATATCATGCATCTGTGATGCACGGTGGGTTTGAAAATGGGATTTCCCAGCAAACACACCTCCTTCGTCCTCGCGGTGAGTAATTAGATTTTCCTTGAGGTTGTCATGGTTTCTTTTTACCCAGTACATGTGACAGCACAACTGAAGGGTCTCCACTCAAGTTGTAATCAATTTTTATGCATAATCTGGGTTCGAAAATTGTGGTTAACAGATGTTTAAATTGAATGTCCCCAATTGGGGCCTGCGGGTCTGAAGACTACACTATCACTGTACCTGATTGAAGAAGAAATCCAAGAACTCCAGCAAGAGAATGATACCGATCTTTCACATTATGGTTGATCCCAATTTACTGGCAATGATGCCTACAATGGCAGCTACATAGAGGGTGAGAGTGAGGGCAGATGTGGCAAAAAGGATGCTTCAATCAGATGCTCCACCGGTGAAGTGGAGGAGAAGAGGGTTCATATTTCATAATAATTTTGAGTAATAAAATATGCATTGTCAAGTGGTCTTGGTACCGTCGACTGTATTGAGCCAGAATGTTCTAGTGACAGGTGATGAATGACGAAAGAAGAAGGTGAAGGTGGATCTACTAGCTATGGTTGCAAAGCCAAACAAGTTCATGGTCGGGGTCAATTTAATCGGCCACTTTATGCCCTACTACTGCATTTTATTGTGCACCTGGAAGTGGACTGTGCACATGTTCGCAAAGTTTTTGGATATGGCACGTTGTTGTAGTGACAACAGAAACTAACAAACAAAAACGACTGTTACTGGAATCATAGTACACCCAACACACTGCAAACCGTTGCAAAGGAAACCTGCCGTCAGTTCAAATTCACGACCAAACCACAGCAAGAAAAGCAAGGCAACCCGAGCCTGGAGAGAACCCAACGGTCCCCAGCCAACCCCAGCCCATAAATCCCACTAAATCGCCACAAATCAGCACTCTCACCACGAAAGAAGACCATGCCTTCCCTCCTTCTCCCCAGCTGGTCCGTGAAAGAAGTTAAAATCTGCACCTTGACACCTCCGTTATCACTTTCCCTGAAGAAGGAATAGAGTCGATTCCGAAACATTGGGAAATAAGCCCATTTTTTAATTGGAGCTTTGTGAAAGTCTTAATTAACCCAACCAGACAGGCAACTCTGTCAAAATGTTCAACTTAAAATATGCAAGGTGCCAGTTCATGTTTGTCTACAGCAGGTCTCCACCTTTTGCAATGAAAGGGACTTTATGATTTTGAGACAGAACATTTATGCCTATTCACTGCAGTACTCATCTGTCACTTTTCTTGTGTTTAATCATGTCACATACTTGGAAAAAAGATAAAAAGAATACAGTCCACACCAACTTGTCCAGTTATTATAACACTAATCCACTTCAGTGTTTATTTACAGTAATTTTTACTGTTAAACAAAGAAATTCTTTATGTGACGCAGTTTAAGAACCCGAGGCGACAGAGTGGCTAGCTAGCAGAGGTGCCATAGTGAAGGCCCCTGGAATAATTTCATACACCTGGGATCGTATTCTGAGATCATTGCTATTGGAGATATCGCCAAATTGTCATCTTTGATGCATGCTGATTGGCTAGTGAGCAAAATCAGATACCTGATGGCGCCATTTAGTATTTCGGCGATGTCAATATTGCATCACAGCACTCAACAGTGCTCTTGAGATGCCTAGAATAAGCGAACCCACCTTTTCACCAACAGGTGGTGGTCAAGCATAGCATTTCAGTTACATAGACGGTAGCTTCCAGTATTGTTTCATGATGGATAAGCGTGGCAATTTTTTTCGATGACACTTTCAGCGCGCATTATTACCTTGTTGTGTTTTGAGTGGTGGTTGTTTTGTGAGCTTGTATTTCGTTGTGGTTCGAGTGTGCCAGCAGCACGAAAGGTGCGTTGCTCATGTGGTTTATCACGCGCCGTAAAGGTGCTGAGAATATGTTGTTGCAGCCGTACACTATATCTGAACTCTGAGAGTATGCCATTTTAAACTTTCAATGAAAAATACATTCCGCACAAATGTGTGCTCTTCAAAAATTGTACTGCATGTTCCACAATAACACAAACACACTGAAAGTTTTTCTAACACATTCTATATCTGAAGCACCAAGAGCCAAGCCTGGCCATGGCATAAAATTTGGGACACTTGAAAGCCCCACGCTTCGACCACTCTGTGCTCGTGTAGTACACTGTCTAGTGTGAGACATTCGAAATAGCCAACGGTAGGTGCAACAATGACGCCACAGGCAAGAAGTTGATTCAGTTATTGAACATGTCAGTGTATACATAATGCAAGGTGACACTATCGCCTCAAGTGATAATCTCAGATTTTGTCCACTGGGGACCCTCAATGCAGAAGAATTGACATTTGGGCAAGTTGGAATTGGTTATGCATCTTTGAACTAGCAGCGCAAGAAACGAGGACACAAGAAAAGTACAAGTGTTGGTGTGTTGTACTTTTCTTGTGTCCTCGCTTTCTCTTGCGCTGCTAGTTCAAAGATGCGGACCCTCAATGTACATGCAAATTTTGTGCACAAGTGTTTCTGAATTGCGCCTCACCGTGGAATGCAGCAGCCAGGGCTGGAAATGGAAAACAGCAACGTTGTGCTCAGGTGCACACTGCCTCGGGCAACTTGTCTAATGGATGAATACAACCCCTAATACAGTCCAACCAAAGTCCCATTTCACACAAAGATAGCTCTTATGTTCATTAGTTATTAAAAGCATGTATTTCTCAAATGCTGGTAATAAAGGAAAACCAATAATAGAGCCAGTGGCTTATTATGTCCTCGTACAAGATTTGTCTGCACAGTATGCTTTGCCATACTGTAAGCCATTCATAACTGCATGCTGACAGTAAACATTGATTTCATGTTGCAAGGAATTTTTTTCTATAGAGTGCGACTGTAACATAAATGAAAGGAGGCACTGACCTGGAGAGGCTGTCCCTGGAAAATACGTTCCAGCTCAGCAAAAATGGCCTCACGGTCTTCTTCCTCATCGAGGAGGAAGCATCCACTGTCGACGCGCTCCCTTGGCTCCTCGCACTTGCTCTCTTCTTGGCTGCTGCCTCCCAAGATGTGCTCTCCTGCAAGCACAGGGTTAGCAGGTAAAAAATTATTTCGGTTACCTGACAGCACACACTACTACCAGGTAAATGAAAAATGTTCCGCAGCCCTTTTTAACGAAGTTGTGATGAGATGTATTTGTCCTACACGTTAAGCAATCTTTTGCTGCAAATATGAGCTAAATGCCTCCACAGAAGCGGAGTTATCAGAACATAGGGACTGCTATTCCTCCCATTTCTTTTTCAATTGTGTGCAATGCAGAGGATATGAGAGAGCATTCTCTGCGATGACTGACCCAGTGCACATCACTGTTGCAGTTTAAAATTTATTTCGTATCTTCACTTGAACAACACCATTTTCAGTTTTGGTGCTGGACTGTCCCTCAACCTGTGATTATTAACTGCAGACTGCCCTTTGATTGATGCTTGAGTTAATATGAAGTTTACATGCTTCTAGGCGACAGCAGGAAAGTACCAACTCGGCCAACAAATAGTTGTGGCAAATTACTGCCACTCCAGCTATGGTGCTCCATGCATTTTCAAAGAAGCTGCTTAGACTATTCCCCATTGTTGATTTCCATGTGCCGTCGATTTTGCGGGCTCTGTTGTGCGTTTAGGTAATAATGATGGACCTTATTTTGTGAGAATGACGGAAGGCGTGGGCTTCGATGTGTACAGCTATGCACCACCCCTGCTCAATTTAATATGAACAAGTGGTAATGTCCAGCCATCGCAAGCACAATGCAAGAAGTAGTGATAATGATGGGGGGCACTGGCAATTTGGTGCGCCCTAACCAGTCTTAAGTAAGCTGCATGTCTTGGCATAACTGGTGCATTAACATACATCTGTAACATGGCTTACGTGGAAACATACGTCTGTAATGTAAGCCATATAGAACCACAAACATCGAGCACAAAACAAATGCAGAGTTACTATAAAAATCATTTCACAGTAAAACAACAAATGTCTCCTCATTACACAAACATCTTGTAATGATGCATACAGGAACAAAGATGAAAGCCAAGCTGGTTATGCTACTGTCATCATATAGCATTTCTGCAGATATCCTGTAAACATGCCGCTTCACGAACTACATTTCCAAAGCATCAAGAGCTTCAATGTGAGTTTCTCCTACATGCTACAGCAGCATGGCTGGAAAAAGCACCACAGAGAACAGCAGATGCCTAAAAGAGGCGCTACCTAGAGTCCTCATATTAGCAACTACTGCATTTAGCAGGGCAGGATCCTCCAACAGCAAACTGAGCCAGATGTCATCACGAGAAAATCCTGAAAAAGAGGATCTAAATATTTTCCGTAACATGGATGATTTTCTCGTGATTTGCCGAGATCTTCATCTCAATCGTGTTATGATAAATGATTTCAAGGCTTTTAAGGAGAGGGGCCTGGGATTGAATTTCATGTGTGAAGTCCCGCAGAATGATTTCCTTCAATTTCTCAATTTGGGTATGACCTTCGCGTCAGGCCACAATTGCTGGATCTTCTCGCCCAGGTCTAGGAAATCACTCTTGCAGTTTTCTTCAGCACATTCTAGATTGATCAAGAGTGGTATATCCGTTAATTGCCTACGGTCAGCCATCACCAAGTCATGCTTCCACCGGGTAGGATACGACTTCAATAAGCAGGTGAACCGGCTCCATGAAGCCGGGTTTCCAGATGACGTTCTTGTTTCTGCGTCTAGCAGAATTTCGCGTAGGCTAAAAGCGGAATTGGCAGGTGGTGTGCTAGACATTGAGCAGCAGAGGGTGACTGATAAGTTTGTGGTTGTTTCATATTTGCATGGTGTGTCACACCGGCTAAAAAAGGTTTGCTCACGGATGTTCATGTGAGGGCATATCATTGGATGTTTTGTTGTGATGTTATTGCCAACTAGTATAAGAAGCGGATTTTCTTTTCATGAAACTTCAGTTTTCAGTCAGTGCCTGTCCCGTGTGTTCTCCTCTTTGTCCTGTTTTCTATGCGCTAAGTCTCGCCATGAATCTATACCAGCTCGCCCAGTATACCACTTTACTTCAGTTCTTCCTCAACGTCAGGTGGAGGAGGCTCCTGCCAATGCATGTCCTGCTGCCACAGCCGTTCGCGCTGTTCTTCTACTGATAGTGTGGCAAGGCAGTCACACGTCATGTGTCCTGGGATACCGCAGAGGGGACACAGAGTCTGTCCTGCCAGTGCGACGGCACACGGTAGATGAGGCGGTGTCATGATGTCCATTGCTTTGCGGTTTGCCGACGATTTCCCTGAAGTGGCCTTAACAAAACCTGAAATTCGGTGAGATGGTGCATAGCTTTTGGGAACATTCGAGCGCCAAACCAGACATTCACAAAAGGGAGAGGCACAGGACGCGTGCTCGTGGTAATCTAGAAGCAGCCATTGTGTGCCTCTCCTTGTGATTGTCTGCTTAGCGCACTAACGTTCCCAATTCCCTGAAGCGGTTTCTTCCCGTGACATTCAACTCGGCTCCTGACTTTCCACTTCAACTTGGATGAACTTCAGGTTGCCTTCACTTGCTCTTCTGTTGATTGCCCCGCAGAGTCCGTGACATCAGTGCCACAGTGTTGCCAGGTTTGGCTATATTTAGCTGAACTGGGCTACAGAAAAATATTTTTGGCGTCGGCTTGGGTGAGTTCGCTATGTGGCTATGTTTGGGCTACTGAAAATTTGCGACTTGGCTTTGTTTGGGCTATAACTTGCGCCCTGATTCTGATCCACACTCCGGAGGTGACCCTCACAGAGCAGGAGCAAATATCTAAAGGCGTATTCACACTTGTCCTTGCAGGGGGGCATAAGTGGCAAAACTCTCCAGAAATCCGCCCGCTTCGTCTCGGACGGATATCTTCCCCATGGCAGCAGCGGAACGCCTGTCCGCTTCACCGAAAACCTTACTTCGGATGCACTGGCATACAAACCACGTGATCTAGACATCCAGCAGCAAATTTCTCTCTCCAGAGGGAGACGACACGACACCGCGTCAAAAAGCCACGCGCTGAACGCTGCAACGCGTACGTGTGGTCAGGCCTTAAGGAGTTGGTAGTGCATTCGTACAGGTACAAGAGGAGCCTTCATATAGATATATCGGAAACTTCTGAAATTTCGCCGGGTTTCATGCGATTATTCTTGTTTTTGATCAGATTGCAGGCGCAATTAACACGTGTTGTATGGCTGTGGAACGCACGCAAGCTCGAGCAATCAGGCCGCAAATATGATGAGCCGTGCACACAACCATGACCATGCATAAATGGAGCTGACGCGCTTCAGCCAATATACCGTATTTACTCGAAATCTAACGCGCACCTTTTTTCCGGTAAAACGGGTCCAAAAATCACATTCACGTTAGAATCGAGTACCAAAAAAAACAAAAAAAAACTCTGTTAAACTCGGTTATCATATCGCCATCGGCATTTCAAAAATGGCCGCCTCCTACGCGCCTCGGCCATTTCTGCCATTGTTTCAGTTCATACGTGTGCTGAGGAGTTTGTCATCCTGTTCTGCGTTCGCATCGACGGCATGGAAGTGCCGACTACAAAGACTCGACGAGTGCATCAGGATACCACATTTAAAAGAAAAGTTATTACGTGTGCAGAGACCAGATGGAAATCAGGCCACATCGCGGTCGTTCGGAGTTCCCGAAACGTGCGTGCGAGACTGGCGCAAACAGAAGCAGAAGATTTTTTACAGCAAAGCTTCACGAAAAGGTTTCCAGTGGACCAAAGCAGAGCCGGTTTCCTGAAATCAAAGAGGTGCTGGCCGAGTATGTGCTTGAGCAACGAGCGGCACAGTGGCCCGTGACGACAGACCAGCTCCAGGTCCGGGCAATGCAGTTAGCCTTAGAAAAAGGGCTAACGCGGAGCGATTTCAAAGCTCACAAACTTCATGAAAACCCAAATGCTTGTTGTTCTGCTTGTGCGAAGGTTGACTCCTACGGACTTTTTCTTGATTAAAAATATGTACTCCGACTTAACATAACACAATATAACAAAAATTTACATAGACGTTTCGCCACCTATGCGGGTGGCATCCTCAGTATGCACTGGCACAAAATGAGCGGAGGTCGCCCAGTCCAGTGCTAGTCTCGTATGTCTCTGTACACATCCGGTAGGGGGGCCGCGGTTGTTGTTACATGCCGACTTGTTGCGACGGATGAACCATGACTCGAGCAGCTTTCTCTTCCTCCACCTTTGTTCCCGAGCCAGCGTCGTCGCATTACTGAAGTCGAAGGCGTGCCCCATTGTCCAGCAGTGTTCGACGAGTTAGGTCTTGGAATGTGTGGCGTGGGTGGCTTTAGCGACGTCCCCTTTCTGCTCTTTGAGCCTCGTTGACCGCTTCCTGCCTATTTCGCCGATGTATGTGGCGTCGCAGTCCCCTCACAGCACCTTGTAAACGACCCCGCTTTGATAGTTCGCAGGAGTGCGGTCTTTGGGCTTGGTGAACACGTTTCCCAAGGTGCAGTGAGGCTTGAAAATGGTTTTAATGCCCAGTGGACGAAGTGCCCTCCGAACAGACACACCCTGAACGTAAGGAATGGAAACAGTGGTAGTTGTGTTTTCTCGCGGCAAACTCCTTGTTCCTTCTCGCATGCTTTTCTGGGTGTCGTTGATAAACGTCCTTGGATAATGCCTACGTTCCAACGCACCAACCACATTTTCCATCTCATGTCGCCGTAAGTGCTCATCAGAACAAACAGCATCGCAACGGGACAAGAAGGTCCTCACAACGGACCGTTTATGCTCAGAAGAATTGACATTTGGGCAAGTTGGAATTGGTTATGCATCTTTGAACTAGCAGCGCAAGAAACGAGGACACAAGAAAAGTACAACACACCAACAGCGCCTTGGTTGCTCGGTCGGGTGATACGAGTGGAAGGACAAAAAACCTCCGGTATCGCATTGCTTCCGGTACACTGTTGTTTCCACCCCGCCATTACAAGTCCTGCGGACAAGTACATCCAGAAAAGGCAAGGCATTGTCCTTCTCTACTTCGTAAGTAAACTTAACGGCAGGGTGTACGCTATTCAGCGCCTCATGGAAAGCAACCAGACTTGCCCTCTTCAGGATGACAAAAGTGTCATCAACGTATCTACGGTACAGTTTCAACGGAAAAGGTAGGGCCTCCAGCGCACGTGTTTCGACGTGCTCCATCACCAAGTTGGCCACGGCGACGGAGACTGGACTTCCCATAGGGCACCCTTCAATTTGGTGGTAGATCGTGTTGGAGAAACTGAAGTATGTTTGCCTCAAGCAGAACCGCAACAAAATTACGATCTCCTCCACCGACATCGACGTACGACCTTGCAAATTCCTATCCTCTTTCAAACGGGCCTCCGCAACCTCAATGGCCAGGACTACAGGGACATTTGTAAACAAGGAAACAACATCAAAAGACACCATCACATAATCATCACCAAGCCGCTGCGTACGCGCAACAGTTGCAAATTCTCGAGAGTTTTTAACTGACCTGCTATTGTTCTCGGTTAGCGGTCTCGGCAACCCAACCAGAAACTTCGACAAGTTGTAAGTTGGTGACCCAACGAAGGACACGATGGGACGAAGAGGACAGCCCTCCTCGTGCACCATGAGCAGTCCATAAATTGTTGGAGTGGCCCCGTCTGAAGAAAATAGCCGGCGGTACAATGCTTGATCTATGCTTCCCTTGTTGCGCAATGCCCGTAACTGTTCCACCAGTTGTCGTTCTGATTTTGCTGTCGGATCACGGTTCAGTGTCACAAAATGCAAGGAATCGTTCAAGATGTTGTACATTTTCTCCTCATAATCCTTTCGGTCTTACAACACCGTGCCTTTTCCCTTGTAAGCAGAAAGGATGACGATAGAATTATCAGACTTGAGGTCCTTGAGCGCATCGCGTTCCCCAGCGGTAAGGTTCATGTAAGTGCTTTTGGCATTCGCCAGGACACTTACGATTCGGCTACGAGCCAAGTTCACCCCAGTTGTGTCCAGAATGTGCCGCAACTTTTCCTCAACCTCCGCGATGATGTCCCGTTTCGGCACTCTCCGTGGGGCTATTGCGAAGCTCAGGCCTTTTGACAGCAGACTGATGTGGTTGTCCGACGGTTGCCTCGAGGAAAGGTTATGCACCGCTTTGAAACTGTCACGTTCCAGCTGACGATGCTGTAACAATCGAGCAAGTTTGTGGCGATGGATCTCGGTGCATTTGTTCCCTTCTAAATCCTCAGCTTGTTTGCGTGCCCTGATAATGTCATGGAAGTCATTGGGACGGAGCTTTGATCACAGACAGGTTTCCACCGCATACACGCGACGTCTTACTTGGTGTATTTGTTGCTTGTTGTCCAGGATTCGGGCTTTCAGGCAGTTGCGGCTGAAGTCCCGTGCGAGCTTGCAGCCGTACGGGGTGTCCACGAGGGTCTTGTAGTACAGGCAGGAAGCAGTCAACGAGGCTCAAATAGCCCAAAGGGGACGTCGCTAAAGCCACCCACGCCACACATTCCAAGACCTAACTCGTCGAACACTGCTGGACAATGGGGCATGCCTTCGACTTCAGTAATGCGACGACGCTGGCTCGGGAACAAATGTGGGGGAAGAGAAAGCTGCTCGAATCGTGGTTCATCCGTCGCGACAAGTCGGCGTGCAACAACAACCGCGGTCCCCCTACCGGATGTGTACAGAGACATACAAGACTAGCAGTGGACTGGGCGAACCCCGCTCATTTTGTGCCAGTGCATACTGAGGATGCCACCCGCATAGGTGGCGAAACGTCTATGTAAATTTTTGTTATATTTTGTGATGTTAAGTCGGAGCACATATGTTTAATCATGAACTCACCCGGCTTTTGGAACATTTTTGGACTTTTTCTTCTCTGTCACGAAAAATGGGTGCGTGTTACAATCGATGTTTTTTTTTTTGTTTTTTTTTTGGTCGCGGAAAACGGGTGCGCGTTTCAATCGAGGGCACGGTAGAATTGAGTAAATACAGTATACGTCTATTAGGTTTTGACGACTCTGCTCACCGGTCGCGCTTTGCGTATACTATGCTTCGCCTAGGACCCGCCGCGGTGTTCTAGTGGTTATGCTGCTCGACTGCTGAGCCGAAGGTTGTGGCACAGAATCCCAGGCCTCGGAGGCCGCATTTTCGCTGGCTGCGAAAATGCTTGAAGACTGTGTACTTAGATCTGGGTGCACGTTAAAGAACCAAGGTGGTGCAATTTTCCGGAGCCCTCCATTACGGCAACCCTCATAATCATATGCAGCAGAACTTCGTTGATACGTTTCCGAAAAAAACGCAGAAAATAAACGTACGATCCGGGAAAACGTATGATCCGAATCATACAATCCGAATTTCGCGATTTCATTTTCGCAATTTCATTTTCGCCATTGCGATCGTAGGAGCCGGGAAATCGTATTAAGCGGGAACGTATCAACGAGGTTCTACTGTAGTTGTTTTGAGATGGTTAAACCCGAAAAATTCTTATGTGCTATGCCTGCAGCAAGTTTGCCAAAAGAGTTTAACTTTAATCTACCACTTCCACGGCTCCATCCTGTATTGCCACATTATTTTATTATACAGGTTCAAGTAGCTTTTCTAACAGCAAAGCTGTTAAAGCTGGCAGTAAGACGGCCATTAAAAAAATCTATTATTATCGTGAAAAGGCATGTGTCACAGAAATTGGGCAAATCCCACTACTCACCGCCGGTCCACTAAAAAAGAATGCAACAGTCGGGCGGCAAAACCAAGTATTTCTAGACAAACGTAACCTTGGATGGCCTTGTATAGTATCGTATAGCGAGGGCGTAAGAAAAAGAAGTGAGGTTAAGGAGGAGATATGGGGAGGGTGAGAAGGAGGGCAGATAATAAAGCAAACATATGAAGAATGAGAAAGAGACAAATAGAGAGGAAGAAATGCAGAAAGAGAAAGCTCCGCGCTTCCTTTACGCTTGCCGCAACGTACTAGTGCGAAGCTGTCCATCGGCTCCGCCGTCTCTTTAGCATTGCTTCCAGTGAAAGCTACACTCATTTCTTTTTTTTTTTTTTATTCTGCGACGCTAAACTAAATTCAACACAGGAACTGAATGTTCACGGGGCAGTTGGCAGATTTTTGGGCCTGGTCATAAAATTTGTTCTAGGAAGGCACAACAAGTAAACATCTACAATGCTTTCCTTCGTGCATAACCAAGTATCCTCCTCGTGCATAACATACTGCACTGTTGCTGATAGCTGGGCCTAGAGGCTATCTCGCATTCGAAGGTCACTTACCAAAAGCAAAATTCTTATTACCTGCAGCTGGCAGAATGTAGCGTTTTTTTTTTTTTTTTTTTTTTTTTTTTTTTTTTATGTTAACCTTCGATAATTGCCAAAGCGTGCGTATGAATACCGATACTTTCACCTGCTTGAACAGAAATGTTCTATAGCTTGTTGATATCAAAATAATGAATTGTGCAAAAAAAGGATTGTCGTATTTAAATGTGAAAATGTATATAAAACCAAATTGAAAATAAAAGTGGCTATATTTCGCTACAAATCTTTTTGCTCGTTTTCGCGTTTGGCTACATTTGGGCTACAGTTTCTCTCGCTTTTGGCTAAGCTGCCTCGTCCGACCTGGCAACACTGCTGTTTGCCAGTCTTCGTGCGCTTACAGTACAGGATCGCCTGGTCCTCCAGCAATAAGCAAATCAGTAGTTGGGGCGAAACAACGGAGTACTCTGCAGACAGCAAACCAGGGTTGTTCAAACAGCCATTCCTGAACTGCATTTGCTTGGACAGATTGCACAGCTTAGATACTTGTGGTGATGACTCAATCGATACAATGGCAAGCGAGTTTTCTATGTGGTCCTCAATGAGGAGGTCTTTTCGGACATACCGTTTGATAAGTACCTTGACGACGATATTGTAGTTAGCTTCATTCAGGCCCTCTGATGGCCCACTTCGCAGTGCTGGTCATTCTGGGCATAGCACAACAAACGTAGATGGAAGAGAGGAGAACCACACAGGACAGGCGCTAAACTTCATATGTACTTTAACAGCAGAAATCACAAGCAAGAAAACAAACAAACAAAGCAATTATGGCACAACCCAGCCTGATAACAAAAGAAACTGCTACACTCAAACCTCGATATAACGAACCCGGATATAACGAAATATCGGTTATAACGAAGTTGATGAAGAACAGTTTTGTAACAGATACAGTGTTGTGAATACATGTTTATAACGAATTTTCGGATATAACGAACTTATTTTCGTGTAAGATGCAACTTTGTTATAATGAGGTTTGAGTGTACACATTCTACTATTTGAATAAAGAAGAGGAACGCGCACCAACAGGGTGATGTGTCTTTTTGCAATCAACCTTGATGCACCAAGTGCATGCCTACCCCTTTTCCAGCAAGTGTATTTCATTATGTAATAGTGCCACAGACGACTGGCTGATGCATGAATTTCCATGTTTATTGATCTGGTATGCGTCCACCACCTCACGTGCCCTCTGGTTTTTATGACGAAAGGTCACGGAAGTTTCACCAAAGACCGGTGCGCAGCCACAACTCCTTCGCTGCATGGCCAAATGGGAATAAGGGGAACCGTTCAGTGATCTACGATGCTGTAATCTTATATTGAGGCACGTCCCAGTTTGGCCTACATATATCTTCCCACAGTTTGGTGGGCAAGCGGTATACCACCCCACATTCACAAGGCACAAATTTCATTTTGTGCTTCACATTACATGTGGCTCGCTCAGATGAATTGTCATGGTCTTTTGTTGAAACTGCAGCACAAATTCTTCCTAACTTACAACGCGACGCGACTACCACGTCAACCTTGTCATTCCTGGCCACTTTTTTCAGGTGGTGAGACAGCGCATGAACATAAGGAATGGCTGCTACTTGCTTGGTATTAACTTTGTCAATGCCTTCCCCGCACTCCCCTGGCTTAAGGCTTCTTAAAACTTTTCGCAAGACAGTGAAATTACTGAATTGGGATGGCCAACTTCTTTGAGCCTTTTTGTGGTATCCACCGCATTGCCCTACCGAACTATGTCGGAGAGCCGCAGGACCGCGAGGTAACTACACCAACTCAGTACCTCAAAGAACTCTGTTTATTTTTAGTCTGTGATGGTTAATATACACAGATGTCAGCTGACATGATAAGGCACATGCGCGTGCATCTGCGCATGCCTAGGGCCATCTAGATTAAAACGCAACTGCTGAATACAACACTTTTGTTTTGCGACATCGCGCTTGCTTGCAAGGAGTGAATGCAGGATTTGGATAGAGCAGACCACAAACAATCATGTGGCTCTGCCTATTTTTACCAGCTTGGAGTGACTGAATCTGAAGTTCAGGATAGGTTTCATTGATCTTATGAAATATTTCCAGCAAGCATGGGCACCAGAAAAGTCGAGTCTAAGATCTAGGTACTGCAGCTTATTGTCTTTTGCAGCATCTGCCGTGAAATGCAGTCCCATGCCAAGCTATGGAAGACAGCAGGCCGGGTGGATGGAAAACATATCATGAATGGATCAAGGCCCAGGTGACCGAGTTCTTGTGGGATCAAGTTCTTCCCAGGAAGGAAAAGCCCAACTTCAAAGAAAGACCTGTTTTGATGCTTTGGAAGGAGCAACTTCCTGAAGACCATTTGAACCTGCTATATCTAGGACCCAGGTTCTGCTTCTAGCCCAGCCTTTAACCCTTTGATGGTTTTCGCCGTACATGTACGGCAGCACCTAACAGTGCCCAAATGGTTTTCACCGTACATGTACGGCACGGCCTTTATCTTTAAAACGCGCGCTTTCTTCGATCATTTCTCTCTCTTGGCGTGTGCTGCCACACTTAAGGAACACGTGGAATTTTTTTCATGCGCCGATGTTTCTCCGTTGTTATTTTGTTTTGCTTCGCAAAGCGGCGATCCGGCAACCACTTGCGCACCCGAGCACGTTCGTGGTTCGGCTGGTTTAAAACGCGCGCCTCTTTCCATCATTTTTCTTGCTTGACATGTGCTGCCATGCTTCGGGAAACTGTGAAATTTATTTCATGCGCCGATGTCTCTCCGTTGTTGCTTTTTTTATGCTTCGCAACGTGCAGCGCCGGTAGTCGCTTGCGCCGAGCGCCCGCGGCGCGGCTGGTTTAAAACGCGCGCCTTTTTCGATCACTTCTCTAGCTTGACATGTGCTACCACACTTCGGAACACGTGGAATTTTTTTCACGTGCCGATGTCTTTCTCTTGCTTTTTTGCTTTCCAAATCGGCGCGGCGGCTTTCGCTTGCACACCTGAACGCGCACATGCCGTGCGGCTGGTTTCGGTTTCGTCCTTCGGTTGGTTATCGCTTCTCGCGCCCGCAAAGCTGATGGCTGTCTGATTTTTAATCTCTCAAAGGGTGATCGCTTGTGACTCTCTCGTTTATTGCTCCTCGAGGCGCGATTACATCTGTTTCGGGAGGAGCTAAATTACACAAACCTTGCGGCCGTGGTTGAACTCGGAAGAACTGACTCCGTCTCGTTGGGGATAAGACGAAGGATCATTATAGCTTTTTCCCTCGTTTTGCTTTCCGGACGGTCGCACAACCGCACAGTTTTCTTCTGTGCGCTCACTCACACAGTTCGCCTATACGCTGCGGAAGCTCGCGCCGGTTGCTATGGTGCAAGGGAGTCGAGCGGCGATTCTTCCGATGTGGACTATTCCCCAAGTGCCGGATCTGATTCATTGGATGTCAGTTCATCAGGCGAGGATTTACTTACGAGTTCAGACTCGGATAATGATGAAGGAGCGACATCTTGAAAGCGTGCGCGGTGAGACGATCCGGATCGGATCAAAGGTGACAATTCCCCATGGTTTAGTTTTAGAGGAAAAACATTTTTTTTACCGGAAAAGTACTCTGGTGCGCTTATTTTTGCATGTCTGTGAGTTATGTTTATTATAATGCATAATTTTTATTTATAAGACATCGTAAAAGTGTTTTTGTTTAGGATTTTACTTGATGTTACTATGAATAAACCATGTGTATGTAACAACACAAAATGATTTTTTTGTCACTTTACGGTCACGAAAAGAAATTTTAGACAATTTTTTTCTTAAATAGAATGGTCTGAATAATTTATTTCAACAATAAAAAAAATTACACATTTTTGGCACGCATTTCGCGAAAAAATTCGACCCTGAAAGGGTTAACCAGTGGATAAAGTGCTAATGTCAAGGTCAGTGACCAGTCGAGCACAAGAAGTATGGACAAGTTGTTTTGCAGACTGTACTGATGCTTTGTTAAAAAGTGTGCATAGGCCATCAAGAAACGCGAGTCTTCATCCACTAATCAAGTATATTTCAAATCCAGCGGGTTAAGTGTCGTCACTTCTGATAAAGAAGTGTTTTTCGTGGTAATGAATGAGAAATAGTTTTTGGTTAAGGGTTGTTTTGTCATTGAAAAAACTTCAAACAAATTTCGAAAGTTCCCAAGAGGGTTAAGCAACACACACAAGATTTCTTGAAAAGCCTCAGCATGGACAAGTTAGCCAGAGAGGTCAAGAAATGGAAGGTTCTTTTGTTGGAGCCTTTTTTCACGGCAAGAACGCATAAGCCCGACATACCCTTTAGAATCATAGTTTCTGAACATGATGTGGCTCAGTATGATTTCAGAATATTTTGCAGAAGCATTTGAATTCATTGGACATAGAAGACCCACTGCTGTTAAAGAGCTCCTCGGGTCTCGTAAATTTCTTAAAAGAAGACAATCCGGGAGGGTGTAAAGCGTTGAGCATTGACGTCGAAGAGCTTCATTATTCCATGCCTCAAGAGAAGCTGTTGAACGCTGTACATGAACGTATTCGTGAACACAATGATGAATTGTCATTTGAAACCAGGAGTGGAATTCCCATGGGGAGCTTCATGGAGCTTTTGTCCAGATATTTGTCTTCTACTTTCATCACATGAAACGACACAGTATTCGTTCAACGTTCTGGCGTCTGCATAGGATCAAGGGTGGCACCGATCATGAGCAACATAATTTTAGCGAAAGTTGACAGAGCTGTTGACAGGAATCTGAGCGGTGTCGTAGAAAAAAATGTTTCCGTACGCCAATGATTTCCTTGTCTTTGAAAGGAACGAAAATGTCAACAGGAAGATGGTAGACACCTTAAAAGCTTTTAAAGAGCTTGGCATGGAACTGCATTTCGCGTTAGAAGCTGCAAAAGACAATAAGATGCAGTACCTAGATCTTAGGCTCGACATTTCTGGTGCCCATTTTTGCTCACAGTATCTTCCAAGATCAACGAAACCTATCCTGGACTTCAGATCCAGTCACTCCAAGCTGGTAAAAATAGGCAGATCCACATCATGTTTGCAGTCTGCTCTGTACAAATCCTGCATTCACTCACTGCAAGCGAGCGCTATGTGGCAAATAAAAAGAACTGAAAGAAGTTGGCTCTCCCAATTCAGTCATTTCACTGTCTTGCAAAAAAGTTTTAAGAAGCCTTAAGCCAGGGGGAGTGCGGGGAAGGCATTGAAGGTTAATACCAAGCAAGTGGCAGCCATTCCTTATGTTCATGCGTAGTTTCACCGCCTGAAAGAAAGTGGCCAGGAATTATAAGGTGCACGTGGTATTCACGTCGCGTCATAAGTTAGGAAGAATTTGTGCTGCAGTTTCAAGAAAAGACCATGACAATTCATCCAAGAGAGCCATATGTTATCTGAAGTACAAAATAAGGAAAGGAGATGTGAACTTAAGGGCTCGTTTGCTTTGTTAAACACATTATTAATGAGAACTAACAGACAATGATGCCAAGGAAAGTATAGGGGACGTTATTAGAAGTAATTGTAATGTAAATGTGAAGAAAGAGAAGTGGACGAAAAGATAACATGCCACCGGCAGGATCCGAACCTGCGACCTTCGAATAACGCATCGGACGCGTTATTAGAGCATCGGACGCGTTATTCGAAGGTCGCAGGTTCGGATCCTGCCGGTGGCATGTTATCTTTTCGTCCACTTCTCTTTCTTCACATTTGCATTACAATTACTTCTAATAACGTCCCCTATACTTTCCTTGGCATCATTGTCTGTTAGTTCTCATTACTGAAGTACAAAATGAAATTTGTGCCCTGCGAGTATGAGGTGGTATACCGCTTGCCCACCAGTTGTGGGAAGATATACATATGTAGGCCAAACTGGGAGGTGCCTCGAAATAAGATTACGTAAGCATCATAGCTCACTGAAAGGTTCACCTTATTCCCGTTTGGCCATGCAGTGAAGGAGCTGTGGCTGCGCACCGGTCTTTGGTGAAACTTCAGTGATCTTACGTCATAAAAACCAGAGGGCACGTGAGGTGGTGGAGGCATACCAGATCAATAAACATGGAAATTCATGCATCAGCCAGTCGTCTGTGACACTATTACATAATGAAATACACTTGCTGGAAAAGGGGTAGGCATTCGCTTGGTGCATCAAAGGTTGATTGCAAAAAGACACATCACCCTGTTGGTGCGCGTTCCTCTTCTTTATTGAAATAGTAGAATGTGTAGCAGTTTCTTTTGTTATCAGGCTGGGTTGTGCCACAGTTGCTTTGTTTGTTAGTTTTCTTGCTTGTTATTTCTGCAATTAAAATCCAGTTGAAGTTTAGCACCTGTCCCGTGTGGTTCTCCTCTCTTCCGTCTATGTCTGTTACGCGAGGTCCACAGTGAATCCTCACCAACTAGCCCAATTTGCAGTCGTGTTAAGTGCTGGCCAAGTAAGTCTAAGTACTTGCACTTCTCTATATCGGTGAGATCGAGATGCGTGTGAATGGCCGCCTCGTAGTGCTCCCAATACCCCTGCCACTCATGGCTCTCGCTGCTAAAGACAGGTACTTGAAGCTTTTGCAAGGCAGCTCGTAGGCCCAGTCCTTGTGTCTTACACTGATCGCTGAGGTTTTGACTGGTGTTGTCCGAGCGGGCAGCTCCCATGGAATTTCTGGAACCGTCACTTGTCCCCGCATGCCTCGATTGGTCGACCTCAACGACGGTAGGACCAACCGATGCACGCGTATTCAGCACAGACCGAGGACTACTGATGGCTGTCACAATCTTATCGTGGTAACCAGAGCGCCCGTAATATCATTGTCAATCTCCTCAACGTAAAGGACGTTGGGGATCTGTGTGTCCAGATCGGCGAGAGCAGAGCCTTTGTCGTGAAGCCTGCTGATGATTTCCTGCAGGCCGGTGGAAGACGGTAGAGTGCCTTGCAGGAGGATCTTGCTGGCCTCGGAAAGGAGTCAGGTAGTGGAACCACGAAGAATGCATCTATGTCTGCGCAACTTCTCCATCCTCGGTACGGTATAGGTGCAAAGGATGTCGGTCTTCTCCCAGGTTGTCGGCCCCAATGATGCAGACAGAGAAGAGACCAACACCCGTGTTGCCCTGGCAGAACACTTCCTTTTCTTTTATTGTGCGCTCGGAAGCAGCCCTGCCTTCCACCCACTTCTTCACGCATCTTGTGTGCAGCATGGCGTTTCCAGCCAAAATTTTCCCACTGTGGACTCGACAGATGCCGTTAGATGCCACCGGCGCATCCAAGGTGTTTCTTCACGGGCTTTCTTGACCCTGTGCTTTATTTTTTAAGTTTCAAAAGACATTTTCTGCACCGAAAACTGGAGAGGTTATGGCACTTTGCGTGGCACAGTGCAGTGAAGGCAATCCTCTGCATATTAAAAAAAATATTTTGTTTGTATCTTACGAATAAAGCACCTTTAAACAGTTTTTTTAGTCGATTCAAGACACATATGATTAAATAGGCTGTAGTGAAGAGGAGGAAGGAGATAAGCGCAGGCGTCTGTTGCTGTGCACGTGATCTGCATTCCTGTTGGACCGGCGCTACTTCGACTACACAAATCGTCAGTGCTTCATTATTAAATCGCCATACGGCATCTGGTGGAGGTGCAGGGTAGACGTCTTTACGAGTGATCACATTTAGCCGACGGTAATCCACGCAGAATCGTACTGACTTGTCCTTCTTTGCGAACTAATACTACAGGAGACGCCCAAGGACTGTGGGAAGGACTAATGATGCCACGCTGCAGCATTTCATCGACTAGCTCGTTAATCACAAGGACATGCGTGCAGTACGGAGGCAGCAGCTCAGCATCCAAAACAGATTCAAAGATGTCAGATGAAGGCGAAGTTCATGATGATGCAGATGACGTGCGCTTAACAAGAGAAATAAGGGTGTCGAGCCCAAACAGGGTGCATCATCCGAATTCTCGATGATGCGAAGCAGATCAACAGGCTGAACGCGACCAAGAGATTTTCCTCGATGCAATGTCACAGGATGTTGAAACGGATTGCACACAAGAATAGCCGATAACCCAGATGAAGTAGTGAGGACAGCAGACGGGACAGGGAGAGCCCTGCGACGCAGAAAAATAGGCAATGGCGTGAAAAGAACGGTAGCATCCAGCGCGGTGGAGCAAGAGACGGGCACAAGCACTGACACTGCGGGTGGTATGCCCGTGTCGAACACAACAGTGAGCTTTTAGGCTGTACTTTTAGAAAGGTCAGGCAATGCGGCATCAGAGTACGGTAAGAGCGCCACCTCGGCCCGGGCACAGTCGATGATGGCACGATGCTGAGACAAGAAGTCCCAGCCGAGGATGATGATGTGTGAGCATGAAGGTAGCAGAAGAAATTCGACGACATAGAGTGCGCCGTCAACAAGCACCCTCGCGGTGCATGCGGCAACCGGTGCTATGTGCTGCGTACTTGTGTTGCGCAGTAGCACGCCAGAGAACGGCATTGTGATCTTAAGCAGTTTTCGACAAAAAGTACTCGTCCATGAATGAAATCGCAGCCCTGTGTCAATAAGCACAGTTGCGGCAGTTCCTTCTACTGTGAGGTAGAGTAAATTGTGTGGTGACTGTGCAGGCCTTGTAGAAGTCTCGAGGCTGGCAGTTCATGCCTGCAGAACTGCCATTTGGTGATTTATTAATGTCGCATGGCAATTTATTAACTGAAGCGCTGATGATTTGTGCAACAGGAACACAGATCACACGCACAGCAATGGACACCCATGCATATCTTCTTCCTCCTTTTCACTACAAGGCAAATAAAAAAATCGGTATTTCTGTATCATTTTTGGTCATGACTCGGCAGGGAAAGGGTTACGCAAACTAACCTGCTCTCAATGAAGCATGTATCCTGTGCATATTATGTCATGATGATAGGATGCAGTTGACCTTTGCTATTACTGCTGCCATCCATTGCAAAAGGAAAAACTCTTTGTTTAAGTGCCGTCACCACACATATCTGTTAATGACTGGCCATTTCAAAATAAGTCACTCAGATAAACAATCAATGTAGTTTCCCCACTACTTTTACTTTATGCTATGTGAGATGGGTCAGAGTGGGCTGTACTTTTTGTCAATGTGGCCAGGACTCAGATAAAAATGCCCAAATGTGATTTCCGCAAAATTTTACTGTGAACCGTAAGATATGGTCATAATCTGAGAGACTCGGTAGGTATGCTACATGTTTGTTGCAGCAAGGCCAGCCTGGCACAAAACTTCCTCACCTGTCTCTGAGTCTATGCTGTACTGGAAGCCTTCCCAAGGATTGCTGTCCTCGCGCATTTCAAGTGGCTCATCTTCATCTTCAGGCACTTCGGTACTCTGCAACAAGTTTGACATTTTCACAACTACAAAGAGCCAAAAAATGTGCTACAGCAAAACTTTGCCAGTGTCTCACTCCGGTGCACTTGCCATGAGTGTGCTAGTATCAATTCATAAGTAATGGTGTAGGACTTACAATATCTACTAGTTTTGTACCAGTGGCTTTCAGGCATTCGTGCCTATCAAAAGCTGGTCACTATATGAACCATGAATCCGGACAATAATAATCATTTTGAAACTGTGCTGCACCTAAACAGTGTGGAAAAAGCAGAGCCACTACATAATTGTGCTGCCCGCAACCTAGATGCAACGGAGGAATTAAACTCTGGGGTTTCGCTTACCAAGACCGTGCCACGATTACGAGGCACGCCATAATGCACGACAGTGGACTGACCGGGATCAACTGCAGTTCTTTGAAGAGCACCTTATTTAAGTTTGCAGGCATTCTTGCATTGAGCCTTGCATCAAACCTGTGAGACCGCAAGCTGGACACCTAAATGCCACTACTAGCCAGGCAAAGAGGGGAACAGGAGTGATCAGGATTGCTTCAAAAGCCAGGCCACCTTCCACAGAGTCCACCAGTACAGAGATAGTAATATCTTAAAATTATAAGCTTCCAATGCAATACTCTAACCTCTGCCTTTATAAAAAAATTTACATAAATATGTACTCAGAGAAATATTCAGTTCATTAAAATGCCTCGGTAAAATCAAGTTTTTGGGCCGGTACCATTATTTAAAACATTTGGCATCCTTAATCACTTGGCTTATGCAGCATTAGAAAAGAAAACAAGATGGCAAGCCCAGACTGCAATGAAAGTTGGCAGTTACAGAGATGCTGTCTGCTGGAATCTTGTAAGCGCCCTAATGCGGAAGGCAAATGATTGTAAGTGTTGCATTCATTGGTATAAATGGAAGAAAATGTTCTAGTTGCATAATTAATACAGTAATAGGGGTTAACAAAAGTTGTTAAACTACAAAGCTTACATTATTAAGAACACAGGCACAGTTCATGCTTTGGGACACAATGTTTTGCTGTGGTTGGCAGTGATTCGTTTTCTTCTGCACTTTTACAATGCTTCATTCTGACAAGATTGGCTATTATGCAACCTTGGAGTTAATACAGTGCCTGATGATAACATTGCCTGAAACCTTTGTGAGAAAAATCTATGCGACATTTTGAATTTACTTATTGTCATGTGACTTACATTAAAATTTGCAGGTTTGACAGCTTCCTTGATGCTGCTTTCAGAAGCCGCATGGTAGTCAAAGGTATCTCTAGAAACACCAAGATCCTCATCTTGCTTCCAGAGGATCTCGATGAGATCCATATCCTGCGAGGTGCAGAAGTAGGGACCACACTTTTATTGCATCCGGTAAATGCCTCAATGCTCAGGATTTCAACTGTAAGCATGATTGCACATGAGAACTCACAAATAAAGAAATATAACTAACAAAGCATGCTTGCCAGGCTTGTGCAAAATTTCCATGTTTTCCCCCCATGTGAACTAAACAAGGGCTTTCGTACGAGAGGTATTGCCATCTCCGTCACACAATCTCGAGCTCACTCCAAAAGACTCATTGTTAATTAATCAGTGATGATGAAATCAACCAAGCTATTCATAATTTAGACAAAAGGAGAAAAGAGTTTGCAATGCTAGAACCTATGCGTTGCCAGAATGACTGGATAAGCACTTCAGTTTCATCCTTGAGAAATGAGTTCACTGAGACCGATTAAGCAGGCCCACCAAACCAGAACCTCAGAGATAAGGGCCTAGACAGGCTTTCTCTTTAAACGGAATCATGCTTTTGATCACGCATGTTTTTGCACTGACAATATTCAGGTACTATTCCTTGTTTTGCTGCATAGATGTAGAGAACAAAGCCAGCACATCTGTAGTGGTTGTTAAGATGAAGGTGTACATACAAACCATTCTGTGAATGAGGAATTTTGCACGCTGTCAGGATTCTTACTAGTAGACAAGTGATGTCTGCATATTTGTAACAATCACCCCAAAATGTCACACTATAAAACAGAAAATCTGTTTCACTAGGGAACCCCTACTATGGTCAACAATTACACAGCTTGATACATTAGTCTTTGGGATTTATGAATGAATTAGGGCATCACCGCACATACATTTCCAGCACCTTTTGCAATTGTAAATTTTCCACAGTCTCCACTGTATTGAAAATATAAATAAATACTTCAAACTACAAGATTTTAGGCCTCAGTGCTATCACACAACTGGCACAATTCATACAGGACATGAGCAGCTTTTTAGACATACGTGATGCGTGTGTGGAATTTCTATAGACTATTCAAAGGCCTTTGTAACAGTGATCCGTGATTTTCATTTTAAAGCATACCCTCCAGTAGACAATGTGTCAGTGTCTCTTGAAGGTGTACTTGACTAAACATGATATTAAACTTAGGCACCAAGAAGTTGTGTGGTATCCCTACCGCGTTTGTCGTTCAACACTCACTTTGGTGGAACAGGTATTTAAAGCGACCGACAACTGCCCAGAACATGAACTGAGATGACCTCACTGATAGAAAGATTGTGCGTCGCACTGACTCAAACCAACCCTGTTTTTTTCGTGACAGGTGGATTTATATTTTAATTTCTTCATCGAAAGACGCGAAAAATGACCTTTGGCGCCTCTGGTGGCAAATACATGAACGAATCGGTGTACCTTGTCATGTGACCGTTGAATGCTGTAGACAGTCGAGGATCGTTTTGTTGGTATTGAAATATTGTTCGTTTCTTCATATTAAAAGATACTACTCCATAAAAATGTACACATAGGCCTACGTTAGTAGTATGCATTAAAGCGGCGCTGCCTTCGCGTGATGTAATGATACCATGCTCATCAGCGCGTCTTGAGAAACTTTTCAGCGCGCTCATGCAACCGTGCACGCAGTTTGCAGGTCGCTAAGATTTTTGAGCGACATAATGTTGCTACGTATACTTCGTCTCAGAAATGACGCGCACTGCTACTCGGCGCAGCCATGCATATACGTAGTGACGTTTTCGGTGACTTGGCTTGGCTCGTGCATCGAGAGAGTAGTGACGCCGGGACAAGCCACCCACGACACGGGCGCAGGCAACCTTGGGCGCAGGCGCACACAACGCGGTATAAATGCAGGGAAGGTGTATAACGCCCCATCATTTCATTTTAGCAGCTTGTTATTTTCAAAAATAGTTGAAAAGCTCAAAATAAAGGTGGTTAAGCACAGTTACAGGAACTCCTGCGAAAGCGGAATGACGACAGCTTTCACACATCGCGAGAAGGGCTGGCGGCATCGCTATCAATTCTTAGCGTTGCTGGAAGAAAGGTACATGTGTGTTTAGAGCCTTCCAGATCGAAAAATACTGCTTGTAAAATAACTACGTGCTTTTGGGATTAACTACTGCAGCTACAAACACTACGAAGGGTGAGCTTTCTGTCGCGCCGTAAAAAAATGGGTCGAGAAAAATCAGTTGTCAGTCCCTTTAACAGTTGTGGTCAGGAAATCTCTCTTAACTGCCACCCTACCTGCATCGTGAAAACTTGCTTCCATTTACCTCTTATTTAAGTCCAATAACATTCAGGTATTACCTAACTATAGTCCATTTCCTTAACTGCAAGTTCATGTAAATTATTGGAACACATTATCTTCAAAGGTAATCATGGAATTTCTTGAAACAAATGAAATTTTAAGTACTCTCCAGCATGGTTTATACAGGGCCTCAGCACTGTAACACAACTGACAGAATTCGTTCGCAACATCAGCAGCTCCTCAGACATAAGTGACCAGGCTTTGTATAGACTTCGCTAAGGCCTTTGACATTGTCTCACATCCTAAACTTCACACACACAAGTTGTTCGGTATGCCAAAAAATGCATCCCTGGTTGGTTAGATATCGGACCCTCATTGCCAGCGTTCACAATGAGTACGTTTCCACTCTACGAACTCACCCTGTTTCGTGGGGTATTGAGTCCTCTTTTATTCCTGTGTTATATTACTGATCTCCGCCTTCACACTTGAGTTAAAATGTCTCTTTGCAGATTATTACGTTTTATATCATACAAATAAATCTCTAACTGACCATACTGTCTTTAACAATTCCCTCGCTGACTTCTCTAACTTACCCAAAGCATATAGCAAATAAACATCAACTTTTCCAAGACTGTCTCCCAGTGATGCAGAACAATCAGAAAATTAACTATCGATAACATCGATAGTTTCTTTTGAACTATCGATAGTGGGCATAAACTATCAATAGTACTACTATCGATACTATTATCGATAGTGCAATCGATAGTACTGTCAGTAGTAGTAATGTTGCTAGTATTACGACCGACATTACTATCTATAGTACCAATAGTGCTTTGAATAACTCTCCTGTTGGCGGCCGGGTCGAAATTTTTTAGCGATCTAAGTATTCCAGCAGTGAAAATGCGGCAATATGTCCATCAATAAATTCATATTCAAAAGTAAGGACTTGTACCTTACAATTAACAAACCTATTTCTTGATATTTTGACTTCAAAATTACGAAATGCGGTATAAATTTGAAGCCGCACAGTACCGTCAATTGTAACTGTCTCGTTTCCTGTACACCTGAATTATTCAATTTAATTGTCATGTGTCAGCCAAAAATCATAGTGAAGGAGCGCAAGCATGTCAACATTCCTGCCCTTCAACCTGCTCCTCCTGCTCCACACACTCAGGGAATCAAGTTCATGCTGCAATGAGTTTGCACGGTTGATTTCTGGCTGAGGTTTCTCAGCCAGAAGTGCTCTGCTCTTTCAAAAAAATTCGAAGCAAAAAAAAAATGATAATAAAAATAACAGTGGCATTATCTTTAGATATATCGAAAACCTTCCAAAAATTTCATGAAACGTTATTAGGAAAAAAAATTTCTTTCGTGCGACACCTGTGATCGGCCAACAAGATTAAAGGCCGTGGCCTTGGAAGATTCGAAGTGGGCCTGCGGCCTGACTGACATACTATTACTATAGGATCATTCCAGCCCCTCTACCGTTACTGTGTCCTCTCCGGGCTGGGCCATAAAGCGGGGGATGTGCCCACCAGTGTCAGGGGTTGGGGTGTGTGAGAGTGTTGCTGGTGAAGGGACAGGAAATGGCAGTGGCCAGTGAACCTTTCGAGTTGTGCGGATGTTCCCTTTCCTTTGGTGTGCCATATAAATAAGCTTGCGCTCTTTTAATCCCTGCTTTTTGTTTTGCAGTAGTCTTTTTTCGAAATTGAGCTGAGATAATTTATCAGGAGATTTATGGCCACAATCATACAATCAGGACGAAAGGACAAAAATCTGGAGTCATCTGGGCAAATCGGGAGAGCTGCCGGGTTGGATAATCTATGCCAATGACACAAGCTTATTCTCTTCTGGTACAAGCACAACTCATCTCGTGAATATAGCTGACTCAACATTACAAAAATATACACCTCGACTTTTCAAAATTCAGACTGCTCCAAAAGTGAACTGTTACTTTTTTGCTCGAAATCCCAACTTGATGAGCTCAGTAGTTCCTACAATCTCATGTTGCATTACAACAAAATTAATTTTTTTTCTACTGTGAAGTCATTAGGCATTATTTTTCATGAACATATGCAATGATATAACTATACCAAGCTTTTATACAATAAACTTGGCAAGGTCCTAGGTGCATTTAGAAAATGTCAGTGTGTATTGCCAGTTCCTCAAAAGCTTTTGATATTTAATGCGCTCTTTACATGCGTTATTGCAACTTAATTTAAAGCAATGGACTGATACTTGGGCTCATGATTGTGAAAGGGCACAACAATGAAGAACACACGAAGACCTGTTTTCGCGTGTTCTTCATCGTCCCTTCGTTGTGCCATTTCATAATCATAATCTTGAACTGCACAAAGCAATCCACAATATTATTATTATTCTACAAAAAAAAAGGGGGGGGGGGGCTTTACATTTTGTTGCAAACCTTCCATCTATCTAATGCCCACACTTCACAAATACTTGTTAAATCAAAATACAATTAAATTAAACCTTTTTTACAATTAAACCTTATTATTCTTCATAAGATCTGATACCATAAAATGCACTACGGTTACATGCACTACGACTTTTACGCACCTAAACCACCACTCTGAACATTGGTATGCTCTGCAGCTGTGCACTAACTATGGTTTTCAAGCATTAAATTATTGCTTGTCAAATAGACCAAATAATTTCAAGATTACCAATAAAAATAGGCGCACACTCTCTAATACTTCTATTTTGGTTAGGCTTTGTTAAGTATGTCTGTAGTAATATTTTTCTATAACAAGTGCACTGTTTCATTTACATTGTCGTAAGACGTATTTTTTTGCTTTTTGTCATTTTGTTGCTACAGTGAACCTGGGAATGTGGGGATCATTAAGCTCTTTAATGCTGCTTTTTTTCACCATCCCAACCATTTATGTTACTGTACGTGGCGAATAAATCTGAGAACTCTAGACAACCCTGTGATTTTCTTCAAAAGCTTCATCAACAAGGACTCACCCGCACCGTACATATTTAAACTTTTTTGCCCACTCTGATACTTTCATAAAATATACTATCTTTTCCCCCTAAAACATTGAAGACTGGGATTCGTCACTGGGAAACATCCATTCGCTACCACAGACAAAATTCAAGCAAGCTTGTTTATAGATGTTCGTATGTTTGCTGTTAATTGCACTCCTGCAATGGCCTCACAGGGGCTTCAGTATGTAAAAAAAAAAAAAAATGAATGAATGAATAAAGATAACTAAATCTGTGCACACTGAATTAATGGAAGCATTTTTCACAATATTTCATAATCTCAACAGACAATGAGAAAAACTTCCACATGTTTAAACTGTCATGATGGCCATGCTTCCGCTAGTAGCCCCATAATTTCATAAAAGATATCCAATAATAATGAAAAAGGTTATCACACAAAAACAGCCACAATACACATGTAACACAATTACCATATTATATATCATACAATAAGCTGCCACCAATGTTGCTGTCACAATTTTTGGTGCAATAAAATGATTCAATTCAACTTTTTATGAGTACATTTTTCATCTTTTTTTTCATGTAATGTTTGTGCACCCATCAACAAGGTTCTAACTACACTGCAAATTACTTTTAGTCCTTTGTAGCTACTTGCACATCTTGATAAGTGGTGCAATTTGTTGTACTGCTCTCACTTTTTTCCAGCATCTGCCTCCAACACTTTTGCACCCATTACTTCATTGCACATCACACCTGTTCCTCTCTGTAAAGTATATTAGGCATGTAAATAAAGAATAGCTGTATAAACAAAAAAATATACATAAATAAACACCACTTACTATGAGGAATATTACCGCGGTCATACTAACATGTTCCACACACACAAAAAAAAACATAATAACAGGACAATACAGTACTGCTCTATCTAGAATTGTAGCCAGAACCAATCAAATGTTAAAAGTCATACTGGCACCATCTGTAAGCTACCTGGAACAGTGCTCAATCCCGCATGGAATAAATGCTGCACAATACCTAACCAGTCAGCATGCTTATGCCTCTATAAATGATGAAAGGCAATCCCATAACATATGCTTTCACCAAATTGAAATAGCGAGTCAAAAAAGAAACCGCCAAGCTTCGACATTTATCTGAATATAACATGTAAAGTACTTTAAACTCTGATATGGGGCCAGAATCGTATTCGCTGCGCGGATGCCCACAGGGAGCGGCATCCAAGAGCGCGTGACGTCACACTCACGCGGTGCTGCCCGTCCGACAACAAGAGGCGGTACGAGATCGCGCGCGGCGCGTCGATCACATGGTCCACCACGTGACACTTGGTCGACGCCATCGTGATACGTCCAGTTGCGGCCACCAGTGGAGGGTACGGTGGCACAAAACACAATCACTCGAGTCGATGCGACGCGCACACAGGCTCGTGAGAGCAGCGCGCACAGCACTCCGTATGGTGAACACCGATTCAAGTCTTCCCGCGTCTGCGCAGCATTATCTCGATGAGAGGCGCGCATCCTGGCAGCGCTTTCCACGTCGGGCAGCACCATTGCAGCCGCGAGTGTGAGTCGCCGGAGGATCGAGTCTTGACCTGGAAACGCGCAGAACCCGGCGTTTCGAAAGAGCTCCGACCCGGGCCGCGCACGAGCGGCACTGCAAAACGTCGACGGCTAACGACGAGCGATCAGGGCCGCGGCTTCCGAAAGCGCCGGCTTCCACCCGGGCTGCGGCAACAAGCGCCTCTGGGCTCGCGTCCAAGGCGAGCCGGTCACACGGCTTCCAGGGAAAAAGAAGAACCGCGCGTTGCCCAAGCGAATAACCAGGTGTTGAACTCCGGGAGCAAGGGCAGGGCGAAAAACAACCGCCCCTGACGTCGCCATTCCGCGATATGTCAAAGCGCGCAACAAGTGCCTCAAAATAAGAGACCTCGAAACGCTCATCGCGGGTCAAAGACACAACCCCCCTGAATCACAAAACTCTTGCGTTCCCAGAACAGCGCAGCGGCTGGCGATCAAGACGGCAGCCAAAATTAAGACGCCAGGTTCGCTGTAACGAGCCGCGTTGTTCTGCTACTGCTGACGTCGTCGGATTGCTCAAAGCGCAGATGAGTCCGCATGGATCAAGGCCTCCTGGGGCAACGCGTCGGACGCTGACGACGCAGCTCCGATCGCCCACGTCCGAAATCGACGACGAGCGCTGGGGTCGTCGTCAAGGACGGTCTCTGTACCCGTGCCAGCCGCGCCCAGGCAAGCGCCTACGCGGGTTCAGTAACGACGGAGTTGTTTTGGCAGCGGTATCTTCGGTCGCCGACCACGCGAACCAAGGACTGCGGTCGAACCTCGTGTAAAGCCCGCGAAGCGCAAGTCTGAGACAATGCAACTAGTTGGGGAGATGTGGAGGCTCTTCAGCCCTCATGGCAAACGTCTAACAGCAACTAGCCCCCCGTTCACAAACATTTCCCGCGGGCCAAGTTTATACTGGGCCACGGCGCTTACACACGCTGACAATTTTCATTGCGTTGTTCTGCAGCCCACGTATTCACCAGGAAGTTATCACCTCGAAGCTGTGGACAGAAACCGCGCGATATGAGCGATACGCGCTGCAGCGCATGTGGCTACGATAACGCCACAGGCCGGACAGCTCCGCGAAAAGATAGCGAGCTGTGCCGGCCACGTGTGCTCTGTGCTGGGCGGACAAGCCTATATGCACTTGTAATAATTGGTCGACAGACTGCAGGCGAGGGCAGGGTGTGTGAGCGCTGTAGCGTTTTACGTTACTTCCATTGTTGCGTCGAATTCCAACGTGATATGTTACAGTTCTGCAAGGGTAATTCGAAATATGTGCTATCACGAGACAACCGGTAACCTAGCAGATTTGCATGCAAAAAGTTCTTCATATCATTTCTTCGTACCAGTTTCTAGCATTGTGCAGAGCTGCAGGTGGTTTATATTAAATTGCGCAACATACTAGCGCATTACAGTGCAGATGCGAAACAAGCGTTTACTGGGGAAAATAAATGTTACATTCTATAACTCCGTATCACCTAGTTTTATTCAAGGGTTAAGACTATGCTTTCGCTCAGGGGCTCCTGTCCCAATAAATAGAAAAGAAAAAAAACTTTTTCTCAGCAACTCGCGAAGAATTAATGAGGTTCGCCACAATTAAAATAAATTTAAGTTTCAGAGACTGCGGGAAAATAGTTTTGTTTTGTTTAGGCCGCCGACAGCGTCGTTAAAACAGTTCCAAAGCCCAAAATTTTAAGACCGGAAATATCAATGTTACAGCTGACAGCAATAAAAAGAGATACCACCGCAAATGCGGAAACTGCAGCTAGTAATCTATCTGAAGTGGAGAAAACGTGTCGACCTCTTGCAGCCAGAAGTTCTTGCCTAATAGGAGCATTAGAATTCATCTTAGAGACGAGCACTATTTCACTACTCGACGTGAGATTTGTAGATTAAATAAACCTGATACGAAACAATTGTCTGCATGCTTGCATGATTTTGCACTAAGAAAAACTCAGACTTGCCCGGTCCCTCTCTCCCATTTTATGGCAGTCCGCAGAACATCCAGTACATTGCACAGACGGTGTGTTCGTTTGATCGAAGTCAATGGTCAAGTACATTTCTTTGCCAGATGCGTCTGAATTGAAATTTCTCTCTCTTGAGCATCCTGCTTGGATTCACAAATTCTCATTCAGCATGCCGCGAAACAGGCTCCACCGCTCTACACATTTCCTGCAAAACCAATCGTCACAAGTTTACGAAAGCTGTACATTCGCTTATCAAATTTGTTCGCTCGCTTTATATTCTAATGGTTACACTTTACAGAAGTACGTCATCTCTTCATTGGTGCAGCGTTAAGTATTTGTAATATTTCCGTTTCAATAGCGCTGGTTTTGTGGGGTCGAACGTCTGAAAGCGGCTATGACAGACGTCGCAGTTCAAAGCTACGGATAACTTCGACCACTTGGGGAGCCTGCACTGACATCGCAGATTACATCTAGCATTTAGCCTCCACCGAATATGTTACCGCCGGGATCGAACCAGCGTCTTTCAGGTCCAGAACTGTCATCAATTTACTTATTTTCGGTCATTTTCGTGAAATAATAAAAAGAAACCTGGCTCGACATCACAATTCTGCTTCGTAATGAAAACACAATTTAAGTTGACAAAAAAAAAAAGCCGGCAGATCCCACGCACTGTGGGAATCGATGTAATGCGAAGCAGCCAGCAAGGGGCAAATCGTGCTAGACATAATATACATGCCATGATTTAGATGTTAGGACCTGTCATTTAATTATGTTCGTCATACAGTCACGTAGCGCAATACCAATTTTGGTGTATATCAAGCTACAGCGAACTGGACGCAAGCGCACCATGAGCGTGGCCTGTAGAGGGCATTGTAGATGACATGCATGCCAAGATTTTCATGTTATCACCTGCCACTTATGATCGTTATACAGTAACGTCCCGCAATACCAATTTTGGTGTATATCAAGCTAGCGAAACGGCCGCGAGCGCGCCATGAGCGTGGCATGCAAGTCATGTTGCACATGACATGTCATGATTTCCATATTACCACTCGTCATTTATGCTCATTATACAGTCACGTCACGCAATACAAAATTTGCTGTATATCACGCTAGCGAAACGGCCGCAAGCGTGTCATAGCATGGCATGCAAGTCATGTTGCACATGGCGTGTCATGGTTTCCGTATGACCACTTGGCATTTATGTTCCTCATACAGTCATGTCACGCAATACCAAATTTGGTGTACATCAAGCTGGCGGAACGGCCGTCAGCGTGCCATGCCAAGTCATGTTGCACTTGAAATATCATGATTTCCATATTACCACTTGTCATTTAGGTTCGACATAAAGTCACGTCACGCAATACCGAATTTGGTGTATATGAAGCTAGCGAAACGGCCGCGAGAGTGTCATAAGCGTGGCATGCAAGTCATGCTGCATATGACAAGTCACGATTTCCGTATGACCACTTGGAATTTAGGTTCGACATAAAGTCACGTCACGCAATACCAAATTTGGTGTATATCAAGCTAGCGAAACGGCCGCGAGCGTGTCATGAGCGTGGCATGCAAGTCATGTTGTACATGACAACATGACATGTCATGATTTCCATATTACCGCTTGTCATTTATGTTCGCCATACAGTCACGTCACGCAATACCAAATTTGGTGTATATCAAGCTAGCGAAACGGCCGCGAGCGTGTCATGAGCGTGGCATTCAAGTCCTGTTGCACATGACATGTCACGATTTCCGTATGACCACTTGGAATTTAGGTTCGTCATGGAGTCACGTCACGCAATACCAAATTTGGTGTACATCAAGCTAGCGAAACGGCCGCGAGAGTGTCATGAGCGTGGCATGCTAGTCATGTTGCACATGACATATCATGATTTCCATATTACCACTTGGCATTTATGTTCGTCATACAGTCACGTCACGCAATACCAAATTTGGTGTACATCAAGCTAGCGAAACGGCCGCGAGAGTGTCATGAGCGGGGCATGCTAGTCATGTTGCACATGACATATCATGATTTCCATATTACCACTTGGCATTTATGTTCGTCATACAGTCACGTCACGCAATACCAAATTTGGTGTATATCAAGCTAGCGAAACGGCCGTCAGCGGATCATGAGCGTTGCATGTAAATCAAGTTGTACATGACATGCATGTCATGATTTTCATATTACCACCTGTCATTTATGTTGGCCATGCACAAATGTCTCATCGTACCAATTTTTGGGTATATCAAATTAAGAAAACGGCCTTAGGAGCACTACGGCCATGGCGTGTAAATCATACTTTTCATGACTAGTTAGTCATGATTTTCATATGACCAGCCATTTATGTTCGTCATACAGTCATGTTATGCCATACCAAATTTGGTATAAATCCCATTAACAGTCGTAGGCGGCTAGATAGATAGATAGATAGATAGATAGATAGATAGATAGATAGATAGATAGATAGATAGATAGATAGATAGATAGATAGATAGATAGATAGATAGATAGATAGATAGATAGATAGATAGATACGCTCAAACTCGCCGAAGTTCGCTAAGAAATGCTTCGCATTTAAAAAGTTGAGTTGCACTTTTTTCCAGCATTAACCTGAATTTTCTCGAAAGCGCCACAAGTAATTAAAACAGAACAGGGCCAGTTTAAAGCCGACGTCAAGCGCAACGCAGCTTCAGACGTGAATATGCCACTGAAACTGGAGGTGGCGGTCACGTGCCAATTGAAACACTTTGTCCCTGTTTAGAGGGAAGGGGGGCAATGGGACGGGGGGAGTCGTCGCAGCACCGGCGACGTTCAGTCTAGACGTATGGCGACCACCTCCTCCTCCCCGTCTCTTGCTTCTGCGGTGCGACAGGAGATAGTTGGAAAGGGAAAACTGAGAAAGCCTAGTAGGCGAGTGTGAAGCACTGTGCGCTAGGCGAGCGCAGCTTTCGCGCCAGACCCGTCGGCGACATCGCGAGGAGAGAGCATGCCGAGTTTGGTCGGCTCAGTTAGCGTTCCTTTCCAGCGCGCGCTCGACCTTACTTCTTGGTAGCGCGCTCATGCTGCGGCGTTTGCGCGGTTACCTTGCATGGATGCGTCCGTCGCTGGCGTTCTGCGAAAAGGAGTGCAAATTTCGGCGTCACCGGTGCACACACCGTGCTACAAGCAAATCTGTTTTTGTGCTGTTTGTATCACGATTATTATTTGCGTTGCGCCTGTGAATACACCGCAGAGCTTCGAAAAGTTCAGTTTCTATATCGCTGGTCTCCCCGAACGTTGATGTAACCGGGACTATCAGAAGTTCTCTTGAACTTTCGCTACGTTAGGCACAATTTAGTTTGTGCTCCTTTTTTTTTTTCATACTGTATGAATTCGAGTGATTAATGGAGTTTATTGGATAGTATATTTATGGCGCGTGCGATGCAATCCTGACAAGCAGTGCTCTAATATAGGAGGCGCATATCTACAGCAAAAAAAAAAAAAGGAACAAAAAAAAACGCATTTGAGGATACATAGGCTCCAGCATGAGCTTTGCCTCTCGTATACCTTGACCTGACATTTTCAAATCAGCGGGAGGTTATATAAAAGCGCAAAACCATTTTTTCCTCGCCTCATGCAAGCCGCGCCACCAGCGCGGCAGCCTTTCCAACCCTCGGCGGCGAGCGCCGCGGTGCGTAGGAGGAGCGGGTCACGCCCACCTCTGAAATTGAATCTCTCCGTGAGATTGGGACGGCCGGAGAGAAACTCGCCGGCGCACAATCTCGGAGGCCATGAGCTGAGGCGGCAGTTTCGTGACCAGAAAAGGGACTATGGCGGTAGTCCGCGACTACCGCTCGTACATGCGGTCGTGCGTGAGCGTGCAGTCTCGATTTCGTGGCGAGGTCGGCATCTTTTCGCTGCTCACAAACTGTTGTCTATATTGTTTCTCAACTTTTAAAAACCGTTTATTAATCGCTCGATTATTGCCCTCAGGTGTGGACAATATTGCAGCTGTTTACAGGAAGGTACTGGTATGAAAAAAAACGACGCTGATGTTGACATGCCGGAGCACTTTCTTTTTTTTTTTTTTTTGAGAAATTCGCAATGGTTTGATTGGCTTTCGGCGGCGATAAGCAGAAGATGATTAGAGAGTTTCTTCTGCCGGTGAGTCACGAAGCGTGCTCGGGCTAGAGCCTATGATAGGCACCGGAGGTTATTCGTGTTTGTTTATTTTTTTTAATAATTTCGTCTCACAGATGTACTGTTTTTGCGACACTCCTGCTGTCGTTAGCAAAGCTAAGCAGCAAAATTAGCAGTTCACAGCGTGGTTTCTGTTTCGCCGCTATGAAGAAAATTAACTACCTTGCATATCATTGCGGGACTTGTCAAACACGATGCATGACCATGCACCTAAAAAAAATTGTCTTCCTGAAGTAGTAAGGTAAAGCTGTTCTGCACACAAAGCGACACAACATTTAATTATTTTATTTTTTCATATCATCTACGATACATCCCGCTGTCTAGCGAAAGTTGTAACCCTACGACAGGGATCTCGCCACGTCCTTTTCCTGTAGCGTTTATTGAATGCCCGGGTTTTACAAGGCCAGTTATGATGCCGGTTACCCCGCTGCGAAGTGAGTGCATTCTAGTCCTTGCTAATAACGCTACATCAACTGCATATATAACCGCGTTGAGCCGAGCTACCAGGCTAACTGTTAGACCACGCACATCATATTAAAATATAACAATAAAAGGAAAGGAAAACAGCGCGGGTGGCTACCCAGGAATGTTATTTCACGAGTGGTGCTTAGATGCTTCGCACTTTACCGGAGAGGGTCATACTTGACCGCTTATGTTTGTTCGCCAATCTGACCACATCCGATTGTCATTTGACTACCTGGGGGGTATTCTGGATATATTGCGGCACTTGCCGATTTAGAGCCTGTAAGGTAACACAAACGATGTGCCTTGAAGAGTCCGCATCCGAAAACACTCAGCGTTTGATGATGCACGTGGCATACTTATTCAGCACAGTGGTTTCCCGTTCACCTTCCTCTGGATGAGAAGAAAATCCGCAGGGTACACATGCAAAAATTGTTCGACAACGCCACTTATCCGCGCACCAGCCCGCACACTCCGCGCCGTCGCCCACTAGCCAGAAAGGGGGAAAGAGCTGGTTGCCAGGCCGGTCCAGACTAGCCCGACTGCCTGCTCTGCTGGGCACTTCGTCCTCTGTCCCTTGCGCGTTCCCGAGGGAGAATATGCAGATGGTACCACGAGATGAGAACGCGAGCCTCCTGTGCCACCGTGGCGTTTTGAAAGAGACGGATCAAAAGGCAGCTTAATTGCGCATTTGTTGCTCTCTGGGGGGCAATGAGGCTCAGCAGCGTAATTACTAGCTAACAAAGAAGGACGACAAAGTCTTTGGTCAGGACCTGCTTTTCTCTCTCTCTCTTCACACACACACACACACACACACACACACACACACACACACACACACACACACACACACACACACACACACACACACACACACACACACACACACACACACACACACACACACACACACACACACACACACACACACACACACACACACACACACACACACGCGCGCGCGCGCGCGCGCATAGTATTTTAGCGTGTTACACGGGCCTTATTAGGCGCCATCTCCGATAGCTCAGAGCTACGGCTTCTCTCGCCTATTTCTCAGCGCTCTAGCGCCCGTTCCTGCGCAGAACACGCAGCACAGTGACAGCGAAAGCTAGAAGAGCTGCCTTTCCAGAGCCCGTTGTAGACTATCTTGGGGCAACTAACACAAGTACACATGCAAGGTATACTCACTACACCATAACCACCGTAACTTTCATGAAGTAGGAAACCACCCACTGTGCCATTCTTCGTCATTCTGCGGATAAACGAGGTACCCACTAGGCATTTGTAAGGCATTATGTGCACTTTGCTTGTGCTGTGGCTGATGAGGATGAAGAATTATGGCTGAGCATTTTATAATGGGCTGGAAGCACTGAACGACCCACTCGTTGCGCAATTTACATTGTGTGGGCCGCGGGATCGCGGGGCGAATCCCGGCCGCGGCGGCCGCATTTCCGATGGAGGCGAAAGTGCTTGAGGCCCGTGTACTTAAAGGGGTCGTGAAACGTTTTCCGAAAATTTTCAACTACCTGTGTATTCAGAATCCTGGCCGTCCATTCAATACAATACCTCGACTCGTTTCATCGTCCGGGTTCATTTAATAACTATAAAAACACAATTTCGATTCTCCGCTCACGTTCCCCTCAACTGTACAGCTGACGTCACTTGAAGTGAGCCAATGAAAAGCCTCTGTCGTGGGCAAAACATGGCGACGCAGCGATGTTTGCTGAGACATAGTTGACCGAGGTTCGGAGCATCATACTGTTTCTATTGCGGCGTAGCAAAGCCAGTAAAGCGGCCACGAACGTTGTTTCCACTTTGATGAGTTGTGCGGCACTGTCTGACGATGCACCCGGTAGGCATAGCGAGGACTAAGCCACCCAAAACACGCCGTAAAACACAACCTAACGCAACCAGTGGGGAAAAACGCTACTGCGCTGCGCCGAGCGAGCGAAGGCAACACGTGACGGAGCCCGGATGTACTTGAAAGCGGAACCAAGCAGATCACTTGCTGTACTTCCACAGTATACACAGCTCAGAGCTCAAAAATTGCTGTGTTATATTTTCTTTCCTAGGTTCTTATAAATCTATCATTTTAGAGCAAAAAAAGCTAACGCTCTGTTTATAACCTATCTTACCATGACGTTTCACTAACGTCACAAGTTAGTGCCTATGGCGGCCAGTAGTGCCGCATAGTCGCTTAGGAGCCCAAAAAGACAGCGATTTCAAACGGGCGCCATTAATTATAGACTGGATATTGCGCCGAAATATTTCGGAATCGGCATGTCTCATCCTTATTGAAGCAGGGAAAATTACAACCGGAAAGCTTCATTTTCGTTTCACGACCCCTTTAAGATTTAAGGTACACGTTAAAGAACCCCAGGAGGTCGACATTTCCGGAGCCCTCCACTACGACGTCCCTCATATCGTGGTTTTGGAACGTTAAACCCCAATAATTAGTATTATTATTCATTCGCGTTGCGTGAGGCCTGGTTATTTTATTACCCTTCAACGACACTTTATTACATATGTTAACACAATTCCTTGCCCGATATGACACTGGTATAGGGTGTTTTTGCGAATCATTCTAAAAAATGATCTAGTAAAAAGGGTGTCTTCTTGTCCCACAACAATAATCGTCATGCGGCTTGCTTGCGCTTCCTTTCTTGAAAACTCGGCGCTGGCCACTTTCCTATCAAGAATGCTATGTCACGCTGACAACGCGCATGTCGTTCGTGACCTGAAACTGCCGGGCGCGCGGCGATAATGCAAGGAAAGGAACGCAAGATAGACGACGATTATTGTTGTGGGACAAAAAGACACTTTTTACTCGATCATTTCTTAGATGGTGAAGGAGTTTCAAGCACTATCGTGGCTCTGTGGCAGAATAGTCGACTGCAACGCAGAGGGCCCACGTTCGAAACCCATCCGTTCCTATAGAAATTTGTTCTCAACTCATTTCTTATTTCTAGCGATAGCGGTTACGGACACCGCCAGCGGCTAAAATCATGTCTCGTTGCGATCTCAGTGATGTGATTGGACCAAAGCTATTTTGGCGCAGCTTCTGGAGCAGCTAAAATCTGATTTTGGAGCAGCAAAACCAGCGTTTGGAGTAGTTACTTGCCGCACATTTTCGGACGCAAACATTTGTCTCAAAGCCGGAGCTGTTGCGCCACATGTCAAAGGTGTTTTTAAATGACGCTGGCTTTCCCTGATGCTTTAGTTACAAAACTGGAAGCACAATCTGTCATAAGTTTTCATGCATTCTATTTACTTTCCCAAAAATGTCTGATTACATTTGTGCTTTTAGCACAACCTATATATAGTCCTGTACTGTGTGGAGAAGTGGCTACTGTCATGCTTTATGTACAGAATAATTGGGGTCCTGGCTAATGAGCGGTTAAATAAGGAACAGGGTTTAGTAACTGCTAGTTTCTTCCAGTTATTGAATGTGTGCTCGACAAAATTTACGTTGATGGGGGAGTACGTATTTACATTTCACAAGCTGGTTGACATGAAGAGTTGCCGAGGTCGACAATCCCAGCCGAGATATACCGAAATACCGGGACACCATGCCTCCTTGGCGAAGTAACAGTCACTGCATAGCCCGTGGTATTGTTGGTAAAATCTGCCCAGTGTATGGTCTTAAAATAGCACTAAAAATAAAAAACTAAATAAACGGCCGGTTTTACATACACGCACTGAATTACTGTTATCAATAAAGTCAGTCAAGTAAGACTGCCGTGCAAGAACAACTTGGCCATTATTACATTTCTCTGGCTGTATCCACAATAGTTAGAAAATATTTTATTGAACTTAATAATGTTACCACGCAGTATGGCCTAGTAGTAAGAGAAAACTACAGCAGTAAGCTTCGCAGTATGGGCGAGTTCAAATCGAACGAAGACAGTTTCGCAATATGGGCGAGCAGAAATTGTTTGGAAGCCTTGCGCCCAGCAACAACTTCAGCTACATGGCACATTCCTGTATACTGCGATGACCCCTCGAAATCACAGTGGTAACCAATGGATTTCGACTGCCTGCTGTCATGCTTCTCACCGAAAGAACGCAAAAACGATGCTTGGCGCATTCTTGGCGCAAATAATGAAAATTTTCCCAAGATGTAGCAGGATGTAGCAGGTTTAATTCACCTCTTGGCGCAGTTTGGCGCAATTTGCGCAGCTATCACATCACTGCGATCTCATAACAGCTTTCGCTGTAATATATAAGGGCCTCAAACACCATCACAAGAGCTATGGCCGAGAGCCAAGAGTGGCTGCTTACTAATATGGGTAAGTTGTGGGCGGCAGCAAAGAACAACAGCCACTGCCGGTGGTACCTGTCGTCCAGGTTGACGCCATGCATCACTTTATCTTGAAAGGCGAGGTTGAGGGCACGGAACCTTACCGCTGTTAGAGGTGCTTGGTTCGTGATGAGTGCCCGACATTTCTAGAATTTTAGAGCGCAGCTCAGGCGCCCGTGCCTGCGTCGACAATTTTGAAAGAAAATGCCCGGGATTGAATATGATTTGAACCCGTGCCCTCTGTGTCCCACCACAGAGCCACGATGGCGCTTGAAACTCATTTGCAAAAGAACCTATACGGGCGTCATGTCGCGTTAAGCTACGCAATACAGCCTGGCAGAAGAGTAAAATAACTAGTCATCACACAATGCTAATTGCGCAACGAGTGCATAGGTCGGCGAACTCACTCATGAGTCGACTCACTCGGATCTGGGTGAGATTTCGTGAGTGTGAGTCCGAGTGAGTATGAACGAGTGGTTTAATGCTTCCCACCCACTGCAAAGTGCTCGGCCATAATTCTTCGTCAGCAGCCACATGTAGCATCAACAAAGTGCACCTAGTGCCCTACAAATGTGTACCTCGCTTATCTGCAGAAAGACGAACAATGGCGTAGTGGGTTTCACAAAAATTATGATCTATGGCGTAGTCGATACCTTGAGGAAAACTTCGAACACAGCTGGCCTTGCCCCAATACGAAGCTGCGCTTGGAATTCGTATTAAGGAGTATCGCAATCATCGGTGAATTTTTTTTCTTATTTCGCGCGGTAGTGGTTACGGACACCGGCGGCGGCGGACAACCGCCCCACCGCCGTTGTGATCTGATAACAGCTGCGTCCGAGGAAGACGTCGACGGCCGGTACACTGCTTCCTGCGTTCTCGAGCGACGGCCTAGGCCGGAGAGCATGGCGAGAGGGTGAAGAGAGCAGCAGGAGGTTCACCGTAGCTTGCAAGGGTTCATCTGTCGACGGGCCAGTTGATTCGTTATGACAGAATAGCACTCCTCAAAACTGAACACGAAGATCGGTCCCCGTGTTTCTTTCCTTGAGTCACTATCTGAAGCGCCGTGCCACAGAGGCATGTGGAGGGCACCACATATGGAGCCAGAAAAGCTGCCGTGAGCTTCAGAGAAACTGCGCATGCGCTATAGCGCCTGTTCTTCGACCACACTTTATGCATGCCCGTGCGTGTTGTATGTGCACGTGTTTGTATGTACGCAGCCCAACCGCTAGTGGACAGCCTCGCCTCGAGGCCTAATGATGTGCGAAACGTTCGCCCTCCTTGTAGCCGAAGGGTCGTATGTGCGTTTCAAATTGTTTAAAACCCGCAGGACATTGAACTAAAAAGCAGAGTGCTGCTCGATTTGTTTCTAGATGTGACCTTTTAAAGTTATCAAGAGGTTTGCTCGAACAAAGGTATTCAAAGCCGCCTGAGTGAGAGCTCACAAGCTTCTCGACTTGCAGCGGCGCTTCGTGGCATTCCTGCGCAATGTGTGTCCTTCCCGAGCCGAGGAACAACGCAAAGTCTCCGAAATAAATCTCACACTCTGCACGTCACAGCCTAAACAAACAGCCCACGCGTGGCTGCACTTGATCTGTTTCTTCAAGCGACGACACAATCAAAGCGCCAAATGTTTCCCAAGGATGACCTCGCTGCGTCGGCTCGTCGCCGCGTGGTTTCCCATGCATTACCGGCAGCCTCGCTGATGTATACGTGCTCGATGCAGTCCTGTTGCTGGACAACGAATTCCGCGTTCGACTCCGGCAACGTTGGAACTGGGTGCTTAATCGATGAATTTCTTTCTTCACGGCTACTGATCGGCTGGGGTTTAACACGAACAATATCGTTTGAATGTTCTCCTTTCGCCTGCACTCTGTGGGCCCGACAGAAGAAGAGACTCTCAGAATGGTGAAAGAGGTGCACCGCCACAAGAGTATCTAGTGGCGAGGACGCTTTACGGGACACTACAGCGAAAAACAAAAACACGAAGGACGAAAGGAACACAAACGACGACGACGAGCGCTTAACTTTCAACAACCTTTATTGGAAAAATGCACGTATATTTATACTGTCCGAACCATAGTTCATTTACTGCACATGCGTAGATAAGCCATCTCATTATCACTAAGTTGTATGGAAGCCACGCTAACACAACCCTCCCCCAGATATTCAATGCATTCTGCTTCTATAATAGGGTCTTTTTAGCAAGTTACGGAAATACGGTACGCAAATACGGTACGGTATTACCGTACCGCTCCTGCTTTCCCTGTTGTTGACTTTTTACCAGTGAAGGCACCCCAACAACACAAAAGCCCTTTCAAAAGTTACTGTGGGGTTGTCACGCCTCCTATGTGGCCTGTCAGCCTACGCATTGTTAACGGGGAACCTGTCGTCCGGGGGACGCACTGTCACTGGAAAGAAGGAGCTACCGTACTGCCTTACCGTATTTGCGTACCGTATTTCCGTAACTTGCTAAAAGACCCTAATTTCACGGGTGAACCACGTTTTGCTCTTCTTGATTAGGGAAGTGTTGTTGAAGTCGGGCGAGCAATCCTGGCAGGTTGTACAGTGACTAGCTAAGAAACCTCCAAAATCATTTCCGATTGTTTGCATGCTCCCTTAGCCTATCGTTAACGCATCTCCCGGTTTGGCCAACGTACACGTTTCCACACTTTAGGGGAATTTCGTAAACCACCCCTTCTGCGCAATCAACAAAGGGCCGCCTGTGCTTTGTGCCACAGACGTGCAGCGTCTTTGCCTCCGGGTCAGTCATTCTGCAGAGCTTAGACAGCCTGTTTGGTGCTGAGAATACGACTTTGACGTCGTACCGCTGGGCCACCTTTTTCAAGTTGTGCGAGAGCTTGTGCACATCAGGTATCACGGCCCTTTGTTGATTGCGCAGAAAGGGGTGGTTTACGAAATTCCCCTAAAGTGTGGAAAAGTATACGTTGGCCAAACCTGGAGATGCGTTAACGATAGGCTAAGGGAGCATGCAAACAATCGGAAATGATTTTGGAGGTTTCTTAGCTAGTCACTGTACAACCTGCCAGGATTGCTCGCCCGACCTTAACAACACTTCCGTAATCAAGAAGAGCAAAACGCGGTTCACCCGTGAAGTTATCGAAGCAGAACGCATTGCATATCTGGGGGAGGGTTGTGTTAGCGTGGCTCTCATACAACTTAGTGATAATGAGATGGCTTATCTAAGCATGTGCAGTAAATGGACTATGCTTCGGGCAGTATAAATATACGCACATTTTTCCAATTGAAAGTTCAGCGCTTGTCGTCGTCCTTCGTGTATTTCTTTTTTGCGCTGTAGTGTCCCGTAAATATGTACCAACAAGTCCAACTCGCCACTTTAAGCGAGGACGCTTCAACGGTCGTGTGCAGGTAGGAAGGTAGCGGGGGTCGAGACAGCGTACGAGTGAGCGCTTGACACGTCCACCCACACAAATCGTTGCTATGCAGAAGAATTGTAATATTTGTTTTGTTTTTTCAATGCGTACGTATCAGCTGTTAAGATTCCGAGCTCGCGTACAGTATTCCACAATAGTTTAGTGAATTAAATGGAAGCCGATTAAGTTTATTACACTTTTTTATTCGCTAGTTAGTCGTCGTCTAAGCGCAGAAACGATCGCGTACGGATGCAAGTTAAGATGCGACTCGAAAAACGCAAGTTTTTTTTTTTTCAAAATTACATATTTTCTGTTTTTACTTTCTTTCACAAGCTTAAGTTTCTCTACTTTCATGACAACTGATCAGGGTTGTAATTAAACTCGAAGTAGGTTAAAATCGCTTTTAAAGAGCACGAGGTGGATTGCTAAAAACTATAAAGAGCTCATTGGTCTAGAGTCCCCTGGAAATTGTCACCTGGCGGCTTGCCATTTCATTTCGCATGAGGAGTTCACCAAAGCCACATGCTCAAAATAACCATGATTCCCAAGCTCTAACGATGGAGGAAACCCTTTTAAAAAGCATATCTTTGCCACATAGATGAGCTTTCATTCCTACGTTTAAAATGCGTTTTTCACAAGACGCAATTGTGGACAACTTCTTGAGATTGGACATCATGTTTTTGGTACGTCTGACGGTCACATCGGGATGAAATTTTCCCCACATATTTCTTAACGTGCGAAGAGTGCAATTATCTTCTTTAAAACATGATATCACTTATAATTATGAATCTAAAGTGAGCAATTAGAACGAGCTGAGCATTTTAAGACATCTCACATTACAGTCTTTCTTGTTGATTAACATGCCGTATACACACTTTCGTGTTAGTTATTTGCATTCTACAGTTAATGTGGAGCAATATGAGCCATTAATGCTTCATAACCATAAAATTTAGTGGCAGACCTATGGAAAAAGCAAAAATGTCATTGCCCTAGGCTATAGATTAAAGAAACGTTTTTTTTCTTCCAGTAGCTTCTGCCCTTAAGCGATCTTCTGCTACGGCTAACCACAACCCCATGCGGACGAAGTCAACGACGGCGCCTATCAGAGCCCGCGTTTTGCTTTGCGACCACAAAGCTGCAGAGTTGAAGCCCGAGGTGACGAGGACGTCGGCGTCCCGAGTCTGCTTCCGGGAGGCACACTGAGATGGGGGAGTGGCCCTCGGCCTTCGCCTGCCGGCGTACACATGATAAGCAGCTACAGCCTCGTCGAGATAAATTTCTTTTGTCCGTGGACGGACACCGACAGTTTGCTTTGCATAAAGTTTCGTGCCCGACCACGACAAAGGGCGATAGCCACCGAAATTATTTTACCCGCAACGTGAGGCGGACTTGAAAATCGCATTCAGAGCCAATCAATGCGCAGCACCGACGACTTCCCACGTCACAGGAGGGTCGCCCAACGGACGCTTACGACGGGGTCCAGCAACATTTTGAAGGCGATATAAATTATGGCATATATTTCTGTGGACACACATGCATGCACAAAATGTCAACGGCTAACACAGAACACATTTCAAGTATACGCGCAACCGCACGACCGACCACTTGGTTCCCATGTAAACAAGATCTGTTACGCCTCTCACCTTATGCCTCAGGCAGGGATTCATGCTCGTTCACGAGACTGTCTGTTCAGGATGGAGGCTTGAAATGACTAGCATTCATCGAAAAAGGGTAACAGACCGAAAACCAATGACATTATCCTTCGAGACAACTTTCCCTCATAGTCTCTTAGAGTCGCATGGATAGTCATTTTCAATGTGGCACAAGATGCAAACTTTTATTCAGATAGGAAAAACTAAATAGCAGTTATTATGGTTGCTTTTCCTGAATTTTCAAATCAATGTCCACATCTCCTGCTGAAGGCAGTTTGATGCACGTCAGGTCGCTAGTTGCCTCTGCCTTTTCTGCATACGGGTCTGCTGTTAATTCCTTAACAGCGGCTTCTAGTTTCTTTTTTTGTAAGCCTTCCTCTTCAACCCAACATTGCTTTGTCTCATCCTCCTGCCTTTTCCGAGTTTCCGAAAATGCAAGGTGTTGGTTCCTCGCAGAAGCTACTGATGTTCTCAATTTTTTTTGTGATGGGCACATTACATATGCCACCTGCTACATTTACGGCATCACAAACAATGTGCTGTGAAATGTGCGACAATGTTTATTAAAAATTAAAAAAAAGGACATTCAAGGATTTGCGAAAATTCCAGCACTCTGAAGGCCTTGAAAACGAACTTTTCAAATTTCAAAGGGTTTCAAGGGCCTCCATGAACCCGGCTGAGGGCAGCTTCTCGAGTTTACAAAAAAGAAAAGGCCTACACCACCCGTTTGTGTTTGCTGCCCTGCACAGACGTTTAGGGGGTCACGCATATTTACAAACACCCAGGGGCCATTACGACGACACCCAGGGTGTGCTTCGCTGAAAAGTCAACGCGCTGCTCACTGTTCACGTAGCAAGTTGTGTTTACATGAAATGGGACCCGCCTTTCTTGTGAAAGGTTCGCAGCCGTGATAGATGGGTGCAACAGAAGAAACAAGATGTAAATTTTTTTTAGTCAATGTTTTTCATTCCTTCCTTCGATCTTGCCTCGTGTGACGCCTTCAACACAGCTGGCACACTCATTGCCACGACATGCTGTGCAAACGCTCTTAGTATCGCTCTGCTGCCTTCGGGATAAAATGAGAATATTTTGCGAATATTACTGTCTGGGAATAATACCGCTCTGCAGCAGAGCGATCTCTCAAAGCGTTTCATGATACAGCCTGCGACGAATTTCTACGCCGTCCCGTCGTGCAGGAAATATGCACAGCGCGTCAGGTGCGACGGAAAGCAGCTGTTTCCTGGGCATTTTCATGCGCGCAATGCCCCAGCGACGATTTTCCTTTTAGGCCTAGCTCCATCTTTCCCGCACGCTTTTCTTTTTTTCACGCGGGAACCCGAAAGGCTTCTCCTGCAGGGACAGGACCATCCCTTCGTTTCGGCCGATGGTTTCTTTGGCAGACGCACAGTTGCTGCCTTGCTGACTGATTGATACTTGTGGCCACTTGTTCTAGTCAAATTAAAGTAAAAGAAATCGCGAGAACCACACAGGTCGCGTGGCGAGCCAGAGCTGTTGTGACCCCGAAACAGCCAACAGCAGCCACGCTGCGTGCTCAACACCATCACAGCAACGTCGTGCAGAGAAAGGCCGCGGCTGAAACGGCTCGTGTGGCAAGTCAGCTGCATAGCGTGCAGTGGCGAAACAGGCGTTCAAAGGCGAAATCCGTGCGCACGAGAGTGGCAATCCTCAGAAATGGTTGCACGGCGAGGCGTGCTGCTGGTGCGTTGCCAATGGCGCGTCGCTTTCATCAACGCGAAAGAAAAACTCGGTCGCACGAAGCCGTGCGGCCGCACTTCCTGCGGCCTCCTGGACGGTTCGTTTTCCTTATCTTGCGTCAGCTACGCAGTGTTTGTCGTCGTGTGCGACAAATACGCGAGCGACTGGCAACACTCTCGGAGCGATGACAGCCGCCAAGTGCGCCGCCTCCAAGTGCAATCGACGTAAGAATGGGTATCACCATTTTCCTTTATTTATAGTCAGGCGGTACCAATTGAGCACGAGACCAACTCCAGTAGCGGGGTTTAAAAAAAGTGAATCAACGAACAGCTTAATCAATGGCGTGGGCGATAACTCCTGCAGTAGCACAATGCGTATTCCAGGTGTAAGTTATCATTTTTTCACACAAGACATGTTTATCTTCTTAAGTACCTGTCTTCGTAAGTGTGTATGAAAGTGCCTAAACTTTGCCCTGACACGGAGTACCTCTCGGCAACCGCTGCGGACTATTCCCCGACGAGAACAAAAGCTGCCATTGTATGGCAATGCATGTAACAAAAGTGCACACCATCTCCTCGATTGCATCAGCTGCATATCAAGAAGCATCACCTCCTGCGCAGCAATAATGACTCAAACCAACGCAATTTTAATGACGCGGTTTTTTGGGATGCACGTGACAACGCGAGCGAGTGTGGGAAAACGCCGTCAAACGTCATTGTTACTACGGGCCACACTAAGAGGAAAACAAACACGCCAGTAGGGGAGAGCGGGCGGTCTCTCGTAGGAGGAAGCGCACCTTGGGCGCCACGGACAAACTCGCCTTTCTATATTTTTCATTTTTTGCCCACGCGTTAAAGCCCTCGTGTATACTGGGCAAGGCAGGGCGGTGTCGATTGGACGATTATGCGGGCGCTAACAAAAGGGTTACCTCTTGCGTCAGGTCACTGCTCGTGCCGGACGCGTCGCTCGGCGAGTCGGCCCGTCGCTCGCTTTCGGACGCGGCGGCCACTTCGTTCGGAATGGGCGGCGGCGGGCCCGGGTCCTCGGCCAGGTAGGCGAACACCCGCGTACGGACACGCCGCAGCAGCGACGGAATACCCAGTTCGTGCAGCTCGGCGAACACAGGATTCGCGTCGAAGGCATCCACACTCTTGGGATGAATGAACAGTGGCGGCGTGAGGCTGTGCGTGTGAGTGAAGGCTGACTGGACCCCGATGCGCACGCTTCGCACGGGGTCTGCCCGCCGGTTCACGCGCACGGGGTCCGGATCGGAACCGAGCTGCAGGAGGCTCACAGCGAGCAGCAGCTGCAGAATCGTTGACCGCACACTGCTGCACTTCTTCAGGTTCATCATGGCGATCGTTGACACTTTCCACACTCGGCAATCACAGCGATGTTTCCACTCGAGGGACGCCCGTCTTATCACAATCCAAGCGCGACTCAGGCTGGACGATCGTCGTAACGCGTTGCAGCGTCTCACAGACCTCGACGTAGACGTTAGGAGCCCGTAGGCACACAGATGCAGTTCGTTGTCATCGCCGCTTCTTTTGCTTCCACCGAGGTAACTGGCAACGCCTCGGACGCATAGCGACGGCTTCTCGGTCACAAATCCCGCACCACAGCAGCCTCACGGCGTAGACTGCCCGGCCCGGTAACAACGCGTGTCGTGTATGAAAAACACCGGTCGCGTCGCCTTCGCAGAAGCTCGTACGGGCGAACCCAGCGAACAATGAGCAATCCGCATCGGGTTTGCACAGCGCACGCTGGAGCCGCCGCCAGTGCCGCGCGTGTCGTTTCCTGTACGTCACGTCCGAGGTGAAAGCCTCCTCGAAACGTGACGTCATGGCCTCACGCGGCCGGCGCGTCCTTGCTGCTCCTGCAGTCGCGCTTTTTTTTTTTTTTTTTTTTTTTTTTTTTTTTTTTTTTTTTTTTTTTTGTTTCTCGGCGATCTTTTGCTGTTTTGCCGCTGGCTGTTAAGTGTTTCCCAACGTTCGCCGTCTCGCATTTAAAGAGATCATAAATACCCGGAGCGATGCTTTCCAGTCTACATTTAGAAGCTTGTTGCTATGTTTGATACAGGAGGCTTTTTCGACATTTCTGCACGCCCCAGCTTGGTATACGCTGCCAGCTTCTTGCCCTAGTTTTGTTAGCCCCGACTTATCGCCAGAAACTGCTTCTTTGCTCGCTTGGCGCAGGAAGCACCAAGATGACCTTCTATCAGAGAAAGAAAAAAGAAAGTCAAGCGTAAGCATCTCTGTCACGGGGAGTAAAGCATGTAATATGGTTGATTCCCTGCGTGTGGTGTAAGCTTAGAACAATATATCAAATTTTTTTCTTCTTGCACCACGTTATAATTCATATTGAGCTCTGCTCTCACAGGCACGCGGTTTTCACGTGGGAAAAACAGACTAACGCATTTTCCTTCTTCCTTGCAGCAGCGCAGATGCGGTCAATTCACTCTTTGTCGCCAAGGTCATGAAAAGACGCAGGAACAATGAAAACCTTAGAATGCCGTGGCGAGCACACTCATATCCAACACGGAACTAATGTGAAAAATTCGCGAACGCGGGGTGTCGGTGGAGCCGACGTTTCCGACCAGCGGACTTGTCTTCTTCACGGTTACAACCTCGAAGAAGAGTTGCAACTCTGAGCATGCAAGGCAAGACCGCTTGACGAAACGTCGGCTCCACCGACACCCCGCGTTCGCGAATTCATCTCTTCAAGCTTCCATCTTCTCCTGAACACTTTTACGGCGCTTAAAGCGGCAGCGCTCCTCCATTGCCGCGACGTCATGGCGGAGGCAAACCTCCTCAACTCAGAGCACAGCGTTGCGACTGGGGGACCACCACGGCAAAAGGGCCGACATTCAGGACCACTGCATTTACAAGTGATTGCAGAGATATCTTCAAATGTCAATCGACGACCCTTCCGTACTTCAAGACTGGCCTCTTCCTCCATTGGTGGTGGAAAAAGTGCAAGGAGCAGGGCCGTAGACAGAAATTTGTTTTAGGGGGGGGTTCAATTATACTTTATGTATGTTCGTGCATGCGTTTGTATGTGTGCGTGTATATATGCAAGCAAAATTGAAAAATTTGGGGGAGGGGGGGGGGGGTTGAACCCCCCCAACCCCCCCGCTCTTTCGCTACGCCCCTGGCAAGGAGGAACTTGGCACCGTCCAATCGGCGCGGGGCAGCAGGCAAAACCTCGCGCCGGTCTAGTTGTCCTCGCTCCCCGAAGCGAAATGTTATCCCAAGGCAGAGCAGACTAAATATCTTTCAGGGATCTTAGGGCAGACCAGCCAGGTAACGGCTACGTCGGCATGTAGAAGGAATGCATGGAAAAGCGCGTTCGGCATGGTTCACGCGGCCGCCACGGATGGCACCTGCACTCCTGTGCATCTGTCATCATCATCATCATGATCGTCATCATCATCAGCCTGACTACGCCCACTGCAGGGCAAAGGCCTCTCTCATGTTCCGTCAATCACCCCTGTCCTATGCTTTCTGCTGCCACGTTATACCTGCAAACTTCTTAATCTCATCTGCCCACTTAATTTTCTGTCTCCCCCTCAGGCGTTTGCCTTCCCTTGGAATCTAGTCAGTTACCAGTGTTGCCATCAATGGGCGTGAGAGATCCGCTAGAAAGCAATAAGAAATCCGCCAGAATCCGCTAGATTCTAAAACACATCCGCTAAATTTCCCACTAAGACTTATTTTGTTAAAAAAACAGTGAAATTTCATACAATAAAAGCATTTATCATTCTTAAGGGCTCCTCAAAACTATGAGAGCCCAACTAACACACAAAATAGTCTTCCAAAGAGTGTAACTAGAATACAGATGCTTCAGTGCTACGGTTGTCGTCAACACCATCACAGATGAGGCTAAAAGTTATAAATGTTCACTAACGTTGAGCGTTGGGCTAGTTGGTGCAGCATAATTCGAATCTTTCAGAGCGCAGCAGGGCGATTTCGCTCCACTGGTTTTCAATGTTGTGATTGATTCCGGAGGCACTGGCATTGCTTCTGGCAGATGATCAATGGCTCCTTCATGACGCAAAAAGTGTTTTCGACCGGTAAAAGTAATGTCTTTTGGAGACTGTGGTGACAGGAAGTCGCTGCCTATTTGATCTACTAGCGTGGTAATAAACCTTATGCATCTTTTTCGCATCACAGCTTCATCTCCGAGAGAGACGCCGTCGGTCTCCTCAGCCTTCATGCTGTCAACGTACCTCTCAAACAGATAGCCCCGATATAGGCTTGGGGTTAAAGTGGTCCTCACGTCTGGACATCAGAACGTCCATCTACTTTATCGTAATCACGATTCTATGAAGTAAGCTTGAAAGCGAAGTCATGAGGTCTTTCGGCAGCTTTGTTTGATCAACATCTATCACCTTGAATGTTTTATTAACCTCTGAACATCTGTAAGAATCGGTCTCAAAAAAAGCAAGTACCCCAGATTGATCAGATTCTCGTACATACCATACAGCACTTCTGCCGCGTAGCAATTTTCAGTGCGCCTCGCCATCTCCAAGTGCATCTTCGATTCGGCCCACTGGTCTACTATCCTTGCAACAGATATTTCGACCAGGGATAGCCACCGCGTCCTGCAGTCATGCAAAATTTTCAGTGGTTCATCGCCGTCATTCATGATACCGTAGAACTTCTTGTACGCAATTTACCGGGCAGGGGATATTGCCATCCCGTAGTACGTTATTCTGATTAGGTATTCTAAGTTTCTAGGCAATGCTTCCGACGATTTTGAATCACTGCACTGCGTGAGGTATCCGCCAAAAATCCACTATGTATGAAAATGGCCCGTCAAAAAATCCGCTAGCCGCTAGACGAATTTTTTCCCCGTCATAATGAGATAAAAGCGAGTTTTCAGTATAGCGGGACGCAACGATTTAGCGTTAGCGTTGCGTGCTCCACATTGAGCATGCGCAGTACGTAAACGTAGCCCGAGCTCTTACGTACGTACGCAAGAGATTACGTACGTAGGGCAAGATGGCGGTGCCTGTTGAAGCGAGAGCCGTCCACTTCGAATCTTTCTAGTCGTCGGCCTGCATTATTAAGCTCATTCACTCCTAAATAATGCTGGTATTTGATTTAGATTTGAGTAATGAGGCTTCGCCAGCCGTTTGCTGCCGATAAAATAGCTCTGTTTTCCAGATACGTTGTCGATTAGCGGTGTAGTAGGCCTAACAAAATTTGTTTACGAGGTTCGCTCATGTTTTCGGTAGCCCCGCAGAGATGGCGACGCTGTATTCATTCACCTGTTTCCAAGATAAGGCAAATACGGCCACATGTCAATGCGAGACAGGTTACAGGGTCTTGAAGAATACTCCATTGCGGTATATATCGAAAGAAAGTGATGTGTTTCGGGCCGCCAGATAGAACACTGAACCAAATGCAGCACGGAGGCGCAGCAGTGGCGACTTTGGATCCTGAAACTCGAGTTAGTGGTGCACTTGTGGATTCTACAGTGCATTTAGTGTTTTTGTCTAGATGGCGCCGTATGCGCTTGCGTTAGCGTTAGCGGGAATGCCTGCCGCTGTACTAAAAGGCCACCGTTTGCCACGCAGATTTAGCGGAAAATCCGCTAAATTGGCATCACTGCGTAAACCCTCTTCTTTAAAGTCCCTAGATTTTTTAAAGAGGAGGGAAAAATCTAGGGACTTTACTCTCCTTGCCGGAGGTGCATGGCAAGCGGCGCGGAGCCTGGCGGAGCCGCGACGACGAGGCGCCGCGTTTACACCATTGCTGATCAGCGCGTGTAGGTCTTGTGCAAAGCCGCGTATGGTCTCGCGTATTCATGGCGACTGCTCCTCTCATTCCCGCGTGAATTTGTTGCGTGCAATGGGCTGTTGTTGCATGGTTGGCAGCTCAAACAGCAGCGAAGAAGGAAGAATGAAAGAAAATTGGCAAAACAGCAAAAGCCAGGGCTACACAAGTGCCCATCAGCTACGCTGTCTCTTTAGCATTGCACGTTTATGCAAGCTACGCTCACTTTTGCGATTTTTTTTTTGTTCATACCTGCCGAGTCCTCATGATGTCACCCATGGCGCGCGAGTGCACATTTTGCGATTATTCACTCGGTCTCTAATTGTAGAATAAAGTAAAACGTCGCAGGGTTCCTTATGCATTCCTCTAAGAGGGGTATCAAACTCACCTAAGCAAGCGGGCCGCAGTTGTGGAATGTGGTCGCGCTGGGGCCGGGACAGTAAAGAAGGTTAGAGCAGGGGGGGGGGGGGGGTCTTTAATGACATGTTAGGTAACGTCCCCATTTGAAAGAAGAGCGCCATCCCCACCACATTTATGGGTAATTTCTGATAGGAATTGGGCCTCACGACTCGACAAACATCGATACCGATCTCCTAGAATAACTGAAATCTAGACACCGATTATTAGATATAGTTTGGGGTCTAGGTTTATGAGTCAACACATGGGAAGGGTGCCTAAAATATGAGACGAAGGCAGCCATGTGCTAGCGAATGGGCCGCGTGTTTCAGACCTAAGACGACTCGAAAGTGGAAGCCAGCTTCTCTTTCTTCACAGTATAGACGTGCTGATCCTTACCCACCGAAAGCTTTTCGCACCTGACGTGGTTTTGAACCGCTTCCAGGATCGGAGGTGTTGCAAGCTTTTTGCACCTCACCTGGTCCTGTATTGCCTCCGCGATCGGTGGACCGACAACGGAGGCTGTGCAAAGCGCCGGTGTCATGTGATTACAATATCAGATGACGTAGCGTAACTCTGACGTCAATGCCACGTCACAAATTTTGGCCATATAGTGACGTCATCACATGATTTTTTTTGCCTCACTTATGTTGGCGCCGACGCCGTGGAACGCCACTCAATTTGCGCGTTTCATGTGGCATCTAAGGCTTTCGACTTCAAAGCAATTTTTTAATGACTATGACCGTCAACAGCTCGAATCTTGGTTGCATGAACACCCCCCACACAGCTGAAAACGCGAGCATGGGAGATCGGATTTCTGACTGCAGTGATCTTGCATACTCGCCAGTACTCCGTTCCCGAAGGAAATAAAAAAAAATTTCCCATCTCCCGCTAAAGGGAACCATGTGTGGATGCGAAGCAGCGGGGAGATAATTAGCTTGAGCGGGAGGAACGTCGCCGCTCTCATTTCACGGCAGTGGTCCGGGCGCTCATCGCGGCGCTGCGCAGGAGAGAGAATGAGGCGCGCGCGCTCCGTCATTTTCATACCGCGGAACTACCGTGGCGCCCCCCAGCGGAGTAAGCAGCTGTCACACCACCTGTCGTTCGCGCCGCTCCGTAGAGGATTCCTAGAGGAAAGGACGGGGGGGGGACCGTAGGAGAGGAGAGAGAGGGGGAGGGGACGTGCGTGCGCTGTGGGGGGTGTGGGACGCCGGAGCCGCTCGGTAGAGTAGAGTATTCCTAGAGGAGAGAGGGGGGAGAGGACGCGCATGCGCCGCTCCGTAGAGTAGATGAAGGGGGGTGAGCGTAAGAGAGCACAGGGGAGGGGACGCGCATGCGCTGTGGGTCGCGGGGGGCCGCTCTGTAGAGTAGACGATTCCTAGAGGAGAGAAAGGGGGTGAGCTTAGGAGAGAGAGGGGGGAGGGACGCGCATGCGCTGTGGTGGTGTGAGACGCGGGAAGGAGGGACAGACTAAGCCCCCCTCCAAACACATGCAAACAAGATTAAGGAATGGGGTCAACCTGGGTGACAGACACCACCTGCCTAGCCATTGCTAAGCAGCCTCTCTGTGTTCTAGGCCATGACTCAAGGAATGGGGTCAACCTGGGCGACAGACACCACCTGCCTAGCCATTGCTAAGCATCCTCTCTGTGTTCTCGGCCATGACTCTGATGACTGTATTAGGGTTGAGTATTAGGGTTGACGGCTTTCATATTACTACAGAGTTCTGGTTCGCATAATGGGTGCTTTCCTACTTCATGACAGTGGCCGGACGCGGGACGGGGGGACGCGGGACACGGGAGGGACGGACAGAGCCCCGAGCATAAGATGCTTCGCATCTAAAAGTCACAGTTTCGCCACTAGGGTGAAGCAATGAATGCGATAGCAAGAAATTAGAATGTCACACGAAGAACGACAAGCAGATCGATACTTGCAGCGCGCCGCTGCAGCACAAAGAAGGACGCTCGAAAAGTCGAGGCGGTGATGCGGGCTAGTTGGTTTGAGTAGTTGGTCCTGTGTATGTGTTCTGTACTTTTGTCTGCGTCTGGGATTTTGCGCTACAAATATGACAAGTGACGCTCGAAAAGAACGCATAGGTATACACAGGACAAGTGTGAACTAACAACTACCATAGTTGTTACGTCTTTTGCGTTTGAGCAACGCGCTGCACGTCCTTTTTCTTTTAAACTTCTTCACGTGGAATGAGCCCTCTGCGTCTCCTGCCATGCGGTGGCGTCTGACGCTAAGTGTGCCTAAAACCCCTGAAACTTCGTAAAGCATCGACACTCTCCTTCTCCGCTCTCGTTTCTCCTCGGTCTCCTCTCCTTCGCACTCTCTTTTCGAACGTGGCGCCGCCTACCTTGCTCCTGCGTAGCCGACGCCCTTTCGCGGAGCGAGCGCTTGCTTGCCAGGCAGCGCGCTGAGAGCATTCGCGCCAGCCGTCTCACTCATCCTAAAGGTATCTAAATGAGTGTAATGTTGGCCCATGACATCTCTGTGAAGTGCCGCGTAGGGCATACAATATGTACAGAGAGCATTCACAATGGCTGTCAGTGGAAGCAACAGCTCGCGTTGACGCTGTCGACGCGGGATGGCGCAGTCGCCGACGGTCAATTTTAGCGTTTGATGAGGCACCTAAGGCTTTCGCCTTAATGATGCGCCAGAAGGCGTACATCATTTATATTTCATACATTCGAACAGCTGTGGTTGTTCTGTTACGTGTTTAGACGCACCAACCGTATTTCGCAAGTGCGCCTTCTGGACGTATCTGACATCGCCACCATAAGTGATTCCTTCGCGAGAGCTCCACTCGCAGATATAAACCTTCACACGAAACAGCAAGTAAACAGTCGCGCGAAATGGCACGTATACGTGAGGTGAGAAGAGCGCACTTTTCGGTTTAACTGTGCAGTTACTCCGGAAAACATTTAGAGTGAAATGCACGCTTTGCATAGCTGCCCTCGCATCGCAAGTCCCCAGGCTGATCGGTCGTCGTAAAAGAGCCAGAGAAAGCAGTTTCCACTGAAATATACCAGCATGCAACAAAAACCAACGCAGAGTACAAATGTTCATGTGAGTTTTCACCCTCCAGTTTTCTTCTTAGTTTCAAAGCTCCGCCGGAGAGGCTGTCCACGTGGCGGTCGCGAGAACTAGTGGCGCTGTAGTCGAGTCTAGCTCCCGCGGCCGCGCTATGGTGGCTAGAGGGAGAGGTGTCAGCATCGGCGGGGCTGCGCCGTGTGATTCGGTGCCGCGCTCTTTCATGAAACCGACAGGTGGCGCGCTCGTCGTCTCCGGGAGCCTAGGCGAGCGTTGCCGTAGCAACTGGCGCTTCGCGGGAAATCAGAATTGCCTAGTCAGCGAACGCGTTTATGGCACACTGTCTACTAAAGCGGGAAACGCATCGCACGTTTCTCGCAACCGATAGACATGCGTTACGTTTTTTGTGAGCGAGAGAGGCGTGTCGCAATTTCCAACCGATAAACGTGCATTGCATTGTTAGCGGCGAGAAACGCATGTCGCAGTTTCGAAAGACACCATATACCATACATATGCGGCGAACGACAGTGTTATACCGGTGTTGTTGCCGATCTCGTTGTTAAACATATATAAAATATTTTCTGTCGTGAAGTTATAGTGAAGTTGAGTCCGTTGCTGTCACCCGACCGGTGGTCGCGTGCCTTATTTTTGTGGTCGACTGCGGCCCGCAAGAAAGCCGAGAAGTGTCTGCTACATCATAGCTACATCGCACTGACGGCGCACTTACGCGTTTCTTGTTTTCGTGCGCTGACGCTATGTGATGGCGAAACAACAGAGACAGCAGAGACACTGTTGTGCACCTGGATGCACTACGGGATACCCTTCAGCCAGAAAAAAAAGATAAAAAGGTCTCTCTCTTCGCAGTTCCCGCCGATGATGAACGGCGCCAGGCTTGGGAACGTTCTATTCCACGAGCTGATAAGCCGAATGCGCGCCAGTAGAATGACCACAACATAATTTGTACGTTAAGCCAGCTGCATTGTTAACCGCACAGCCTTATTACTTTCTAATACGCCTATTAGATACGGACGGACAGACAGACGGACTGATAGATAGATGGACAGATGGGCAGAAATACAGACAGACAGGCAAACGGTTGGGCGGACGGCCGGACAGACAGACAGACAGACAGGCAGACGGACGGACGGACGTAAAGAAACAAACAGACGGATAGACGGACGGATAGATATAGGCGGAGGGATAGAAAGACAGTACGCTCGAAGTCGTAGAAGATTGCTAAGAAATGTATCGCATTTATAATAAAAGCGGCAATAGGCCCCGTAAACGACCACTCACTGCATAAGTCGAGGTGCACTGTTTTCCAGCCGTTGCACTCCACACACAGCTACAGCAGTAAGAAACAATTACGAAAGCTCTTGTGAAGCCAGCCTCATTGATGTTTGCATAATCTCAAAAGCTATTTCTTCATATGGTTAGTGTGCGCCCTAAGAACTTGTGGACGCAAAAAGGGCCTCGCGTCCGTACGAAATACCCCCCAGCGGACGTCAGCCAGCGCGCGGATGGCATCTCGGAGCCACGAGAGGCGCCGATGCGGTGGCGCTGCTGTCGGCTCCGCGAGCCGTCGGTGCATCTTCCTGAAAGAATATTGCTTCTCCGGCGCGCCGTTGCTGACACCTCCCCTTCTAGCCACCATAGCCGCGCGGCGCGTGTTGTGATCGGCGCCGGCGAAATGCAAGCAGTTAGAGCGAATGGTACGCTGTGTTCACTCGTCACTTCTGGGACTGTTTTTTAGATGCGAAGCAGCTTATGGCGGAGTTCAATCCGGTGGTGGTGGTGGTGTGCGTCCTGACCACCTCTCCTACGCACTCCCTCTCTCTCCTCTAAGCATCCCTCCGCGGCGTCCACACCCCCCACTGCGCATGCGCGTCCCCTCCCCCCTCTCTCTCCTCTCCTACGCTCCCCCCCCTCTCTCGCCTCGCAACGCCGACGCAGGCAGCGTCTGCTAGCGAGTTTCTTGATTGAAAAGATCGACTGCTCGCTCTGCACAACCGTTCACTGGCCACCTCGTATATATAGGCACTGGATCTTGACCTGCAAGGTAGTGCCGGTGGGAGATTTCTCCTGTGCGTTGTTGAACAATAAAAATTCGCAGCGTGCGCGTTAATTAAAATACCGGACTGCGGGTCTCTGTGTCCAATCGGAGTCTTCTGTCTCTCATTGCCCATTAGCTGCGATTGCCATGTTCCAGTAGGAAACACTGGTCCATCACTGCGTGCTTTGCGCCTCCCCAGGTTACTCTCCTGCGCAACGCCGCGATGAGCGCCAGCGTCAACGCCGCCGCCAGTGTAAGCGTTAGCGCCCGCTGCTTCGCATCTACACATGGTTCCCTTTAGCGGGAGATGGTGTGGAGATGGTGTGGTGGTTTGACCTGGCGTAGTGTCTTGTACGAAAACACGTGTGTCGTGTGCGACACGCGTAGCGAGGAGGAACAGATTCATCTATGGTGCGGTATGCCGACTTGCTTTGCGCCGGGCTCCAAGAGCGGCTACCGCAACGACGACTCCGTTTCACGAAACTTATTTATTTATTTATTTATTTAGTTAGTTAGTTCCTTTGTAAACGTGGTTACACAATGGCAGGGGCTAAGATAAAATCTGCTTTAAAGGGGCCATGACATGGTCACCCAACAATTTGCGGTTTTTGGTGAAAAACGAAGGTAGAGGGTCAAATATGCTTGTACACGTGTGAAAACTGGACTGTAAAAGATTATTTCAGTCCAAAATAAGCCGGGGAAGTCATCGGCTGTAAACTCCGCCCACCGCCGGCGACCGCCATTTTGCCATGGCGTGCGTGACGTCACTAACTGCGAGGAGCAGCGACGTCGTCTGCTACGTTCCACACGCGGTCAGTGTGTTCACTGCGAGTGTTGCTCTGTTGCTGTTTCAACTGCTACAAGTCATTTAGTTCCAGAGGCAAGCTGAGAAAAGGAGAAATAGCTCGTTTGCACGCGCAGCTGAACAAGGAACACGGAATGCAGACCGTGCAGACGCTCGCACAGCAAGCTACTCGTTACGTCACGGCTAGCGAGCGTGCCAGTGTTGCCCGACTCTCAGACCGTTCGCTCGTTTACAAAAATATTCAATTATAAATTAACGGCACGACCAAATGCGCTGAAATTTCGCCAGCTTGTCTGTGAACGTACAAGGATCAACCTACATAACACAGATTATGGTCGAAAATTGGGTGTCATGGGCCCTTTAAGCGGCTTGAGATGCTCGTAGACCAGGTCTCTCTCGCGCTGGGGTGACGGGCGAGCCAACACACGATCGTAACAGAATTTACTTTCTGTCTAGACTTGCACGTTACCCGAGAGTTCATTTTGTTGTGCAAGTAAAAATACTTTTCTTCTTCTTCATCATCATCATTATTATCATCATCATCATCTTCTTCTTCTTCTTCTTCTTCTTCTTCTTCTTCTTATTATTATTATTATTATTATTATTATTATTATTATTATTATTATTGATTATAAAATGGCCGGAACACGGCGGATATGGCGCAGGTGACGTGGTTCATTATATACACTGTGCGACAACAATTACACAAAAGTTACAAGTACAACAAATACAAAATATTATACACTACATAAATATAATTATAGATGAAGAGGCAGTCGTTTATCCAACAACGTCATTTGAGGGCACGATCTAGGCACACACTGCAAGGTAGTTGTAAAATCCTACAAAAATAACCCAAGAGAGTGACCGGATGAGCGAAACAAGTTGAGACCGTGCTATATAGTGGTTTCAAATGCAGCATGCTGAAGTGAATTCCGTAATCCTTGTAATTTGTTTTGTGTCATTTACATGCGATTATTTGTTCTTAATTGGGGTGTAAACCAATGTTCACCGCGAAGGAACTCCAAAAAAACGCTACGCCATTCAAAAGGTGGGAGCGAGCTTTCCATCGCAAAGATAGATAGCTCACTGCAAAATGCAAGGTCTATGACGTTCAATTTGAGAATGACGACATTGTAAAGCACTAACGTCATGTTTTGCCGGACAAGAAGTTATCTCACGCGGAAAGTGGGAGCTCGCGCCAGGTACTCATCCGCGCTTGTTCTCAGAACTTCCACCCCATATATCGAAGAACCAAGGCGCCAATCCCCCCCCCCCACCACCACCACCACCACCAAAAAAAAAAAAAAAGCAGAAACAAAAAAAACCCATGTCACCCCTCGAAAGCCGACTGCCCAGTTTAGGAGGAGCCGCCAGAAATAGAACAGCAAGATGAAAGACAAGCGATTAACAACGCTGCCGAGACTGAGAGTTGCATCATATTAACATTAGATCAATTGTCAGCTGTCACGCTGCCTTCAAAGCAGCGGTTTTTTTTTTTTTTGCGTTAACATGCCCGATATGTGGTTCTTATGAACCAAGAAAATTGTATGTAAGTGGTCATGTTTCACCAATGAGCAGGTTTTGTTACGTTTCCTTCATATTAGAGCAACATATCTTCTTAATCGTATACAGTGTTCCCATTTCTGAAGCTTGGCGCAGGTAACGGGGTGTCGCACAGAACGGTGTCACTTTTTGGTGGAGCGTAGTGCACCGGGAAGAAACATACCGTGAGCGTACTACATCTGTGGGTACGTTCACAGACAAATGGAACAAGTAACAACGCGCGAAGATTGCCTAGCACCCCTAAGGAGTGCGCAGCCGCGCCCAAACCACACGAAAGTGCTTTCACTCGGAGGAGGTGTTTCCGTAAAGGCTGCCTACGTCGCCCCTACGTCGCCCCTTCTTTCTACGTTAAAAGCAATTGAGAAAGCTGTCTAGAGCCCTTTGACGAAAACCCCTTAGTTGGTGACCACTTTGGATCGTGCTTGAGAATTTCGAGTGGCTTCCACGGCATCCTTTGAGCTGTATCGCTCATGACCAGGACGTGATGGCTAGAATAGTGATGTTTGACATTGTGCAGGGGTGGAACAGGGTACATGGGTTTGGGAGCAGTCCTGGGAGCAGTCAAAACTGCCCTTTGTAGCAGGCTTGGAGCAGCCAGAAAGGCCTTTTCGAGCAAGTTTGGAGCATTCAGAGAAAACATTCAAGCAGATGTCGCCCCGTTTCACAGCACATGTGAAGCAACACTTTGTCCAATGCTGCATTTATTCAAACACTAAGCTAAATTGTGCAATAGCCTTATTATTGCGATAGTAATATGGACACTGTCGGCGGGTTTTTGCCGTCGCTGTTGCCGTCATGTCCCGTATAAAGTCCAAATCGATAACATGCCCCGCCCATCGTATGTTATACCCGTGGGTAATGCGCGTGAGTGGGGGGCGACGAACGCGGCTGAAGCAGAGGTATAACGAGCCAGCTCATCTCCGTCGCTCGGAGGGCGCATGCAATAACACCACCCCCCCTCGGGAGACTAACCGCCAAAGCAGACAAGAAACACCCCGCCCTTCTTGAACGAGCACGAAAAGACGCGAGGGGAGGGGGATCGCTCCGGCAGCAACAGTGAACTTTGCTTCTAAAGGCGCTGGCGCGCGTGCTAGCTCGGCAGCTATCAGCGGGCGGCTCGCATATACTTCGACGCGCTGCGCTCTCATTGCGGAAAGACTGTGCGAAAAGTGTTGCTCTCCCTGGAGTCGCCGTACACTCTTACACCGGCGTTTTGTAGTTACGCGAGATCGGATCCAAAAGAGCTGCCTGCCTCACTTCGTATAACATTACAATTTGTTGCTATCGCATACATTTGTTACCCCTTGCGGTGCAACTGTGACTTCTTTAGCTATGTACACCCGTTGACAAAATAAGTCGGGACGTGCGAGCGACGACCGCAATCAGATAAAACGAGATAAAACTGCATCGCCGCGCCATCTGACGTGGAAAGTGCGCGTGCGCGTCCTTTCAATCTCACAGCCATATATTTTTACTCGCTTGCAGCGGACCAGTGATTACATGTAGCCAGGGCTTAAAGTCAGGGGGTGCCCAGGGGGGCCCGGCCCCCTTTCTATATTTTAAGGAGGGGCTCGGCCCCCCCCTTGGCAGGTCAGCTGTAGCACTGCTGCACCCATTTGACAAGCGCTAGTGTTGAATTTCCTGGTAGTAGTGCTATGTACGGAGAAATTATAACTGTAATATATTTATTTGCATACAGTGCTAGAGACAGTTGGCTTTATATTTATATATAACGTCACCGCCCTACAAGGGCCCCCCCCTCCAATGACAGGAGACTTTAAGCCCTGCATGTAGCGTTTTGCGCTAGGCGTCGCTTTCTTTCTTCAATCCGTGACGCGCTCAATTCCGCGGGGGGCACGGTGGCGGTGAAGTGTATGCGACTCGCTGCGCCCTGATTAAAGAGATAGCATATCTTGTCTCAATGGCAAACCGGTGCCACACACGTCATTAATTCTCTTCTCTGCACGTTCGCTTTTAGTCGAAGCATACCATGTGACAGTGAAACACGAACGAGGGCATCGAAAACGAAAAGGCGTTGAGCCTAAAGAATGCTTCAGTTTATTAACATAATATAACAAGATGCAGGCAGATCACCTTGCACATGCAACAAAAGAGGCGAATGGACTAGAAAAAAAAAAGAAAAAAAAACGATTGCTGTAATAGGCGAGGTCATGGGTTGGCCTTCAAAGAACAAAAAAGGAAAGCAACTGAGGGCGAGCGAAAAATAGCAACGACGAAACTTATCACCTCTGCTCCCTTCACCCCCTTTGTAACAAAAATTTAATAGTGCGTGAAGTGGCCGTTCCCGTAAATTATTTCTGACATCCTTCTTGGCATAGATTTGTATAACGAGGCGACATAATCGCCGTCCGACCGAAGGGCCTCCCACTCTTCTTGAATCGCGTTCCACAGCGCGTCCGACGTTGCCCTGGACAAGTTGCGCCTGGACAGACCGCACTTCATTCGAGCCCACACATTCTCGATCGGGTTTGCGTCCGCGCCACAGGGAGGCCACGGCAAGGTTGCGTACGCCAAGGTCTTCAAGCATGGCGGTCACCTGACGAGCCATGTGTACGGGGCTTTTGTCCTGCTGGAAGATGAAGCAGCCGTCGGGGAAAGGACGTCCGTCCAGGGCATATGGGATCATGGTGTCTTGTAGCAGGGAACTGTAGTAGGGCGCTGTGAATTTGCCATCAATGCGCACAAGTGGCCCATCTTTGCTTATAGAACCCCACACGGACACTGAACACCGGCCACTTGAGAGGACACTCTGAGTATAATCAGGGTGGTACCTGCAATTTTAAAAGAACCAGAATGGGCAGGTAAAAGGTGTAGAAAATTGATTGGGGAATTGGTTATGCGCGTTTTGCTTAAAACTGTAGTGTGCTTTAAACCATCGTGCGAAGAACGCGTACAAGACGCTGTGTGAAAAACTTAAAACACGTGTATTTAACGTGCTGCTAACGAGGAATTATTTGTGGACGTTCTGTTATTTGCAGTGCATTTGTTTCTATAATGACATTGTAGGATATTTTCATTTGTTGAAATAAGTTTGAAAAAAACTCAAGAATATTACATGTACGAAAATATTTCGGCATATGCAAAGCAGCAAAACATTAACACCATGAAAAGTGAACGCATTGGTTACCTCGAATTCAAGGGCCGCCACACCCTCCTCTGCTGATCCCACCGAGTACAGAAAGTCGAGTCGTCAGAAAAAACTACATTTTTCCATTCTTCTTCCTTCCAATGCTGGTGGTTCAAAGCGAAGTCCAGGCGTTGTTGGCGCTGTCGCTCAGACAGAAAAGGCTTTTGCGCCGCGGCAAAATTGTAAATTCCGGCCTCCTTCAATCGTCGGCTCACTGTCCTTGCAGAAATATTCAGTGACAGCTCGTCCCGGATTTCCTTGGCGGACAAGAAAGGATCCACGACAGCTGCGGCCACAATCAAAATGTCGGCCTCGTGCGTCGTGACTCTTGGCCGCCCAGACCGCTTGGCATCCGCAAGTGTTCCATCTTCTCTAAATGCGCGTATAATCCTGGTGATCGCTGTCTTCGACCTCCCAGTTCTTCGGGCAATTTCTCTCTGCGGGACAACCCTCCACAAAAAGTCTGGCGATGTACCGCCGATCTTCAATGGGAACACGAGGCGCCATTTCAGTGGACGACAGACCTTTGTCCGGCGCTCGATATTTCTACATGTTTAACAAGTATCGCTAGTCAATCAAAATCTCGAACGCATGGCGGACGGGTGAAGATAAGGGAATGGCGTGACAGAAGTATTCTAGTCGAACCACTGAAAATCAGCTCATCGACTGTGTAGATAAATCTATGGTCGCACGGCGCACCTCTGGCTGGCTTTCGATAACTACAGTTTTTAATCGGCGTTTCAGTGGAGATAGGTGTGCCATGCAATTTTTTATTGAGGAACATGTGTTCGTGAACAGGAAATTTGCCAGCTTAAACACTTGATGCCGTATTGAGTTGTCATTAAATACAGTGAAACTGTTGCATCACGTGCGTGGTCACGCTCAGACACTGATCGGCAAGTTTTCCGACAGGATACCAAACGATGCAAGTCTTCGCTGTAATCACGCTGTAATCACGCTTCTTCGGAGCTTGCGATATCCTCTATAGAGAGCATGTAAATCACAACGCGTTCCGCGTGGCTGCAGAAAGTTACGAAACACGTGAGAGCAGCGATGAACTCAAAAAAAGCTGAGTGACAGCTGAAAAGAACACAGCGTGTTCATGAATGAGTCGACGTTCCCTGCTTCTCTGTACTCTAAGTGTGAGCTCTTCGAACCACGGCAAAACGAGAAGGACGCTTGAGATTCGCGCCCAAGAGTAGAACACGAGAACCTGATCGAGATTACTTGGCATCGCCTTCTCCATAATTAGCCTCAACGTGCCGTGAGGAAAAGAAAGCCTGTGCGCGTAACATTGAACACATTTTTGCCACGCAGAACGCGCTGATTTTTCGCCCACTACCAACGACGCTTACGTAGACACCGACACCGGAATTTCTGCGAAAGGAGCTTTTAACACCAGCGCGTTAAACGAAAAGTTCGGCTGCTCTGCGTTGTCTGTGAAGCAAGCCGCGTACACTTCACCGCCACCGTGCCCCCGCCGAATTGAGCGCGTCACGGATTGAAGAAAGAAAGCGACGCCTAGCGCAAAACGCTACATGTAATCACTGGTCCCATGACCAGGATTTGGGGACATTTGCACGTAGCGCCCTCTTGTCGGTGACAGCGGCGGCCTGCCGTAACTGAATGGGACATAGGCAAAAAAAAATCATATCTCATGAAAAAAGCTACTTATCAAAAACGACTCCCGGTTCTACAAAGCAGAGACTTAATTAAACATTCTGTCAAAATTACAGTGTCGCACTACAAACCGCGTGGCTTCCCAGAGTGTTTAATATTTAACAATGGGTCCCATGTATTTCCAATGGGGGTGTTCAATTGTCTAGGGAAGCCACAGGTTTTGTAGTGCGATACTGAAATTTCGCCACAATGTTCCAGTAGGTCTCTGCTGTATAGATCCCGGAGTCGTTTTTGATAACTAGCTTATTTCAAAAGATATGATTTTTTTCGCCTATTTTCCATTCAGTTATGGCAGGATGCGGTTGCTGCCGCCGAGAGATGGTGCCACGTACGAATGTCTCCAAATCCTGGGAATGGCTGCAAGCGAGTAAAAATATATGGCTGTGAGATTGAAAGGACGCGCACGCGCACTTCCCACGTCAGATGGCGCGGCGATGCAGTTTTATCTGATTGCGGTCGTCGCTCGCACGTCCCGACTTGTTTTGTCAACGGGTGTACAGCCGCTTATTTCTTTAACCTGAATGCGCGACCGTCAACCGCCGAGTTGATAAGCGCGTGTGCTTGGAGCCTCGATGAGCAGTCCTGTGCACCTTTTTTGCTAACCGGACACCACCACCTTTTTTTTTTTTTTAAGCCCCGTTACCGTCATCCTTTTTTCTTGTCTGAACGCTGCCATAAACTTATAAAAAAAATCAGAGTTTTACCGCAAGGACAAAGCAATGAATGCGATAGCAGTAAATTGTAATGGTATACGAAGTAATGTTGGCAGCTAACTCTATTGGATCCAATGTCGCGTAACTCTACAAAACGCTGGTTTAAGAGAATACCGTTGCACTAGGGGGGATGCTCTTTTCGCACAGTCTCTTCGCGTTGAGAGCACAGCACGTAGAAGGGTTTACGAGCTATATGCGCTGATGCCTGCCGAGAGGGCTTGCGCGCCAGCGATCGCGACCAAACCCTTACGATCAAAGTTCACAGATGCTGCTCGAGCGATCACTGCCTTGACGGAACCGAAACTATAGCCATTTCGATGAAACCGAAAACAGGATGTTTCAGCCACGTTTTCAGGCACGCGGGTTGATGGCTGTTGCACCTTGTGGCTAAATTGGGGTGCTGCGGCGCAGTAGGACGCTGATAATTGATTTTGGCGCAGCAGGGGTGGTTCGGCGCAGGATGGCGCAGGTAAACAAGTTTGGCGCACAATGGCGCAAATGGCGTAGCTGTTCCACCCCTGCATTGTGATGAAAATGTTCTTTTTTTTTTCCAAGCAATTCAATCAGGAACTACAGCTTTTTTAAAAGGTGGAAGATTCCAAAAAGGTGGAAGATTCCAAAAAGGTGAAGTTGCTGTAAAATTTTCCCTTTACTCTCGATTTTTAGCTGTCGCGAAGCCTTGTCTTGAATACAGTGTAAGGCATAAGTACTGTTTTTGCGAGAACTTCATTTTTTCAAATAGTAGAAAACAGGAGTACTATTTTTCTAAAACGTTTTTGTATTCCCAGTAAGTCAACTTGTTTGCACATATAAATGCTTTTACAAACGTTCTGGTTCATTTTTCGTCTAGGTGAGACGGCTGTTGTTAAAATGGTCGTAGTTGTTAGTAAAACCACGTTGAAAATGCTCATTCACTTAGACATTCCCTTACTTGGCGGTTAAACGCAATGTAAACAGCTAAAATATACGATAGGCTGGACATTATTTGATTCTTAGCCAACCAATGAGCAACATATCCGGGCAAATACATACAGGCAACATTATGCATATCCAGATAAGCAGTCCACAAATACGACGCGAGAATGTCGACTGGAAGCATGGTAAATGTTTAAGTTTGATAGTAGTACAACTAGAAAGCCGCAGCGAGCAACAGCGCGCCGGACCGCCGCGGTACGCCGCCGTAGCAGACAATGCGCCGAGAGTAGCGCCAGAGTAGCAACCATAGCTACGTGGCGAAGCCACACTTTGTTTTTGCAGGCGACTTGCTTAAGCCTGCCGCCGATCGACGAAGCGTGTCGGCGATCGACAGTCGACATGCCTGGCGTGCCAACGACCGGCGATGAAAGAAGAAACACCTGCTCTCGGGACTGTGCCACGAGAGTGCAAAGGCGTTTTTTAGTCTATCCAATAACGCAAAGGCGTAGCGTAGTGCCGAATAACATGCGCCGCCGCCTAGTCAAGTGGCGCCAGCTATGGAGGATAAAAAACAACTGACAAACACGTAATATATGTCCTCCGAGATTCCGGGAGCGCCCATCGCCACATGCTGAGTTTACAGCATCGATTATTTCAGTATGTTTTTCGAAAACGGTGCCGAATCGACGTAAATACTTCGCTGTCGAAGCTTAAGGACATGAATTTAAAGCAAATAAGAGCACCAGTTCGTAGTTAACAAGCTACAGAGTCCAAGACGGTGAGGATGGATTCTAGGTGGACGGCAACCGCTTTCGGCGGCGCGGCCCTGTTTTCCGGGCGTGGCCTGTGCATCAGCTTCTCCGCAATGCATAGTTGATAGCGGCGTTTGGAAAACAGATGCGCAACTCTGCTACCTAAAGGTAGCATATACAGTAACTCTAGCCTCTGTGGCGCAGGGGCGCCACGTTGCGGCATTTTCGAGCAGCGTATGAAGCTCGGCCATAGCATGACGGTGAAGTTTCGTGACCATAAGAAGCATTGAATGACTCTGGTCCTATGTACAACATATAAAAAAGAAGTAAAAGGAAAGTGGGTGAGAGATGTCTAGCGAAGAAAAGAAAAGCCGGCAGATCCCACGCACTGTGGGAATCGATGTAATGCGAAGCAGCCAGGAAGGAGCAAATAACGCTTTACATAATTTGCATGTCATGTTTGACATGTTAGGACCTGTCATTTATGTTCTTCATACAGTCAGGTCGCGCAATACCAATTTTGGTGTATATCAAGCAAGCGAACTGGACGCAAGCGCACAATGAGCGTGGCATGTAAATGGCGTTGTAGACAGTAGCGTAGCCAGAAATTTTTTTCGGGGGGGGGGGGGGGGGTTCAACCATACTTTATGTATGTTCGTGCGTGCGTTTGTATGTGTGCGTGCATATATACGCAAGCAAAACTGAAAAATTTCGGGGGGGGGGTCTGAACCCCCCCCAACCCCCCCCCCCCTTGGCTACGCCACTGGTTGTAGATGACACGCATGCCAAGATTTTCATGTTGCCACCTGCCACTTATGTTCGTTATACAGTCATGTCACTCAATACCAAATTTGGTCTATATCAAGCTAATGAAACGGCCGCGAGCACGCCATGAGCGTGGCATGCAAGTCATGTCCCTCATGACATGTCATGATTTCCATATTGCTACTTGTCATTTATGTTCGTCATACAGTGACGTCACTCAATTCCAAATTTGGTGTATATCAAGCTAACGAAATGGCCGCGAGCGCGCCATGAGCGTGGCATGCAAGTCATGTCGCTCATGACATGTCGTGATTTCCATATTTCCACTTGTCATTTATGTTCGTCATACAGTCACGTCCCTCAATACCAAGTTTGGTGTATATCAAGCTAACGAAACGGCCGCGTGCGCGCCATGAGCTTGGCATGCAAGTCATGTCGCACATGACATGTTATGATTTCCACATTACCACTTCTCATTTATGTTCGTCATACAGTCACGTCACTCAATACCAAGTTTGGTGTATATCAAGCTAACGAAACGGCCGCGAGCGCGCCATGAGCGTGGCATGTAAATCATGTTGTTCATGACGTGCACGTCATTATTTGCATATTACCACCTGTCATATATGTTTGTCGTACAGTCACGTCACTAAATCCCAAATTTGGTCTATATCAAGCTAACGAACCGGCCGCGAGCGCGCCATGAGCGTGGCATGTAAATCATACTTTTCATGACAAGTTAGTCATGACCAGCCATTTATGTTCGTCATACAGTCATGTTATGCCATACCAAATTTGGTATAAATCCCATTAACGATACGGCCAGGAGAGCACAATGTCGTAGGCGGCTAGATAGATAGATAGATAGATAGATAGATAGATAGATAGATAGATAGATAGATAGATAGATAGATAGATAGATAGATAGATAGATAGATAGATACGCTCAAAGTCGCCGAAGTTCGCTAAGAAATGCTTCGCATTTAAAAACGACTTTCCCAAAGCCCTTTTTTCGCCTTCTACAACGGCGCCATGCTGCTCCGTCTTCGCCACGTATGGATTTCGCATGGCCGTCGTGCTTGCTTGGCGTCCTTGCGTACTGCGGCATGACTGGCGATGCACACACTAGTTGCTCCAAGGCAAGCTCAGAAATGCAGGGACCACAGTGTATGTGATTAAACTAATATCGTCATGTGCTTGGGCTGCACAGCCTCCGTGGTTCGCGGATGTGCTTGTGCTGCACAGCCTCCGGGGTTCGCGGATGTGCTTGCGCTGCACAGCCTCCGGGGTTCGCGGTCGCTTTGACGAACGAGCCGCGCACGAGGACGTCTTTATTCTCGCCGCTTCTGTGCTGATCGTTCGTCTGCTGTCAACAAAGTTGAGAAAAAATGCACGACCACCCCTCTGGAGACACCATTTGCCTGCAGAAAACGCAAGCCCCGAAGAAACCAGAAAACACGTGTTTCGAAGGCCGCCGACACCTTCTTGTATTTAGAACTTTGAGTGAGCATTGTCCGGACGTTTTGTAATCCATACGGTCCCTTCTTTAGGGTTCAAGGAGGGGAGACTCGAAAAGCGCTTCTTTTCTTCTTCGGCAGGTATGAAAGGATGCGTCAAGTGGCGGCGGTGCTCGTCGCCGAAAGAACACAGGAGTGCGATGGCTTGACCGTAGGGAATGAGTTGGAGAGTGGAAGGGGTGGGGAGCTTCTTTGACGCATAGATGTGTCGCAGGTGGACTTTGAGATGAGAGACAGGGAAAGGGGGGATACTTGGAGTGTGAGACTGTATGCAGACATCTTTTCATTTTTTTTCTTCCGTTCTGCGCAGGGGGGGAGCGAAGAGCGGGGTTCACGCTTGGGGTAGCTTGATTTCTGCCAACATTCACTTACGGTAAATGATTTCAGCAGTTTCAAGAAAATTGATTTGGCGGTCTGCGTTTTTGCGCAATTGGGGACGTCTTTCTCGTCTTTCTTACAAGTTGTCAGTTGCGCTGATGCAGCTTGGCGTCGTATTCAGTACAAGCAGTTTTATAGAAGATGCCTTGGGTTCGCTCTTTCGGTGTCCGGTCTTTGGTTGCAGGCAGGAAATGCGCTATTGTGTTCGTGATGTCGCAAACATTTTCACGAACAACCCATCCCCTTTTTCGGCTGTGGGCCACGCGTTAGGAAGGGTGGGGCGTCAGCGAGAACGGTTTTCTTTTTCTTTTTTCAGCAGCGGGAGTACGCCGGCGGCTCTTCGAACATGTGCTTTCTCTGAATTCGCACACGCGGCATGTTTTGCGGTTTCGAACTGGCCTCAGGCCGGGCTTTATCCCTCCCGTTTCGGACTGCACGTGTGTATGGCGCAAGCGGATGGGTCACTCGCGTTCTTACTATCACGTGACTCGGCCTTCCGCGGATCGGTCCGTCGTCTGAGTCCACGGGCGGTGGTTTAGCTAGTGCCACGGATATCGAAGAGTATATTTTTGTCGAGGTGTTGATTAGGGGAAGCCTGTTGCTGGATTACTCATCTTGCGTCGTGTTTTTTGAAGTGAATTGCTTTCTGAATAAAAGATTTTGGGAAGCCGTTTTGGACGAGTTTCCTGAATATATCGCGTTTTTCTTGTTCTTCTTTCTTTCTTTTTTTTTTTTTCAAGTTGTGCGCTGCAGCGCATTCCGGCTCTTCGCATTAATGTGTTTAATTACTACAGACGTACTGCGGATTTTCAAGTGGTCTGAAGTGAAACGAGTATATTGATATATTGACTTGTGCAGGTGTGTTTGCACAGTTTTATTTTTCGGTTACGAGAACATCCAAAATCGACAGGGATGTTTCAAAGGTAAACTGAATACTCGGTCGATAAATTTAGATGAGAGAATAATTGTGACTTATGATCTCTTGTCGCTCAAATGACAGTCGTTGAGACGTATCTGATAAAGATACGGCTGTGGTTTGAATGAATTAAGAGCACGTTCCCCGGTGTGTTTCGTAGTTATATTTGCCGTGGCGACAGACATGGGCACAGAGCTCCAAATAGTGAAACATTTGTGAGAAAGTTTGAATATTTAGCAAACTTAATGCATTATGATAAGGCAAGAAAAAGAAGATTCACACCACGTGTATCTGGAAGGGCGCAAGTGCTTCAAATGCTTTTCTCTCTTAATTTTTTTTTTATTTTTGTTGTTGAGGATCGATAGTCACCTAGGTTCGAATTATGTTATACCCCGTTTGCACGTCAACAGTGGCGCTAACTGGTAAGACCTTAAATCTAAAGGGCATTTTAGCGGTGACACGTTTGCCGCCGAATGAGTGCCTTGGTTCTTATTACGTGTTTTGTAGAGCCCATTCATGATGCCAAAAGAATGTTTGTCGGCAAGGAGAACGCATATTATTGACTATTTAAAAGTCATTACCTCATTACCGACGCAGCCTCAGTTTCGGTTTGACAGAGATCCAAAAACGACAAGCCGCCGGGTGCAACTGTCACCACCTAGCGAGTGAAACGCTCGGTCACGTGAGCACACAGAACAGTGACGCACTTCCGCGCGGTGTGCATCGTCTGCTTGCATTCGCTTGTCACACATGCTGCGTGATGTCGTCGCCGTTATCATCCTCGCTGTCGTCGTCGGGCTCATCGTCGTCTGATGGCGACGATTTTCTTGCGGCGGGGGATGGAAGGAATTTTCGACGCGGCGAATCACTTTAGGTTTGACCCGCTGGCGAGGAGTGCTTCGTTGGGAAGCGGCAGCGATACCAGCGACGACGACCACGATGAACCTCGCGTCGGCAATGTACTACAATGGTAAGACCCGACACATTCGTGCACAAATGTTGTGCACGACGTTCGCTTTTTCTACGTTCAATATCCGATTGAATCACTTGATAACATTGTGATGCCCTTCAAGTTGTTGGTGCCGAAAAAAGCTAGGTAACACCACAGCACCAGACGTGAGCGATGCACAGGGTCGAGTCAAAAGACCCATGTACGCCAAATCCGGCGCCTTTGTGGTAAAGCAATGCGCCTCGAAATGGAGCCCGCAAACGCGACTGTTCTGCGCGGGGGACCAGTCCTGATACTCCTGACGTCCACAAGTGCACACGAACTCGATCCACTTCTGCCGCCGAGGGTCGTCGTGGGGAAACGTATGCAGCGATACGCCTGATCCCGACTTCGACGTGCAGAAGGAAACAGCGCAAAAGGATTTCGGCATTGTGGCCTGTCACTGCAGACCAGGCAGCACAGGGAAATCAAGAAGTCCTTGGGAGCAGCAAACAGGAAAGCTGTAGTGTCGCCAAACATAAAACTTTCAACGCGTGCGCCGCGGCAGCGCCTCCTCTTGGCCGCGGCCACACATTCGCGAGCATCCGCCGAGCAGTCACCAACAGCGCAGGGGCGAGCGCGCCAAAATAGAAATGGCGGCTACGACGTCATCATAACCTGTTGTACCGGCCGAATAGGGGAAGTAGGGGGGGTCACCTCGGGTCACCTCCGAGGGTGTCAATGCCGCCAGGTGCGGCCTAGAATGCTGGATCGCGCACGCGAACTTCAAAATTCGTATAAAATACCCTTCCAAGCTTTATTCGCTGTCGATATTTTGCAGATGGTACACGCATGTACACGGGAATCGATCCAGCAGGCTATCTCGGCTGCGAAATTTTGTTTCAGTACCCCTTTAAGAAAAAGTAACGAGAATGCCACCGGCATCGAAACTGGAAACGTGCACCACGCTTAAGCGTGTTTCGGTAACGTGGCGAGTAAGACCATTGAAGTACATGAAAACTTCTTCAATAAGGAAACAGCGCGGTAAAAAATGAGACGAAGCAAGGAACGAGGAACACACCACACGAAGCGCTGCTCGTTCCTTGCTTCGTCTTCGTTTTTTACCGCGCTGTTTCCTGATTGAAAATGCTCAACCAACTAGCCAACAAGTTCACCCTAATACATGAAAACGCTTGTTATTTCTATAAAAATGAGTTTTATGGCGTAGAACTTGAAGAAATTTGCACATTTAAGGCAACACGAACATAATATGTTTATTTTTATTGCGCAACTTCGTCATCACGCCCTTAGTGCCATAAAAACGAGCCAAGTGAGGCCGACGATTTAATGGTATTTCGGCACTTGAAATCTTCATCTCTAATTGTATTAGAAGCGTCCAAGTGAACCAGGTATTATTTGCATGTATTATTTCCATTAGATTAGCCGTTGTGAACCGAATAACGCTGTAAACGGTAAACACTGAACTCTTGTCCTGGACGTCTAGATTGAGCTGCGATACGTCATACATTTTGATGTCACATGGACTGTGCACCGAAGTCTCGCAGTGCATTGGTCATTGTACAAAGCCCCTCTTAAACTTCCTCCAAGAATCAAATGAATGAAAAAGAACAGCTTGTTTCGAAGGCTCCAAAATATATTGTTGCTGTATTGTCGTAATCAAAAGAAGCAAGAAAAGAAGAGGGTCAGACTGACGACCCGAGAAAGCATCTTTTTTTTTCATCCAAAGCTGCTTCACTGGAAATGAAAGCAGAGCCACAGAACATGCGATTCGTGCTTTCATTTTAGAAGTAGATAAGTGAATACAACATATTTCTAGAGTAAATGAGGGAAATGCGACCCTAAGCCAACGCTTGAATTGAAATGACAACGTCAACAAAGGTATTGAATGTGTCAATGGATTCTCTGTGACATGGACCGCGAAGCTGTTAGGGGGGGCGAGTCAGGCCGGCCTCAGGGGGGGGGGGTGGGGGGTACAACCCCGGACCCCCGTCGGTGCGCCAATGGTAGGCGCAACAGCCGCCCACGGCGACCAACCGCGACGCCAGTCTTGTGAGAAAAGCAGATGCGCTGTGCGCCAGCGAGTGCGCGCTTCGAGAGCGAAGATGGTAGTCGAGATCGGACTGTGAACAAACGAACGCTGCGCGCGGTCCCACGTGACGGCATCTGGCCAATACCGACGCGGCGTCTGCCTCGGAAAGGTATGAGGAGGGAGAAGAGAGAGGAGACGCGCTTTTCCCTACATATGTCTCTATTTTACGAAGTTTCAGGGGCTTTAAGTGTGGCCGGTGTTCTTTTTTTTTTCTTCTACATAACGAGTGCGCACAGAAGGGGGGCCACTTTTTCGTGCGCGTCTCAAGGGCAGTTTTCAATTTGAAAGAAAATGTAGCAGCGCTGCGTGATAGAAAACACGCTCTAGCTCCTCCGAGATCTGCGTACCGCGAGCGGTAAATGGTGCATATGAATATCACGCTGTTATATCGCTGCAGAAGCGTGGCGCGTGGCTGTTTTGGCTAGCGCAGCGGACTGCGGAGCGAGTGGTCGCTGGTTTTCTATTAACTTAATTTTCTTTGTGCCTTTATATATATATAAATACATATACATATCCTGGACATGACGGCGACGGCAAAGATTAGCCGAGAGTGTCCATATAATTGCTATCGCAATAAAAAACACGATCGCAAAGATCCACACAGCTAGCCAACGCTTTGCAAGCTTCGCAAGGCAGTGTGCGCCCACCGTGTGCGCGCCGAAGCACATAGTCCGCACACCACGTCTACCCTTCGCTTTACACCTCCTTATTCCTCGCTTTTAATTTTCTTCTGCTTCCTTCGGTCAGCGCGCGCTGCGAACACGGAGCGAGATACGGAGCCGTACTAAAGATGGAGCAATTCGTTCGAATGATCCAGAGCCGCATATGGAGAGACTTCATATACGGCTCATATTCAGTAATAAATTTGTGTTTTCCAAATGGCTTCTTCAGATGACCCAAACTTAAATGATCTAGTAATTGTAACGTAAGTATACGAACTTTCCCACATGAAGCTTTCATATTCCAAAGTCGTAGTAAGATTTCTTTCCAGTAATCATGCAAAAATACATGAAGATTACGGCGCGTGATAGATCCTGGTGCAACTATTGTTCAAGGTGAACAGCTGGAGAGGAAAATTATGAGAGCCTCCTTCTCAGGAAACGTGTGATGCAGCAACGTCATGTCAGTAGAATTAAGCGCGAAATGTAGCGTTTCGGTAGTACTAGCACGGCCGCTGGATGAAAAATCGCCGTGGTACTAGAATGCCACTTAAACAACGTTCACTTTTGCGAATGGGTTCCAAAGAATGTACTGCGTTTCCAGAGTTGCATAGACATTCGTTAGTCCACTTGGGCAGCCCTATGTAAAAGACCTTTATTTGTTTCCTCCGCAATGGCAAGCGGCTACGTTTCACCGGACAGGTGCTGTGGACGATGAGAAGTGTAAAGGAAAACAAAAACTATGCACTTCATTAAATCACAGTTTTTAACAGACTTTGTGCTATAACAGCGCCATCATGCAATTAAGAAACATTTAAAATGCCGGAGAAGCAAATAGGCATCCCTCTAATATATATATATATATATATATATATATATATATATATATATATATATATATATATATATATATATACATATATAGTGCTGACATGCGAGCCCCCCCTCCACCCCCCCCCCCCCCCCCCCCGAACAGAATTCCTGGCTACGCCACTGGACTGCAGCTCACAGCGGTTCCCCGACATACTGACTGACGAGCACACGTTGAATCATGATCTTTTCTTTCGCCTTTCTTTTATTGGTGGTTTGCGTCTTCCAATTTCATGAAATCATTCAAGGCGGTGCGGAGAAGATCAGACATGAAGAGCGAGAGCATTTCCAGGCGTCGGTGCCAGTCGGCGCCAGTCGGCGCCACGATAAGAACACTCGGATCGTAGACGTAATCGCTACTAGCGCATCGTCACTCAGGATGGAATGTGTGAAATGTATCACCCCTCCGATGGCGATGGCGATACGGCTATACCCTTTGGATCGGGTCGCCTGCGCTCAATGCGCGGCGTAGCCGAACAAGTAGCACTAGTGTCGATGTCGCAGGACACTCAATTTCCCTTTGAGCTTTCGTACGCTGTTTGCCGTCGAAATGAAATAACTTCCAAGTGACGGACGCCTTTCAAATTTGGCCAGGAAGGCCTATGCATACCGAGCAATCGAATGAAGGGCACATCTCGATTTTGAAAGTTAAAGGGACCGACAACTGCCCAGAACATGAACTGAGATGACTCTACTGATGGAAGGATTGTCCGTCGCATTGACTCAAACCAAGCCTGTTTTTTTCGTGAGAGGTGGATTTATGACGCCAAAAACGACCTTTGGCGCCGCTGGTGGCAAAAACATGAACGATTCGATGTACCCTGTCACGTGACCGTTGATTGCTGTAGGCGGTCGAGGATGTTTTTGTTGGTATTGAAATATTGTTCGTTTCTTTATGTTAAAAGATATTACTCCATAAAAATGTACACATAGGCCTGCATTAGTAGTATGCATTAAAGCGGCGCTGCCTTTGCGTGACGTAATGATCCCATCCTCGTCAGCGCCTCTTGAGAAACTTTTCAGCGTGCTCATGTAACCGTGCACGCAGTTTGCGGGTCGCTAAGATTTTTGAGCGACATAATTTTGCTACCTACACTTCGCATCAGAAACCACGCGCTCTGCTACTCGGTGCCGCCGTTCATATGCGTAGTGACGTTTTCGATGACTAGGCTTGGCTCGTGTATCAAGAGGGTAATGACTAGAGGCCGGATTTATGGGCACTAAAAAATCACGTTTTAGGCGCCAAAGATAGGCAGGCAAAACACAGTTTTAGGCCCCCAAAATCGTAAATATAGGCACAATAAATTTTTACAAAAATTCAAATTTTCAAAGAAAGACGTGCGCGATCTGTGCCTACGACAGAAAAACAAAAAAGGTTTATATTTATGATGGCGCAAAGGCGCCAATGGTTTAACATCGCCATGCAATGTCCTTTTTCCCGCATGGTTTGCAGAACACGGTCTCTTCTTTTATTGTCGCGGTGAGTTAAGTGTCCATCGTCGAATAAACACGCTCCTGCGTCTCTTTCTTCTCGGCATGGCGGAGAAGGGCAGCACAGGAGCGAATAGCCAGACCGCTAAAAGGCCAGAAGGGTCTTTTAGCTTCCTATTGACCGGGTCTAATCGCGCCGGAACATTTTCTCCTCTGTCTGTGAAAACCTTAATGGGCTCCTCACCAGGTTTGAGCATTTCGAGCTGGCAAGTGAAATGCATGCACTGGGCGCTCACGATCTCGTCTGCCAAGGTTTGCAACGCTACACGGCCCGGAAAGAGGTGAAATTTCAAACTGAACGCCGCTTGCCCTTAATTTCGCGGGCGCGCACCCCAACATGGAGGAGATGGCGTACAAAGGGAATGGTCCTGCGTACGTCACAGTATAGTACGTGACACTGCGAGAATTATTCGAGGTGACATGTGTAATTTCATGTTGAAATATTGGCAGCGCAAACTGACGGGACACAGAAAGAGGACACAAACAAGCGCAGACTGAAACTTGGATTTATTCACAGAAGATAATATATACCAGAAGATACACGAAAGGAAAGGGAAATACAAGAGGGAAGGTTCCACCAAATTCAAGTGTCGTCCAGAAACGAGACTGGGCGCTGCCCAGTCTCGTTTCGCGCTGCCGAGACTGGGCAGACTGGGCGCTGCCTGAATGTGCGCCTGCGAGAACATAACAATGCGCTAAAGTCTGCCCCAGGTTTACATTTGTCTGCCCATTGCTCAAAGTGTGGTTGCGTACCTGAATTTTCGCGCACGTCTGTTTTATACACCCATCGCGACACTAAAACAAGGGAGATTGCGGAAGCCTTTTTCATTAAAAAGAATGCCGATAAGTGTGTCAGCTCAGCTTCCATATCGCTATTAGATTGTGAAATCTCGTTTCTGGACGACACTTGAATTTGGTGGAACCTTCCCTCTTGTATTTCCCTTTCCTTTCGTGTTTCTTCTGGTATATATTATCTTCTGTGAATAAATCCAAGTTTCAGTCTGCGCTTGTTTGTGTCCTCTTTCTGTGTCCCGTCATTTGCGCTGCCAATATTTCAACATGAATCTATACCAACTAGCCCGCCTTACAACCCTTCTGCATGTGTAATTTCTGTAATCTGATGCTTGAATGGAAGAATGAGAGTTGATACAAATTTTAAAACATACAAATGGAATCTGTGCGCGTTTTTATTATTGTTTTTTTTCTTCGAATCAAGCGAGATGGAGACTAAGCTGCCTCCATTTCGTTTCCGTCCGTGTTCTCGCCGTTCCCGCGTCGTGCCGGCGCCAGCCGTATAGTGTACTACAAAAATTATTGTAGTACACTATAGCCAGTCGTGACAACGCCTGGCGCGTTTTTGGTGCATCCGCCCTTGCAGCAGTTCCAGTGGGGCGACGCTACGTATGGTGGTAAGGATACATGATCTATAGCCAGCCTCTCCAAACGTGCGCGCATACAGGGATCCATCCCACAGAAACAGGCAGTACACTACACAGAACGCCGAAACGACACAACACCGGTTGTGTGCACGACCTGGCTTGGGCATATGGTATGTGTTCTTGGTATGTGTACTGCCCGCTTGAGTATAGTCGACCAGCTCACTTCCGTTCTCTTCGCCGTGATTGACCGCTGCCCTTATGACGTTATCCTTGGCCTGGACTTCTTGTCCAATCATTCTGCTCTTATCGATTGTGCTACCGGCGTCCTTCAGCTAGAACTGCCTCAGCTCGTCGCTGCTCCCAATCCTACCACGCCGCGCCTGTGCTCTCTTCAAGATGTGCGTCTGTCACCTCCGGCAGCCACCTACGTCGTTTTGACCGCACAGCCGCAGGTTCCCGAAGGTGAATATGTTCTCGTTCCCCTCGTCGACGTCCTTTTGAGCCGCAACGTTGCCGTCCCACATACGCTTGTGACTGTCACCGACAACTGTACCTCGCTCCCACTTTTAAATTTCAGCTTGTGCCCTCAAGTGCTTCCCCGTGGCATGTTCTTGGCCAACATATCTAGTGCCGACGAATTTGAAATTGCAGCTCTCGCCGCCGAGACTGATTTACTGCCCTCTACTGCAGCTAACAGCACCTGTTCCCTGCCGGATGATTTCTCGAAGATGATTGCACCCGATCTCAACCCTGCACAGGCCAATGACATCCGTCGCCTTCTCGTTTCATACAGCGACATTTTCGATTGTGACGACAGACCTCTAGGGCAAACATCCGTCGTTCAGCACCGTATAAACACTGGTGACGCCAGCCCTATTCGACGGCGCCCCTATCGGGTCTCCCATACTGAGCGCAGGGTTATCCAAACGGAAGTCGACAAAATGCTCAGCAAAGGTGTCATCGAACCATCAGATAGTCCTTGGGCCTCCCCTGTCGTCCTTGTGAAGAAAAAAGGCGGTAGCTGGCGCTTCTGCGTTGACTCTCGCCATTTAAATAAGATCACACGAAAAGACGTATACCCGCTTCCGCGCATCGATGACGCGTTGGACTGCCTGCACGGAGCTACATACTTCTCGTCCATTGATCTTCGGTCCGGCTACTGGCAGATTTCTGTCGATGCAATGGACCGTGAGAAGACGGCCTTCATAACACCTGATGGTTTATACCAGTTTAAGGTCATGCCATTTGGCCTATGCAACGCTCCTGCGACATTCGAACGGATGATGGACTCTCTACTGCGTGGTTACAAGTGGTCTACTTGTCTTTGTTACCTGGATGATGTGATTGTCTTTTCTTCCACCTTCGACAGCCATCTGACCCGTCTCGCTGCAATTCTTGCAGTTTTCAGAAAAGCCGGGCTTCAACTGAATTCCACGAAATGCCAATTTGGTCGCCGTCAAATTACCGTGCTGGGCCATCTTGTAAACGCTGACGGCGTCCAACCTGATCCCGAAAAGATCCGCGCCGTTCGCAGCTTTCCTCTGCCCCGCTCTACTTCTGACGTCCGGAGCTTCATCGGCCTATGCTCTTACATTTCGTCGTTTTGTGAAAAACTTCGCCGACGTTGCTAGGCCACTGACAGACCTGCTGAAGAAGGATGCCACATTCTCATGGGGCCCTGAGCAGGCTCAAGCGTTCACCGCTCTCATCGGCTTCCTAACTACGGCTCCCATACTTGCCCACTTTAATCCATCTGCTCCCACGGAAGTCCGAACTGACGCAAGTGGGCACGGTATCGGTGCAGTTCTCGCTCAACGGCATCACGGTAGACAGTGCGTAATAGCTTACGCCAGTCGCCTGCTCTCTCCCCCTGAGAAAAATTATTCCATCACTGAGAGAGAGTGTTTGGCTTTAGTTTGGGCCGTCGCCAAGTTCCGGCCATATTTATTTGGCTGCATGTTCACCGTCGTTACAGACCACCACGCCCTCTGCTGGCTCACTTCTCTGAAGGACCCGACCGGACGTCTTGGTCGCTGGGCTTTGCGGCTCCAGGAATTTTCATTTAGCGTCACCTACAAATCTGGCCGTTTGCACACGGACGCAGACTGTCTTTCTCGTCATCCGGTGGATCCTCCTGATCCCATTGCGCATGACCCGGACAGCTGCGTAATGGCGTTTACTGACAATATAATGCGCATGTAACCTTGCGTGCGCATGACGTGTTGATGCGTCTTCGTCATGCGGCTCCGACATGCTCCGATACCGAAGAGGGCAGGGAAGGAGGAGTTTGGCTTGCTAATACCCCTGTCACACGTTGCAACTTAAGTGCACTTTGAGCGAGCGCACTTCGCCGCTAGTGTCATTTGCACGCTGTCACAGGAGCAAGTTTAGTGTCATACCCCTGTCACACGTGGCAACGTAAGTGCACTTTGAGCGAGTGCACTTCGCCGCGAGTGTCCTTTGCACGCTGTCACACGAGAAAGTTTAAGGTCACTCGCTGCAAAGTACACTTGCCGGCAAGTGTGTTCACCAACCTCACTTCGCTGCGACGGAGTGTGTAGCCTCGGTAGCAGTGGCTTGCACATAAATACGCTACTGCATAAAGCGGCGCTCATAGTATCTTTAAACCATTGCTTTCGTTATTAGGAATACTGATATGTATTAAAACAAGTCATACTACAACAAAAAACCTCGCTACTCTCGCCCTCGGGCAACTTGCGGCCACGTCCGCTAGGGGGGATGCGGGAGCACATGCCGTGTAATGGCCGCGTCCGTCGCGTTGTTTACTTCCTTGCACACTTGCACATGTGTAGGTCACTCGTTTTCTAGTCATTTGCGATGGCGTGTGCCACTGGTGCTACTTCCACGAAGACAACGTGGTCCGACACTGTGACCCGGGCCCAAAAATAACAAATATATGTTGCGCTATTAATCCGCCAATTGCCCCTGTCATCATTTCCAAAGTACACTTCGCTTTCTCGTGTAGCAGCGCACCGCCAAAGTGACACTTCGTGAGCGTAAGTGCACTCGCTCAAAGTGCACTTAAGTTGCCACGTCTGACAGGGGTATCACTCGCTGCAAAGTATACTTGCCGGCAAGTGCGTTCGCCAACCTCACTTCGCTGCGACGGAGTGTGTAGCCTCGGTAGCAGTGGCTTGCACATAAATACGCTGTTGCATAAAGCGGCGCTCATAGTATCTTTAGACCATTGTTTTCGTTATTAGGAATACTGCTATGCATTAAAATAAGTCATACTACAACAAAAGACCTCGCTACTCTAGCCATCGGGCAGTTTGCGGCCACGTCCGCTAGGGGGGATGCGGGAGCGTATGCCGTGTAATGGCCGCGTCCGTCGCGTTGTTTACTTCCTTGCACACTTTCGTATGTGTAGGTCAGTCGTTCTCGAGTCCTTTGCGATGGCGTGTGCCGCTGATGCTACTTCCACGAAGGCAACGTGGTCCGATGCTGTGACACGGGCCCGAAGATAACAAATATATCTTGCGCTATTAATCCGCCAATTGCCACTGTCATCATTTCCAAAGTACACTTCGCTTTCTCGTGTAGCAGCGCACCACCAAAGTGACACTTTGTGAGCGTAAGTGCCGTCGCTCAAAGTGCATTTAAAGGGGCGGTGCCATCAAATTTTGAGGCTATAACAAGCCTGTTGTGGGTTTCCTCTGTATGCAAGGACACTCCTCACGAAGGGTCGGACGCAGCAAACGTTTAGAATATATTTTAATTCACTTCCAAAGTGTGCCTAAATGCTCATTCTCCCGATCGATGCCCATCGCTAGCGCATCAAAACTGACGTAGCTCTATGGGAAGGACAACGAAAGTTGTAGTGACGTCACACCATATCTGTAGTGACATGAGTGTCCTCGGGACCTCTGTTACCTCCAGAACGTACGTACCGGCAAAGCATCGGTTGCTACATCACTTGCCGAGTTTAGATCGCTTCCTGGCGAAGTGCTGCGCATCTTCGCGCGAGCCTTGTATGGTCACGTGACCAAGCCTACTACACTGCTACGTCACTGCCCAACTTGGTGCCCAGAAACCGGAAACCGAAAGTTGTCCGCATAAATAAGGCGATATTAAATTACTTAGCGAGAATACGTGAATCTTGGTGCGTGTATCATGCTTCCTAGAGCTATTAGAAACGCTTGCAGCGAAGAACGCGCAAGCCACAGATTTGGTGGCACCACCCCTTTAAGTTGCCACGTGTGACAGCGGTATAAGTGCACTCGCTCGAAGTGCACTTTAGTTGCCACGTGTGACAGGGGTATAAGTCCACACGGGACGAGTGGCAAACATTTCATGCTCGTCTCCTCCCAACATGCTTTTGCGGCTCGTTATGAACCAGTTAGAAAATTCTTGTGGTAAAAAGCTCTTTATTGAACACGCAACAACTTCTAGTGTCTAACTAAGATCTCATGTGACCTGGTGAAGCGCCCGTTAAGAAAAAGGTTACAAACAAAACAAAAGCCACGTGCACATGAGATTTTTTTTTACCTACACTCTATACTTTCACATGACAGCCCTCCATGGTTTGGCATTCTTTCTCCATCTTCCTGCGGCTGCACAGAGGCGCCTCCGGTTGTCTGCCCGCACCACACCCAGGTCTTCAAGGAGGTGCTTCTTTCCTTGGGAACACTGGTCTGGAAAATCGGCTGTAGAAGCCGCTCGCCACATTCACGGCCATGGACGCCACTCTCCTCTTCTTCCCTTCTCCTCTTCTCACCTTTATGTCCCTCTCCCCATTACCCTGTATACGCTGGGACGTGCTTCCCATTTAGGGTTGCAGAAATAGCGTTTTTCCTCTCCTCCTTCTCCAACCACTCGCGCCATGTCAGTGCGCTGGCGTAAGGTGGCCGACGCGTCCAAATTCACTACTGCTAGCGCTTGCCTTCCGGAAGTTTGTTGAACTAAAGAACTAGGTTGCACCCCATAGAGTTCCGAAAGCTCAATTGCCCGGTAACATGAATAACGGTCTCAAACTGTACTCTAAAGCGAAATTTGAGCTTGAATAGTGTACATATAGGCACCGATTTAAAAAATAGGCATTTATAGGCACTTATAGGAATTTAGGCACAAACGCCAAAAATAGGCATTTATAGGCACTATAAAAATACTATAAAAGCCCTCCTTAACCTCTAATTCATGCTCATATATCAAGGTGGCACGATAGGAACGCAAGGAGCAAAATAGGCATTTGCCTAAAATCCGGTCTCTAGTAATGACGCCGGGACCAGCTACCCATGACACAGGTGCAGGCAACCTTGGGCACCGGCGCACACAACGCGGTATAAATACAGGGAAGGTGTATAATGCCACATCAACTCATTGTAGCAGCTTGTTATCTTCAAAAATAGTTGGAAAGCTCAAAATAAAGGTGGTTAAGCACAGTTACAGGAACTCCTGCGAAAGCAGAACGACGACAGCTTTCACACATCGCAAGAAGGGCTGGCGGAATCGCTATCAATTCTCAGTGTTGCTGGAGGAAAGGAAACATCTGTGTTTAGAGCCCTCCAGATCGAAAAATACTGCTTGTAAAATAACTACGTGCTTTTGGGATTAACCCTTTCAGACGCCACCTATGAAGAACTGTCTGTAAATGGGTCAAAACAATACAACGTTATTTCAAGGCACTCAGTATACTATTGCAACAAAAAGAATGTCATAATATGTTCATTTATGTGTGCTATAGTAACTTATTCTAATTAAGTTGTAATTAAATATCTGTTTATCCTGAAGTCATTCATGCTCCATTTCGGCATAAATAGAATGAAATCTCGAGCTAGAAATATAGTACAAATTCGTTTTTCGTTAATGTCCATTTAGAGCAAAGAAAAATTATACTTTTAACATGGCTCGCAGGACGCGGCTCATCGAACGACTCGTCGAACGGGGTAGTGCCTTCAGCCATGTAATCATACGCAACAGTACGCTGCGAAATGAAGTTAAATGAAGACAAATTATTGGGCAGGACGTTCAATCTATCCGAGGCTCAATGTATCCCGCTCTCTTAGCCCCTAGTTGATACAGGGAGCAAAAACAAGTCATGTACACAATTGTGTACATAGCGTCTCAAAGCGTTAACTACTGCGGATACAAACACTACGAAAGGTGAGCTTTCTGTCGCGCCGTAAAAAAAATGTGTCGAGAAAAATCAGTTGTCGGTCCCTTTAATGTCAGTGCCCGTTTAACATTCTCCGCATGCGATACATTTTAACGCGATAGCGTTAAAGAGCTCGTTTCACAGAAATTCCGGCGTCGGCGTAGGTGTCGTTGGTAGAGAGCGATAAATCATCTTGTCCGTGACCGCAAAATCGAGAAAGATGCAAATAAAATAATATAATAAAAATTTCCGGGTTCCAGTGAGTATCGAACCCAGGCCGTCTGCGTGGCATGCAGGTGTTCTACCACACAGCCACGCTTCTTTTTTTTTCCGGTTGGATGACACACACACGGGGACAAGAGAATTATATTACAATACACGAGAAACATACAAAACATAAATGACACAACAAAACAGACACAGCGACCCTTCTGCTTGGAATTACATTCACAAGAACTTCCTCTGCTTGGAAATGCAGTGAAAATAACTTTCATGCTTTACAAACACACGCGTACTGTATACAGGCGTCACAATACAACATGTACTATCGGAGTAATAATATTGCGTAGTACAAGCGTACATTGCCATCGGGCGTCAGAACATGTGAATTTCATAGCGACATCGTGGTTCAAAGCCGGCCACCCATTACAAAAGGCACACACGTTACTGCGCGTAATCCCTTAAGACCACGTAGTGGGTGCATAGCAAGTTCGAAAACACTTCCCGCGCATAATTGCTCTGGTTTAAAGCATGCTACCCATTACATAGTATGCACTAAGTGATTGAAGTACGCAAGTACGCAGTAGGGACAACAGCATATCGTAAGGGTCCCCCCATTTTTTTATACACTCCTTTTATACATTCAGCTGCGACAACAGCGAATTTTATTCCATTTCTTTCTGTAGTTACTCGCAGCTGTTTTCTTTTTTTATTAGGTCATTAGCGGTTCGAGAGATGCTCATTTCTTACCTCAGGCCTCTGCCTTCAACTTCAATTGCTGCTTCATAAATTAATATAGCTATGGTTTCGCTCATTTTCACCATTTCTTCGTTTCCTTCTTGTTCTAAAAGTTTGTATTTGTTTACAAGGGCAATCCTACATTCCGTTATTTTTATAAGGGCTCTATTTCAGTTAGCTTGTTTTTAGCGATTAATTTTGTTGTAGTTTTGTTCAGGCTGAGTGCGATGTTCACCCTCACTAACCTGCTACATTTGACCTTACCCACTAATTGTATGTCCTTTATATGCCTCGGTCTCCGCGCATTATAAAATCTGTCTTGATTTTTTTTGTGAGGCTTTCTCCTCCATAAACTTCCTATTTCTACGCTTTCGGAAGAAAGTGATGACTCTGCGGAATCGATTTCTTTGTGCGAATTCCATTAGTATTTCTCCTGAGTTATGCGCAGAGTCGAACCCACTGTCGCCGATTATTTGTTTTCCGTCCTGTCCATGCACTGCCGTTCTGCGTAATTTTTTCGTACTTTCTTGGAGACCGTTTCGCTATTAATACATTTGGACTTTCGTCTATCTATAGTAGTGTTATGAAGCTTATGCATGTGCTTAAACTGAAACTGAATCGTAATACCACCGGAAGGAAATGATGCATGTCAAATGGCAGTGTGATTGAGAAAGTTACTGTTACCCATACAAACATGCATACAGATAAAACAGTACGCGTCACCAATCTTACTGTGTATCGGGTAGTACGATACCAGGTTGTCTACCAAGTTTGTTTACCGCGACAACGCATTGCGCAACTCCATGCATCGCGGAAAAACGGAGTATTCGAATGTATAATATAATGATACAATGGAATTGCATCTGTTTGTGGTTTGTCATGCATGAGCACACAATACAAGGAAAAATATTTTTGGGCGCAGATACGATCAGCTTCGCTCCAACACCTACCGTCAATGGAGGCGGCGGCCTGAGCGTGGGCTGGTGAAATGTTGGTGCCGCCATGTTGGTCGGAAGGAAGGAAGGATGCACTTTTGTCTGGCTTCTGGGTCTTTGCAAGGTAAGTATGTGGCTAGAGATCACCTTTTATCACGCACAGCGCAGTGTTGCCTAAAAGAGAGGGATAGTGAAACAATTACGTACACTGAAGTCGTGTTCCGTGCGCGCGTGGAAGTAAACATGTCTGAAGCGTCGTTGACGAGACAATTCGTACCACGGTACATTGCTGCACTCATTGTTACATGACACATAAATGACGGAAACGCCACTGAGTAAGGTTATGTTGCCAAGCATCGCATGATTTGGTTAGGCTTAATCCAAAAGCTAATTCCTGAATGATATTGAGACTTATTACACACAGCGCCTGCTTGATTTCATCTATAGCAAGTATGTCCATAGGGACAAATCTGCTCCGATGGACATATGCGTTAAAGAAGAACGGAAATGCCTGCGCAATAAGATTTTCATGCGTGTCAAAAGAAGCTGACGTGGTCAGAAGTGCCTCTTTCTCTACAACCCTGGTGCTCCGTTGACACAGATAAATGAGTGAATGATGATGAAATGGTCATCGAGTGTGTAAACAAGCACGTCGGCTGTGTTTCCGCCGATTGATTGAACTTTTTCTTCAATCTTTGCGAAACCCGAGAGATGTTGTGCATTCGTCAGAGGCCTGATGACAGCAAACTCGTCTGACCGCAGTTTCTAACCCAATTACGCGCGGTTGCGCACAATTGCCACAGAAACTTAAAGAAGGCGGGCAAAAAACAAGAGTTACAAGCTTACCCTGCAACTGACTGGCCAAAGCAGCGAGCTTTCTCTCAGATCTCACCCGTTGATGGCCTGTCAGCGTAGCCGCTGCAGAGTCACATGGCACACGGTGGCATGCAAGTCGCACTGACCACGCCAGGTGCTCAAAACACTGCACCAGGGGCTTCGGATGATGGCACGTCTCGGGACACGGAGAAGGTCGCCGACGGCGTCGTCCGGCCCGCCGCTATCGTCCACGCTGCCGTTCGTCCCTCGCCCTCTCGCCGTCCTCTCCTTTCTTATCGGCGACGTGATTACGGTTCAAATCTTCCACACACGAGCGCGGACCAACTCCAAGGGGATGTCGCATAGTCGTCGCGTGCTGCCAGCGCGCCATGCTCTTTCCATTTTTCAGTCCCCTCCCGATGACGCCTGTGGCCCGCCACCGACTACCACGGCCAACAGCAGCATATATCATGAACTGTATAGCGACTACTGAATACAATGTTGCACCAAAATAATATGCAAACAAGAAATAATGAAGATAAAATCTCCTGCTGCGTCTCTAAGGTTACATACGAATACGACATGTAATCATGGACCCCGCAGGTGGTTCGTATAAACATGGTATACATGCACAAGCGATGTGTGGTGTGCTCGTGTCCATGTGTTGCTTCTCGTTACATCAAACTTGTTCAAATGATTCGGAATCAGAATCAAAAATGTTTTTATTTTTTAACGAAATTGTTAGAGGTCCTTAAGGCGAATGACAACCAACAATTTATATATATATATATCAATCAATCAATCAATCAATCAATCAATCAATCAATCAATCAATCAATCAATCAATCAATCAATCAATCAATCAATCAATCAATCAAATCTTTATTTCCAACAGTTTTTACAATTTGTTGGGGGGTCCTTCAGGCGAAAAGCTGTTGCAAACAGCTTGAGAGTGCCTGAAGGCCCTCACATGGCATCAGTAAAACTAAAACCAGCATACAAGCACATGTTCAACATATATCTAAATATAATACACAATTTCAAATGCAACTGAAAAAATGGAACATGAACAAACACATAGTATTCATCAACAAAATAGTAATCTAATACATTTAGTGATAGGAAATGTCAAAATACATTGTTATTCATCAAAAACACTGGTAGTTACAGCATTAAGAAAAGCAGAAGTATTAACACGGCTCTGATGCACATGATAGACTGTTTATTGAAACACTGAGCGCGCAATAGATATTACAATGCGGAAAAAGAACTGTTTGGTTCATGTCTTCAATCAAATTTACAAAAATTCTTTCTAACTTGTTTGCGAGTCAAAGTATTTGGAGAAAATCTTTCCCTTTCCAATTTATTCAACCACGAAGGTAGGCTATGTCTCGGTGACTGCATGAGATAATTTGTGCGCCAGTATGGTACGGACCACCAGTCGTGGCTACGAGTGCGCGAGTCAATTTTTTTTTGTATTGAAGTCGTGACGTACGTTTTAAGAAAGATATGACATTGTCCAAGAAGCCCACATTACAACCCTTTTCATACGCAAGCAGTGCTGGTTAGTATCAAAGATAGATGTATCCCAGGTAGCACCACACAAATAATTGACGTTTCATAAACGTTTATTCGAGGCAACAAAAACGTCTTGAAGACGTCGCGGAATAGAAGCTGAAGGTCTAGAAAACGTCTCATATCTCACCTAATGTCCGGCTAGAATCCGTCTTTAAGGCCATCTAGAAAACGTTTTAAAAAGGTCGCAAAAAATCCCATTTTATAATAGGGTCTGCTGAATACCTAAAATATCCCATTACATTGTCTTTAAAAAGACGTTTTCTAGACGTTTTTAAGACGTCATGAAGGATCTCTTTTCTTTTCGCAGTTTTGTTTTTGTGCATGCAATTAGTGCACGTTTATAGGAAGCACTCTCCGTTAAAGCAATTACAGTTACTTTATTCTGTAGTTGCTATTACAGAGTGGGAGCTCAGTAGATTCACAGACAAAAGTGGTCTTGCCGTAATCTATTATGTAAAACAGCAACGATTCCTGTGCAGCAGGAGTCGGCAACCTTTTGAGACGGAGGGCCAAGTTTCATGAAGCCGACACAGCAGGAGACCGCACGGCAAATTGGGGAGGGAGGGAGTTTGCAGGCAAAGTTTTAAAATTCGGCGAATTGACACTAACTTGTAAAGCTGGATTAAAAATCATGTTTATTTTGAGCGAAAATCCCATTTAAGGTCAGAACTGCCATGTCGGCTTTCGTATAGGCAGCGGCAAGAGAAAAGAAGGGGTTCGACGCCGTGCCGGGGGCCGCATAAGACAGCCACGCGGGTTGCCGACCCCTGCTGTACAGCATAGGGACGTAAAACCACAAAATGAGATACAGCATGCGACTAGATACCATCATACAGAAGAGGCAATAGAACACAAAATATCGCAGTAGTTAAACGGTAGCTATTGGTATCCAACCTTCAAGAACACGACTTTTTGTTGCATGATTCATCATTAGTAAAATTGTTGTCAAACTACTAACAATGCAATATCCCTTTCCGACCTGAATTTTTTCTAGGGTAGGAAAAAATTATTTAATGTTATTATCTAGCTAAGAGGCCATTGAAAAGCTTGCAAAAAGATAAAGGAGACTGTAAATACAATGGTTTTCACAAGAGAACCATGTCCAGTATACTGGACACTAAGATTCATTTGTTGAACATATGTGTCACAAAGAAGCGCTGGAACCACCCTCAAAAGCGCGTCACAACAGACGACGCCAGGTGATCACGCGCCGCGATTCAAGGCGCCAGCAACGGTCGCTTCTCCAAAGCGTACACCACCTCGCCTCCTCTAAACAACGCACGCCGTGAAAGCGAACACCACGCAACATCGAGAGAATTCGAGAAGCTTGCTTGCTTGCTTGAAAAACTTTATTTCAGGTGCAATGGGGAGGAAGTGTGAGGTGGCCCGGATGGAGCCACCCCTCACAATCACTAGGTGGGCTCCTCATTACAGGAGCCCATTGGCGACCGCCGCGACTCGGGCTCGGTCGACCAGGGCCTTCTGGCTCACCAGGTCGGAACAGCCGAGCAGGGCTGCCTCCCAGTCCTCCCGGGTGGCGTTAGGTTTCGGGGCGAGGTTCGGGGTTGATTGGCATGCCCACACCATGTGGAAAATGTCCGAAGACGTTTCCGTACAGTGTGGGCACTTGCCTGTACAGGCGGGATCGAAGTGTTTTAAAACTGCCGGGCACAGCAGTGTTTTGGTGTAAAGGCGGAGGAGTGTACGTTCCTCTGCCTTTGTAAGACCCTTACAGGGCTTAGGATAAATTGCGTGGCCGAATCGGTAGAATTCAGTAATTTCTCGAAACGTTAAGGCCGGATTAGGTTCGGGATCCATTTCGGAAGGGTCTGAAGGCGTTGCCCGGAGAGTGAGAGCGCGGGCAGCGGCGTCTGCCGTTTCATTGCCTTCGAGGCCCGTATGAGCTGGAGCCCACATGATCATACGGGACGCGGGGGCCCCGACGTAATTGCTATTTTGTAAGATACGATACGCCAGGTAAGGGACGTACCCCTGTTCAATATTCCTGCAGGCCCCTCTCGAGTCGGTAATGATGACGCGCGAGTCCTGGTCCGCGGCAGCTAGCGCGATGGCGACTTCTTTCGCATGTCCTATATTTTGTGCTCGGAATGTGAGGCCGTTCACCGCGACGTTTTGGTGGACGACTGCAGCCGTGTACCATCCCCCATGGTGAGGGCCGGAGGCGTCCACGTAAAAGATACCGCGTTTGTTCCCATAGCGGCGGACCAGTGCCTCCGCCCGCGCAAGGCGCCTGCCACTGTGGTCGTCACGTGTCATGTTGGCCGGAAGAGGGCGCACGTGCAGGGCGTATCTCCAGACTTCTGGGATGCGTACGCGCTCTTCCGTCACTGTTGTTTGGTGGTGGATGTGTAGTCGGGCTAATAGGCGGCGACCCGACGTAGTCTTATTGACTGCTCAAGTGTGCCGCCCGAAGCTCTGCGAAGGTGTTTACCATCCCCAGGCCCATGAGGCGCTGGTTAGACGTGGTTATCGGGAGATCGAGGGCACGCTCTTCCTGAGAATCACCTCGAGGGCGTTCTCGTTAAACTTGCGCAGGTGGAGGTAAGGAGCCGAGTAGAGGCAGAGCCACCTAGACTATTGAGAAGGCCTGCGCACTCTCCTCGTGACGTCACCACACCGAGCCCCTCCGCTCCGCCGCTCGCGCAGCTACTACCAGCGAGCAGGCGCGAACCGCGCTCGCTTCAAACTATTTGCGGCTTTCTTTTCTAATACTGTGACAGCTGAAGGCGCTCGTTACAGCTTTCCAATAGCGTAGTACTATCAAACCATTGACGCAAGAAATGAGCATGCGGGGACGTTGAAAACAAAATTTTCTGGCCGCCGTAAAACTATGGCAGTGCAATAAAAAAACCCACGAAAGAGCAGTTCGAAGCGTTATCAGGATCATTTATTTGCATTGGACATTCGCCACGAAGCACACTCAGCGAGTAATCAATTTAATATTGTAAGAATAATAATAATAATATCTGGGGTTTAACGTCCCAAAACCACCATATGATTATGAGAGACGCCGTAGTGGAGGGCTCCGGAAATTTCGACCATCTGGTGTTCTTTAACGTGCACTGACATCGCACAGTACACGGGCCTCTACCATTTCGCCTCCATCGAAATGCGACCGCCGCGGCCGGGATCGAACCCGCGACCTTCGGGTCAGCAGCCGAGCACCCTAACCGCTATACCACCGCGGCGGACAATATTGTAAGAATACGGTGTGAAAAAAAGGAAAACATTTGAAGGGGGGGGCGGGAGGTAAAACATGGACAAGCACTTAACATTCATTTACAAAACATCAACAGCATTTAATAGAGGTCTTTGAGATATCTGCCACGTACTACATACAATCATTTTGAAAGCCATATAAGCATTGCACTTGTCCTTTAGCACACATTGCACATTTAACAAAAGACACAATCATGGTGAAATTCAATTGCTCTGTGTTACAGGGATGACTTTACAGGTTCATTTCAATGTTTGAAGTTTTCTCTGCTTAGCTAGTTTAGCATGCACCTGCTTTCTGGTGATGCCATCATTTCTGGAAACTGCGTAGTTTTTCAACAATGTGTTGATGGCAGGCTTCAGTATATTTTCCCGGACTACGTCTGGACAGTGGCCGCTGGCGCAAACATCAATGTCTTCACTATCGGCCAGCAGGAACTTCATGATGCTTAGCAGTACCAGCCTCTGGTTACTTTTAGCATGAAATAGGTGCTCACACTCATTCGCAGTTACTTGCTCCAAAACAATCTTTGTACACAATACTGCATGCACAACAAATGGCTGGGGAAACTTCAGACCCCCCTCTGCTCATAGCGTCGATGAGAACACGGTCACTTGGCTTGAGCTCTCTTTCTTTGATTATTAGGTGCGAGGAACAGTCATCACAAGGCTGACGCCGTAGAGCAGCATGTGCGCAAAAACCGGCTATATATGCTATAGCTGGCATGTCCTCTCGCGGTTTCTTCAGTTCTTTCTCAGACAGACAGACCTTGTACTTCTTAATCAGAGCTTCTGCACATGGTTCTTTCTCTTCTTTAGATGACTCAATGAAGTCGGTCAAAAGCAATGTGCTTTGGATGCGGATCTTTTTCTCCGCTTCGAATAACTGAGTAATGGAGACATTGTAGTGACAACCGCACAGTCGCCTGTACTTTCCAAACCTTGCCTCGAGGGCATCAGTTTCGGTATTTCCCTAAAAGAACGTATTTGAACCCTAGTTCGTCGAGGCAATATCGTGACACTTCTATCAGTGCATATGTCGACAGTCTCAAAGCAGAGTGCGTTTCATTTGTCAGGGTGCCTGTCTGCATGCCTACGCTTTTCCATCTGTCAAGCCAAGCAACAAATTTATCAAGGAATTCTATTTGTTGGCAACTCATATCACTTATTGGCTCTTGACAGGGATCATGTAGCCTCCATCCCTTTTGGGGAGTTTTAACATTTACAATCTTCCACCATCTTAGAATGAGGTCGATAAATCCAGCTGTTTCTTCAGCAAGAAGTAACTTCAGCTTAGTTCCTTTAAGCCTCAAAGCTGATGAGACAAAGCTGCTAAAGATTTTCAGAGCTAATCTTACATTCTGCCTTTCTAAGTTGGTGGGGTTCAGTGATTTGTAAGTGAGGCCATACGCAACCTTAACAACACTGTCTTGTTCAGCCTCATAGAGCGTTCTCAGAGAAGTAAATGAAGCCCCTTGCATCTTCACACCCTGTTGTTGCTCACATTCAAAAGGAGGATAATACAAGCATTTGTCGCAGGTCTTTTGATTCAACCAATTATTGCGGATGCACTTCAGCAAATGAACTGTGTCTATTATATGAAACAACGGCTGCTCCTGTTGTGCTGGATGAGGGTATACAATCCCAGGCTCCTTATTTCTGCCGAACAGTGACATTGCTTTCCTGTTAATAGAATTGTTATCGGTAATGACAGCAACTACATGAAGACCAGCCTCTTCCAAGTTCATTATCACTCTTCGCAGAACACGATGTAGTTCTTCTGCACTTATCCTCGACACAGGAAGTATGTGAGCAACGTCCTTGTATGATGAAAGCAATGACTGAACCATAAACACGTGAGCCGTTTTGGCTGGCTCGGCACAATTAGCCATAGGTCGGCACTTTGAGGGAGTACTCACTCAAACTCACTCACCCCAATTTTTTCAGCCTTCGCACTCACTCACGTTCACACTCACGTCCACTCACACTCATGAGTACTCACTCACGTTCACACTCACCTCCACTCACACTCATGAGTACTCACTCACGTTCACACTCACGTCTACTCACACTCATGAGTACTCACTCATACTCAACTCACCACGTTCAAATGAGTGTGAGTGAGTGTGAGTTGAGTGCACTCATGAGTGAGTGTGCCGAGCTCCATAGGTCGGCACTTTAAGGGAGTACTCACTCAAACTCACTCACCACAATTTTTTCAGCCTTCGCACTCACTCACGTTCACACTCACGTCCACTCACACTCATGAGTACTCACTCACGTTCACACTCACGACCACTCACACTCATGAGTTCTCACTCACGTTCACACTCACGTCCACTCACACGCATGAGTACTCACTCATACTCAACTCACCACGTTCAAATGAGTGTGAGTGAGTGCGAGTTGAGTGCACTCATGAGTGAGTGTGCCGAGCTATGCAATTAGCAGCAGCCCCTGTAAGACAACCACCTTTATACTCAAAAAACTGCTGGAGATGTATTTCGTCCATCATGAGCACAATATTCCTTTCATGAGGATTAAGAAAAACAGCTCGTCTTTTCATGAACCTCAAGAAACCTTCACCTTCTTCAGTTTGCTCTTTTGATGGACTCACATCTTGAGCAGCGCCAAATCGCTTAATTGTTGTTTTATGTGGCAACAGCACCTTCCCACTACTTCTGAGAAAGTTATATGCATGGGGTGAAATTGTGTGCAACAGAGAAGAGAAAACCAATAGGTCAGCTGAGTACCTACATGCATTGCTTTTCTTTCCCATTAGCTTAAGCTGCTCTTTCAGAAACAATAATGCATCTGCCCTTTCATGCTCTCTTAGTTCATCATCACAAATATCACCAAGAAGAGCTACGACCATTTCGAGCACTGCACTCACTTTGTCCATTTTTTGATGGCTTCGTTTCTTGCAGTAGTTCTGCACACTGTCCGGAAGATTTTCCAAGAGGCGAAAATCGAGAACCTGTCCTGGTATATCAATCTCTTCATTCGATGCCAGCTGTACATGTTTCCAAAACACACACACACGCAAATCAGCTGACACTGTCACTGATGCTAGGAGCTATGGTGCTTGCGTTGTAGGCTCAAGGTGAGCAAATATGATGCAGTTGTCACAGCAAACATTTGTCCAGAAGCCATTGTGGTGGAAACGGTGGAAACGCGAAGATATGTCTTCTAAGCTTTGTAATTTGTTGTTTGCTTCGTCCGCCTCATAAGCTGCCCTTGATTGCTGGATAGCTTCTTGGAGTTGTGCGTTTTCGCTGCGTCTCCGCTTGACATCTGGTTCTTCTCGTGACTGCTTTGTAGAAGAGAGATAGCCTGGACAATCAGGGAAGACAGTCGGAACAGCGTCAGACGTAATCCGAGTTAGCTTCATCGGCACCTCTATTGTTCGGCCGTCGCCATCCGTGTAAGTGGAAGTTGTGCGCAGATGATCAGGCTTGAAATGGCTTTCACAGACCTGCACATATGACCACCAAAACACAATGAGTGTGGCAAAGAACGCCTTATGACATGCACGTGCGCACAATATCGGCAATATCGGCCTGGTAGCATGGCTAGTGTGTTGCCAACACCACAAAAAGAATATATGTTAGTCGGTTAAACATTGCCGCGCGCGCATTCAGGCATTTCTTTGCACGCAAACTGTATTCGCTGTCGATGCACATTTCAACATGCGAACCACGCCGAAGAAAGCAAACACGAGACAAACCACAAGCCAGACAAGTTGCAACCGCGAACATTTAACATAGCGTGCACGGTAATGCATGAATATCTTCGTTCGCACACAATTCTTCAGTGCAGGATTACGCGGCATTCACTTTGGGAAAGCAACAGGCCACTGCTTACCTTTGGATCTTTCAGAGTCGACACGTCGACGTCGTCTCGCCGCACGGCACGCTGCCATTGCGCTTTTCGAATGGGATCAGCAGGAAATGAAAACAGACGCACCCTTGGCCCACCGTCGTACCCGCCTCGGCAATTTGGCACGCAACAGCGCCCCATCTTTGCCAGAGCAGCCCTGTATTTGCACGTGTGCGGCAAGCATACGACTGCCGGTGTCGCGCTGATCTCCTCACACAAAACAAAGATAGATTGTAGTACCACCTATCGACGAAAAAAAGAGGCTTTCCGGAGGAGCGGCGGGAGCGATGCGCCAAGATTACTGAGAAGTCACCTAGGTGGCGCTGGGTGCAAAAATGAGGGGGTCCGTTTCGACAGGTTTTGCTAAGGCTAGGTGGAGTGACGTCAGAGATCGTGTCAGGAGGAGTGAGGAGGCCTTCTGCTAATCTAGGTGGCTCTGGTAGAGGACTCGACTGGTCACGAATGCATGCGCCAACCGCAAGGCGTCTTTGCAACGTAACCCCCGCGTTTGTTGGAAACCCGGCGGACCATCCAGCCCACCTGGTCCCCCCCCCCCCCCAGTTAAAAAAACAATTGGAACCATTTGGAAATATCAATGGGTCCAAATGGTAATAGTGATTTCCAATTGGGCTAGTGGTATCCCCAATAGGACCATTTGGAATTTTCAAATGGCTCAAGAGGATGAACCAACTTCAAATTGGGCCAAATGGGATCTCTAACTGGACCATTTGGACCAAATGAAATTACCAAATGGTATCGCTTGAACCAATTGGAAGCTCTCAATTGGAAGCTCACTTCCAATTGGGCCAAATGAAATTCCCAACTGGGCCATTTGGATCAAGTGGAATTGCCAAATTGAAGCACTCGTCTTCAGTTGGGCCAGGCGGTTCCATTGGAAATGTGTGTGCACAATTTGATTAACGAATTTGAGCTATCGAGCGCTTCGGCTTCGTTTACCTGCGAAGTGTTGAAAAATAGCACCAAATTGGTTGCATTGATTTTAATGGTGTGAAGAAAAGATGCGCATTTCACAGCCATGATATAAAGTGACCCGTATGAATGGACTGCAAAAAAATATCGCTGGGAGAAAGCGAACTTATGTTCGACGTTTCCAGTAGATCTGCGCACGACCGACGCGAAATCTACTGGCCGTTCGGTCATAGTGGGCTGTTCCCAGTAAAAAAAAAACATTCAAACTAATTGGAAATTCCAATTGGTCTCGATTGGCCTTAGTTGGTGTGACCCATTATCCAATTGGTTTCAATTGGATGGCCTGAAATGTCCAATTGGAATGCTAACCAATTGGCTCTACTCCAATTGGTTCTCCAGGCAGTCTATAGTCAACAATGGGGTTCACCTACTGGCCAATTGGGTGCACCGGTTGGCCAATTGGGTGTACCAGTTGACCAATTGGGTGCACCAATTGGTGAGCAGCAAGAAGCACCTATTGGGCAATTGGTGGGTTGCTGTTCCAGTTTGACATTGACGCTCGCTGGATTTCGTGCCTGACGGTTGTCCCGTCCGCGATGCCCGCTCTTGGCCGACCTCTCGCCGATCGGGGCCCCGTCCACGGACTTCTGTAACCGTCTCCAAATCTTTTACTTTTCTCTCTATCGTTTTTAATCCCTCCTTATCCCTTCCCTCGTGGGCTACTGCTGAGGTGTCACACTTTGCTGCACACAGTTGCGGGGCCCACTTTTCTTTTCATTCTTCTAACTCAAAACCACTTCCCCCAGTTTGACAAGTTGGTTTTCAGTTTGACAAGTTTGGCCCATCTATGTTATCAAAACACGTACGTCAAGACGGTGAAAACAACGAGTGCAACGAACAAGTAACCATGGGTGCCAGCAATACTATCTCGTTCTGTCAAACTTAGCAGCTTCAACATGGTTGCAAATATACTGTCGCCTTTTGTCATATCGCAAGGCAGCGGTAAATATATGTAGAGTAACGCATTGTATTTTAACTTATTATTTTAATTATTTGTGCACATACTCTATTATTACATTGATATCGGTGCATAGTGCCATGTCCATCGTTTTTTTTTAAATATTGTTCAGGCCATCAGGCTACGCCGCGCATTGAGCGCAGGCGACCCGATCCAAAGGGTATAGCCGGTATAGCCATATCGCCATCACCATCGCCACCGCCGGAAAATGGAGGAGAAATGTTTTTTGCTCTGTTACCTCCGTGGCCGGAACATTGTTTTGTTCAAGTGGAAGGCGCTAATGTGCAGTGCCATTTCTAAATGTTCTCCCACGCTTACGTACGGTATCTCGAGGATAAGCGATCGATGTGCCCTCGTCGACACCAGGCATTCGAGACTTCGACAAATGGGAACCAGCAGGACATGGATGAAAAACGCATCAAGGCGACGGCGGTCTGGGTGAAATGGGTGTTCGAAGACGGCACTTCAGAATAATTTTCCAGCCGAGATTCTTCACTTAGGATGAGGTAAGCTTAATTACTTCCATTACGTTCATAAGAGCTTTTGTGCTGTGGTAGGGCTATGCAACTTCTATAATCGCCGTTGCCTGGGGCAGCCTGGGGTGCTTATATGTGTGTGCTATATGTGTATTATATGTGTACAGATCTGACGACGCTTAGAGCACGTGGTGCGCCTGTAGTTACGCAAGTGCTTTGATGATAGTCGGTCAACGTGCTTGCCGGCTGGTGGGTCGGATGGTCGGTTACGCACAGACAGTGAACGCAAAGGAAAGTGAACAGTGGAGCAGCTGCTGAGCGTGCCTTCTGTAGCCCCACAGCTGTGACCCAGCAAAGCACACCTGAATCCTGAGGTCCTGATGACCTGGTAAGATTTTGAAGAACATGGTGCGCGAAGTTTTACTTCCCAGTGCGTAAGCTCGCTAAGATTTGTTGTACAGTGGTGACAGCAATTTTTTGAGGCTACTGATAATTATCTGTTGCAAAATAATTTTTGTACAGTGTGTGCACTAACTGTGTGTATTTCGTGGCTATGCAGGTGGATATAGGCCAGGGTTAAAGATCCCAACTGGCGCCTGGAGGCGCATACAACTGCAGCTGAAAGACAATTCTATTTGTGAAAGAGCTGCTAGTGGCAATCTGGGACCCAGCAGATCTGAAGGGTCGTTCGCTTCAAGGTAGGCTGCCTTAAACTAAACAGAATTCATTAGGCAGGAGTTCGTAGATATTTCTCATAGAAGGCTTTTTTTACAAAAAAATATAACAAGACTGCATATATAAGTAACAATTATAGCATCTGTCTTTTCATTGAATGGCATTTCTCCTTATGTTCCACGCCACTTGATGATGCAAATGTCATCTACTTCCATTCACTTTGTGTGCACTCCTAAATGTCTGGCAAACACCCAATTTATTATGAGGTGTGTTTGCTATTACTGTTACAGTGACAATCTAATAAAGGGAAATATAGACAACCACCCGTTTGTAGCACGAAGCCACAAGGAAATCCGTACGGATTTCTCAGAAAGAAAAGCTTCTGAGATCCGTACGGATCCGTACGGATTCTGAGATCCGTACGTGAAATCCGTACGGATTTCTGAGAAATCCGTACGGATTTCCTTGTGGCTTCGTGCTACAAACGGGTGGTTGTCTATATTTCCCTTTATTAACCCTTCCGCCACCTTGCGGGTTTCCGCAGAACTCATTTGCAGTGACAATCTAAGTTCTGTATTGTGTGCCATGTCTTGGCATTCTAGTGTGTGGATACTCCGTGCATGCATATGCTGTGCATAGAAGCCACAGTACTTACAGGGAACATATTTTCTCTTATTTTTGGATGCTACTTGTGATCCTCAGATTTTCATGCTGGAGAGGCAGTTGTCACTCTCTCATTGTCTTCTGCCTTTCCTAAAATCCCACCACGTCATTGGCAAAATCAAAAGGCTGTCTCTGCATCCATAATACAAGCCAGTGCATTGCCATATGTCATGTGCAAGGATAGTGAGATTGCTCACCTTAATGACATCACACAACCGCTCATGTCAAGTAGGCAGAGGCAGGAGAATGTGCATTATTGGGTGCCACTGATCAATATGATCAATAGGCTTGGACGCTTCAAACACATAAATTATGCAGAGCATGTAAACTTGGCTCCCTTCCAACACATGTATTAACATGGATACCAAGATTGCTCCGGAACCCTTTCAGTTGGGATACAACTGGCCTTGGTGGCATTTTCTGCCTTGCTAATTTGCCAATTTCTATACTGACAGGCAAGCGCTCGCCAAGGTTCCCAGATCGTCCCATCAAGCAGCCCCTGACATTGTGGAAAGTGTCAGTGATGCGTGGTAAGTGAATGTACCAGTATGTAGGGCCGAATACTATTCACTAAAATTTTAAGCCAATTATCGCTAAAGCTCTTTTTCATAGTTGAAAGAACTTCGATCAGTCCAGGAGGCTTGTTTTTGTCTTCCAATGGTTCTTTGCATCATTTTAGTATGACTGGCTGGAGGACTTCTAATTTTGACCATCCGTTTTTTTTTAATGATGACAGAATGCTTCAAGGAGAGGCTGGTGCGTCTTGGCCTGCCTGTGGACATTCTGCAGAACAGCCTGAAGCGGCTCAACCATTTTGTCATGGAGAAGTTGGCTGACATCGAAAAACTGGCCAAAAAGTGCATCAATTAATTCATTTTATCCATATTTTGTATATGTTGGTAGAGTTTACCCGGCTTTCATGTTGGTTTTATAGTCGCGCTATTGAAGTACAACCTAGTTGGCCTTTGCTTATTAAGGCAGTTTTAGCGTTTTGCACCACTGCGCATGCGTCATACACTAACCTCTTGTGGGCTCCCGTTAAGTGACAGAAATAGCGGGTGACCGCAATGAATGCTAACTTAGCGTACGCTTCTTTAAAGGTACATCAGTGCACAGTAGGCAGTGCAACGTCAGCAGAAATGAGACACAAGACACAGGAAATCTTAATTTTGCTGTCTCTGATATGCTGTTAATTACCTATATTCATACCAGACTGTTGTGATGTTTTTGTTGATGACAAGATATTGTGAACCTCACACATAATTGCCTTGCAGTTATAGTATTGAGCTGCAACTCAATGTAGGCCACCTGGTAAAGCATGATTCTAAATGAATGTATTGCTTGCAAATGGCATGCTTAGCTCTACTGGCAGTGACTGTCATTAATATTGGTTTTAGTGAAGGCTCTACTGTGAGATTTTCAATTTCCATGATGCCTTCTCTCTTTTGCAGAACCGAAATGACTGAACCATCAAGGTTGAATGGCATAAGAGGGCCATTGACGAATGCCAAGCACTTTGTACAGTACCATATCCAAATACACTGTATTTAAACTTACTTCTGTGTTCATGCTGCTTGGATAGCTATAGTACACTCCTCAGGTCATTACTGACATGTAATGCCTCTGCCGTGAACACCAGTCGATAAATCTGTTTGAATGTTAATTTATAGTTTTTTAAACATATTTATGCTTGTTACGTAAACTGGAAAACATCATTTGACTTGCATCTTGATGAAGTATTTCAAAACTTCTTGATGAGTCTCCAATATGATTAACTGGTAAGACACTTCAAAGCTACTGGTACTGCCAATGAGATCGATGGGCATGACCACTTAATCTAATTGGGCAAACCGTTTGGATTTTGCTTGTGCTACCAATTGGTTAAGTGGGCTAGACCCATTGAACACAACTGGGAAGTCCAATTGGAGCAGAGGGTTTTTCCAAATGGGTTAACTGGGTTCACCAATTGGTCTAATTGGTGAAACCATTTCTATATTTCAACTGTTACCAATTGGTTATGTTGGTCAGGCCCATTCAGAACAATTGGGTGACCAATTGGACCCATTGGATTTTGCAGTGGGTGTTCCCAAAATTTCCCATTTATTCCAATTGGTTAAATTGGCTGGGCCCATTGAGCACAATTTGGTAGTCCAATTGGATTAATTGGAATTTTCCAATGGGTGTCCCAAAACACAATTGGATCCAATTGGAAATTTCCAATTGGTCCAATTGGAAACTTCCAATTGGTTTGGGCAACTTTTTTTTGACTGGGTTGTAAAGCATATAAGGTTACTTCCTTGCGAGAAGGGGGGCTTTTTTTATCAACATTCGTAATTATCTGCCCCGACTGGAGTGCAGCAAACTTTGCGCCGCCATGACGAACACCGTAGTGCGGCATTTTTGTTGACAACAGCAATAGGGTACGCATTTGGGCTGGTTGGTTCATGATTTCCAGTATAAAACAGCGCTAAAAGACGGGACGAACGGTTTGTGTCCTTTCTTCGTCCCGTCTTTTAGCGCTGTTTTATACTGGAAAACAGCAATAGTCGCATCTTAGTAGGTTTAGTCTCGTATCTTTTCTTTATGTTTTCCGATACAAATGCAAAATAATAACGTGCTTTATAATATGCATATTACATTAAAAAGTAAGCTGATTTTTTTTATTTACAGGTAACAGCATTGTGTGGGATACATGGCGTAGAACAGCCGCAGAGGAACTCGATTCCGTCGAGGTAGTTCAAAAAGGCTTTTATTTACACTGCAGAGGCCATTAAGACCCTGCTACTAGTCTAGCTACCCCGTTTCTCCTCTCGTGCCTGCTGGTGCTTCTTCTTCATCTAGTGGTGGTCCGCCAGCGCTCGCGATGGAATCAACATTCCCGGCCGCGCTGTGAAGTTAATCACGGAGTTCCAGGCGGTAAAACTTTTGGACAGTCCTTGTTACGGTAACGCGTCCTTGTTTCACAGTGCAAAAACTGACGTTACATCTCCGAGCTTCTGCACTGAATGATCTCTGCGAGATTCCGTTGTTGTCGATGTTGTTTTGCCTTGTCATCATGAGCCTTCTACTGTTCTTCAAACTCGCTCTTCATTTCGCGAAGGTGCTCTCTCCACTTGGCATGCAGACTGAGGACATTTTCCGCCAGCTTGCGGAACAAGTCGATCAGCAGGCCTCTCAGTCCTATGTTTCGACTCCACCGCCCGCAGGAGCTCTTTGGCAAACCAGTCCAGCAAAGCCTTCCCGTCTAGGTTGTCATCCGGATGAAGGAGTTCTGCCGTCTTGGCTTCGATGTCCCACAGTATAAGCACCGGAAGCATCTTCGGCGAGCGGCACAAAACGCTCTCGCAGCCTCTGGATGACCGCATGGTGTTTCATGCGCAATCTCTCGCTGGTTCCCACTGTCTGGGTCGGCTCCTCTAGACGGCTCTCCAGGCTAGCCAGTCGCGTATCACATCGGACCGTCTGCTGATTCAGACCTGTGTCCATATGTCCCGGCTGCTTCTTTCCTTCCACCGATTCAGCATGGTATCGTTCCTCAACCAACTTGTGCTGCATCTTGGGCACCAAATGGGATGTCTGCCGTAGCTTCTCTTCTGCTGCAAGCAGCTGCTTCCGCACCTCATTCAACTCTTTGGTCTCGTAATCCTTCCCCAAATCCGCTTGAACAACTTTCCTCACGAATTCTTCAAGTTGATATTCCAATTTCTCACGTTGTCGTCGCTCCTCGGAAAGCAGGCGTTGAAGTTCTCTTAGCTTGGTCCGTATTATCGCTGCGTTCCCGTTCGCGCTCCGTTTTCTCCTCACGCAACTTTGATCGTAACTCGGCTATCTTGGCTTCTAGCGATGCTGCGTGCTCCATGTTGCTAAGAACTTCAACAACTTGACGTGGTGCAGCGTCCTTCTCGTGGATGGGTCGTTCGCGGTTAACGTACAATGTCCTCTCCATGTGGGTCTTTTCTTCCGAGGCGGTAGATGGCGTCCGAGCAAGCGCAGTCGCATCATGATCTTGAGATGCTTTATTTGGTGTGGTACAGCCAGGGGAGCGTGCCTCTTCTCGACCATCAACCGCTGATGTCTTCCTTGGTTCCGATTTCTTTGCGCTTTTCTTCTTAGTTGCGTATTCACTTGGTTTTCTCACACCGTCTTTTGTGACACATTGGTGCGAGTTCTGAGTGATCCACTCTGCGTCACACATACTTGAGGCATGTCGACATTTGCACTTCGAGCAAGAGATCCTTCGCTTGCAGTCGCGTGCCCTGTGACCTTTAGTTGTGCACCGGAAGCACCGTTTATCCTTGGACAGCACTTGCTTCTTCTCTATTGTGGACATACTGGTTGGACACGCTTCTGTTGAGTGCTGTCTTGATGTGCACAACACACAAATCTCTCTCTCATATTGAAGATTCCTCATGGAGTTCATCAGGAGAACAGATGAGGTAGTCTGGTTCCAAGTTGCGACTTTGGGCTGGCTGGTTCGACGCACGCTGACCGCCGCTGTGTCCTCCGCTGATATCCTTGTAGTCGCTCTTCTCCAGGCTCTCGACTTCGACCGAAAGGAGTTTCAACAGACCGTCTAGCCCTGAAGAGTCAGCAGCGTGGCTATTCTCAGCTTGTGCGGCATAGGTACGGTGGTACAAAACTACGACATCTCGGGGTAATGCCCTCAGTATGATGTCGCAGAGCATCGATGAAAATGACGACCGCTGCACACCCAGTGACTCTAGCCCTGGGACGTTCACGATTACGTGGTCATAGAGTTGTCGGAGGGCTCTCGTGTCACCAGATGCTCGAACAGGAGTCAGCTGACGCAGTCTTGCGAAGTATTCCTGCTCTTGGCGAGTCTTGTCTCCGAAGCGCTTCTGTAGCATGTCCACAGCGTCCTTATAACATGCTTCAGTCGTTGGAAGACCGGCCACCACTGAAGCAGCGTCTCCTTTCAAAAACTGTCGCAAATAGTGGAATTTCTCCGTCGTAGTCAGGGTGACGTTGTTGTGGACAATCTGGACAAACTGCTCCCAGAACTCCGTCCATTTACACACATCCCCAGAAAAGGGCGCGATCATCAGTTTCGGCAGCTTTGCTCCCGTCCTCTCTGATAGTGTAGCGATCACATGGGTAGCCGATCCCGATCCCTCTTCTGCTGGTGCGCTTGAAATGCGGTTCCGCCTGCTTAGGAGCTCGGCAAGGATTCGCGTCGCGTTGTCCTCGTACTGTAAAACTGTGTCGTACTCGGATTGGAAGTCCTTGTCCGTGATGACGCTTTCTAATTCGTTGTTGATCTTGTTCAACTCGTCGTTGTTGGTTTTAAGCCTCTCGTAGATGGAATCGAGCTGCTCATGCGTTGCGGACTCATTGTGAAGTAGGGCACTTGCCTCGTTGATGATCCGGCTGTTCAAGGATCGTCGTGAAGTCCGCTTCGCCTTGAGCTTCTCCATTTCATCCGGGCAACTCGTAGCCGTCGATTGGTCTATCCCGGGTTGATCGGCACCAAAATGTGTGGGATATATGGCGTAGAGCAGCCGCAGAGGAACTCGATTCCGTCGAGGTAGTTCAAAAAGGCTTTTATTTACCCTGCAGAGGCCATTAAGACCCTGCTACTAGTCTAGCTACCCCGTTCCTCCTCTCGTTGTTGTTGTTGTTTCCTTTGATATGGCTCATACCCACTCCGGGGGATCGGCCAAGAGATCACTATATGAAGAAGTTAGACTTTTCGGTTTTATGAATTTTGATGTTGTGCTCACAACCAAAAGAACCCCGTATATAATCAGAAAGTGTGCAATAATTGTTTTTCACCCATTCAGATCAGACACTACATTTCTTTTGTATATAAATTGAAGTGAAAGTTAAAAATAAACAAGTAACTGAAATAAGAAATGAAATAAAATAAAATAAACATTTTTTAAATTAATTACTGCAGTAATAATAGATACACAAGTAAGGATTTTAAATTCGCATTCGTTTCGTTTCATGAAGGTAATTGCAAACGGCATCAAAAGCGTCCTTGTGGCTGAAGCCCAGATCCGAAGCACCGAAAGAAAGTATATTATCACTTGTGAAGTTCAGCCCCAGTTTAGCAAAAGGGATAAGAAAAAGTTTTTTTCTTATTAATCTGTATCGGGGACATGACAACAAATAGTGCTCGATTGATTCCACTTCTAAGCAAAAGTTGCAGAGGGGTGATACCGCCAGACCAGCCCTGTATGAATATAAATTTAACGGAGGGACACGACATCTTAATCTAGTTATTATGACTTCCCATTGTCTGTTATTACACCACTGGCTTTTCCACGGAAATTTTAAATGACTGACTTCTGTACATGACGTTATTGATTCCATGGCGTCTGCACGAAGCGAAAAGTTTCTGTATCTTGTTGCAGTTATATTAGCCACTACAGGAAGGACCGAGAGTATTGGGCCATTCAATGCCGCTCGCGCTAGTGAGTCCGCCATTTCATTTAATTCTAATCCACAATGGCCAGGTACCCATAATAATTTTATGATATTCAGTTGAGGAGGGACTAGCATACAGAACGTCTTTAAGGCAATTGATTTTGATGCGGCTGTAAGGGACGTACATACTGACAAGGAGTCAGTAATTATTATTGCGTTATGGGCGTTAAAAGGTAGCTTCCGCACCGCTAGAATAATTGCCAAGAGTTCAGCTTCAAACACAGGGGTGTAGTCCGGTAATCTTCACGAAAAAGACCATCCAAGTAAATGGGAGTATATGCCTACGCCTGTCTTCTCATCAATCACTGAAGCATCTGTGGCAACTATATTTTTTGTTTCCGCGTGTGCAAGATAATCTTGCAATCGGCTATTTAAGACCTTGAATGATTGGAGTTTGGGCTTAGGCGGAAAAAATCTCATCGTATTCTATCTTAAGATTCTGATTTGAAACAATTGCTGCAGGCACCTCTCGAATTTTCACATTTATCCTGTCTAGTTGTTTCTGAACAAAAATTATCTGAGGCGTACGAAACCGTGGCCAATGGGCGAGAAAAAGTAGTCTGGGTCATTTATAAAAGCATATTCAGATCGTCTTAGCGGGTAGCTATAAAACTTTAAGAATGTCTGCACCGTCAGGATACGGAAACGACAAAGCAATGTTGGCAAGCGCGCTTCCTGATACATAACGTTGTTAGATACAAACTTAGGGAGCCCTAGACATAATCGCAAGGCTTGTCGTTCCAGAATAACCAGAGGCTTAATTTTGTAAGCTGGGCCACCGGAGAACAGTATGCACCCGAATTACAATATTGGTCGCATGTACATTTTATATATCATGATCAGTGTATTCCTATGTAGTCCATATCTTCGGTGACTCAATCTGCGGAGAATGCCTAAGGCACGTTGTGCCTTAGATGCAATACTCTCTATGTGTGGAGTCCAGTTTAGTTTTTCATTATAAATTATTCCCAAATATTTCAGTGACTCAACCTGTGGAATGGGCTCTTGTTTATAACATATCGAAATGAAGATAGGATCTGCTAACGGGAATATTAACAATGCGCATTTATTTACATTTAATGTCATGCAGATTGTCTCTAGTCATGCCTCCAGCATATTCATATATATCTGTAGTTTTTGATATAAAGAATATATATCACTATCTGCCGCGAAAAATGCAATGTCATGTGCATAAAGATATACTTTGACATCCTGGTAATTCGGGAATTGAGCTCATTAATATATTTAAATAATACCGGTGACAAGACGGCGCCCTGGGGGGACTCCGCGAGTTTGTTTGAACTTTGAAGATGCGCAGCCATCCTTAAAACAATAAAATTCACGTGCCCTTGAAAATTCCCTCAACCACGCAATTATATATTTTGGGAAATTGTGGCTCTGTAAGATGTCCAATAAAACTGAATGTTCCACACTTGTCGTATGCTTTGACAATGTCTAATGTCACTAGAGCAGCATGTTGCCTTCTTTTGCGAGCAAGTTGAATGCGGCTTTCTAAGTCTGCGTGTGCACACCATATTGAACATTCCACTCTGAAGCCAATTTGATTAGGACTTAAATAATAAATTTTCAGACATCCAAATTGTAATTCTCTTATGAAGCACCCTCCCTATGAGTTGTATCATATTAGAAGTAAGAGAAATGGGTCGTACGTTTTCCATGTCATAGCCGAATCCTTGTCTTTTTTGTATCGGAATTATTTTAGCTAACTTCCAATCGTATGGAACCCAGGAGTATTTTAATGAATAATTTACAGTGTTTAGAAGGTCACATGGTGATAATTTGAATAATATTTTTATCATGCCAACTGTAATTCCATCCGGACCTGGAGTTGACGAGGGCCAATCTTGCATTACTTGAGCTTCTTCTTCATCTAGTGGTGGTCCGCCAGCGCTCGCGATGGAATCAACAGCATTACAGACATCGGTCAATTATTATTGACCGCACATTAGATTCGCACATAGCGGCTGGTCATGGTGCTCTAGCTCTTTCTACGTGTGCCTGCGGCATGCTCCATAGTGCAGTATGTTTGCTTGAAAAACATTGCTGACATCAAGATGTGACATTTATTTTTAGTCGCCTTTATCTGTGGAAAGTGTTACAAGTCAAGATGAGCCTGTTCGAGAGGTTTTTAGTGCTGTATTGGTTGTACCGTGCGGTGATCACTACGTCAGCGTCGATCGAGGGTCACCGCGGTTTCCTCAGCTCTGATCCTTCCATGTAAGTATTGAACTTACATATTTCGAGTATAAGCGAAAGTGTTTCCCAAGTGTTTGTGTTCTTTATCATATGCGGTGTATCATTGTACGGCGCTGCAGTATGCGATGAAATGCGCGAAGTACATGCTGGTTTGTGTAAGCATCCTTTATGTAATGCTTGTGCTTTATGGCGCACATGCGTCTTTGCACCAAGCGCCAGCGATTATGTGCAAGTGAATTCATTGGACGTCTAGTCATAGTAGTATTGAATGAAAAATAATCGGTTGCCTTAAGGGTCGCATTTCGCCTCCGCTGAAATGCGACCACTGCACACAAGATCGAACCCGTTTCTTGCGGATCAGCTTGCCAAACACCGTAAATGAAGGGCCGCCGCGACGGCGAACGTTAATAATTGTTAGATAGTTTTCCTAAAACAAACTGTGCGAGTGCTTGTCAGACTGGGCTAAATGGTGGCATTATAACGTTGTACTGCTAAACGCTAATGGGTTCATGCCACCCATGTTATTTGGTAAAACTATACGTTTGCTGTAATTGCGCACGTTTGATGAGTCATTATTGCCTTAATTTATTTCAGGTGGCGTACAAGGATACGCGCAAGCACATTGCTCATCTAAGGATATTTTCCAGTTATAAGAACACCTGCTGCAAGTGTTCGAATAAATTCTGAGTTTCCGCACCATTCTGCCTTCGCTGTGTGCAGTTCGCTGGACCAGCAGAACCAATTGGACTACAACCAATTGGCCCAAATGGTTATGTACTGACTGCACCATTTGACCCAATTGGAATACAACCGATTGGTACAATAGGAATACGACCTACTGGCCCAATTGGAATACAACCGATTGGTCCCATTGGACCAATCGGTTGCGCTTGTCCTTGTGCTTTCTTGTCGTCCGTGTTTACTACCGCGCAGTATACATACGTCGATCATGAATCACCAACTGGCCCAATCGTCCACCTTGATTAGTCCCATTGGAATACAACCTACTGGCCCAATTGGAATACAGCCGATTGGCCCTATTGGTTATGTGCTACGATCCAATTGGCATACAACCAATTGGCCCAATTTGTCCAAATGACCCAATTGTGTACTAATTCACAAATGGAACCAATTGGAACCAAGTGGAAATTTTCCAATTGGTTCCAATTTTTTTTAACTGGGCCCACCTTCCGCAGTTTGGCCAGTGTTGTATCGACTAGGCGGTGTTGATGGATGAACAGACCCAGTACTCTGATCTCAGCGTGTCCTGGGATGGGTCCGCTTTCTATGGACAGTTAAGGCCGCAGCGGCGGGCGTAGGCGTCCACGATCGCCGCCGCTTGCTGCAGGTTGGCTTCAATGTCTCCTACCGATCCGTCTTTAGCCCAGATGGTAATGTCGTCGGCATACAGCGCATGCTGTATGCCTTCAACATTCTCCAGCTGAGCCGGGAGTTTCATCATTGCCAGATTGAAGAGTAGGGGTGAGAGGACCGCGCCCCGCGGGGTACCTCTCGTGCCTAATTGGTAAGGGCCGTGTTCTTCATCCTGTAACCGTATATATGACTGCCGGTCAGAGAGGAATTGCCTAATGTATTGAAAAGTGTTCTTTCCACAGTTGGTTACGGAAAGGTGCGTCAGAATTATGTCGTGTGTGACGTTGTCGAAAGCACCCTTCAAATCGAGGGCAAGTACGGCCTTGTCATTGAGGGGGTATTCGACGGGATTTAGAATTTCACGGTCTAATTGAAGCAGGACATCCTGTGCGGACCGGTGCGGGCGGAACCCGAACATGCTGTCTGCGAATATGTTTTGGTTTTCCAGAAACTCGGACAGCCGATCCCGCACCATAGTCTCCATCAGCTTTCCCGCACAAGACGTGAGGGAGATGGGGCGGAGGTTGTCTGTGTTTATGGCTTGGCCGGCTTTTGGAATGAAAGTTACCAGGGCGGTCTTCCATTCGATTGGGAGGGGTGCCTCACCAAGCCCGATCGAGTTAATGAAAGCGAGGAGGGACTTGTATGCGGGGTCGGGAAGATTGGCAAGCAGTTTCACGGTTATCTTGTCCCGGCCCGGTGCCGTTCCTCGTTTCATTTTCGCTAGGGCCGCCTTCAGGTCATACAGCTGGAACGGCTGATCCAGCTCCGCGTTCTCTGAACCTGCATACGAGTACGCGGGCCCTCGGGGGTCCTGCTGGGTGCAGAGGTACTGGTCACGTAGTTTGTACGCTAATTGTGAGGTATCTACATCGAAGCTATGAATAACTCGTTGGAGATGTTTTCGTGTCTCAGCACGGGTTTGAGTCGGGTTAATTAGGGCGCGGAAGAGGCGCCACGGACTCCGGCTAGACATTTGTCTGGCCGCCGTGTCACAGCGGTCCACCCACTTCGAGTCGGCGAGTTGGGCCGCGTACTCTGCCGCTCGCTGGGTGAATTCGGCGATACGAATTTTGAGATTCCTATGATACTTTTGGCGGCGCCATCTGCGGACGAGCCTGTGCCGCGCCTCCCAGAGGTGCAGATGGTGGTTGTACCTCCGGCGTTGCCTCCGAGAGTTGAATTGGGGTTTCAGTCGAACGAAGGTGTGTAACCAATCCTTGAGCCCACGTGTTGTATCCTTGTTCGTGTATAGGGGCCGAATTTATGTAGCTTTGCCGGAACTTATCCCAATCTGGAAGCCTGGCTTGTGCGTGTGGTCTTACCAATGCTTTTGTCCTTACTGTGGTAGTGATAAGGCAGTGGTCACTACCGAGGGTTTCCTCGGTGTTGGCCCATTCTGCGTGTCTAATGTTTTTAGAGAAGGTAAGATCCGGACACGTATCCCGAGTCACGGAGTTACCCACCCGCGTTGGATATGCGGGGTCGGTGTGGAGAGTCAGGCCTAGCGTAGACGCAAGTTCCGCTAGCTTGCGTCCCCGCTTCTCCTCACGCACATACCCCCCAGAGAGTACTGTGGGCGTTGAAATCGCCCACAATCATCAGGGGGTCCCTGCCCGCAGCCTTTAGAGCGCGGCTAAAAAGTGCTGCGAACGTTACATTTTTGAGTCTGGGGGGAACAGTATATGTTTAGTACGTGGAGTGGTGCATCATTTTTCTTGAGCGGGAGAAGTGTCACCATCACATACGAATATTCAGTTTCAAGTTCCAAGTCGACTAGATTAGCCGTATAACTTTTATGCACGCAGACACAGGACGAGGGGTCCTGCTGGAAGGTGATGTAGTTTGTAAGGGTGGCGCCACTCCCTGGCTCTTGGAGAGCGACCACCGCCGGAAGTGAGTCGAAGGTTGAAAGGAAAAGTCGAAGGTTCGCCCTCTTCGTGCGGGACCGGAAACTTCGACAATTCCACTGGACAATGGGAACTGGGATGGCCGAATTGGGTTTTGCGGAGCGCCTCATCTTAGAGCTGCTCGCCATGATCAGTTACGCTGAGGTGGGATTGTACTGACGCTGCTCCGGAGCCAGCACTCGCAGTAAGGGGAGAGTCCTCAATACCGGAGAGCGAGCAGCTGTCGTCGTCATCTACGTCTGGGTTGCGTCTAGAAGTTATGAGACAGCGGCCGGATACGTCCTTGTAGGGACCGCTGATCCTGCGCGAAGGGCGCGAGGAGTGCGCAATTTGTTGGGCGCGGGAATTGTCTCTTGAAATTTGGACATGGCGGCAACCATTACTGATATTTGGTTTTCCATGGGGGCGAATCGAGCGTCAATTGTTCTGATACGGGCCTCAAAACGGGCCTCGAATGCGGCCTCCGCGCTTGTTGCCGCCGCCGGCGCCACGACATCACTTTCCATTATCTCAGCCGCGGGAGAAGAAGGGAGAGATGGAGGCTGGTTGATTTTGAGTTCCAATTCGTGAATTTTCTTTAGCAGCATCTCGTTTTGGGCCCTGAGTGCTGCTATTTGATCTTGCTCGGCACTCCGTGCCGTTGGGAGGGGAGTGAGATGGGGGGGAACAAGAGGCAGCCCCGCCCGAACCGATCACCTGTTGTCCGTTTTTAACGGCGTTGACCCAGGCCCCGGTCTTGCCGTGTGTCTCCGGCGCGCGTTTCTCCAAGCCGCCGTCTGGTGGCGATGCCGTCGAGATCGAAAAATCCCTAGAGATTCTCTCTCTAGGTACGGATTCTGTACGACAAATAGACGCTCGCGGTGGCTAGAAGGGGAGATGTGATGACCGGGCAGGAAAAGTTGGCCTCCGTTTGTGTGAATGCCGTGGGGCGACGCTGTCATCAGGGGCGCCGTCAGCGAACGCGGCCGTTCTCCGTGCTCGGTAGGGACAACGCTTCAGTGGAAAACGCGTTACCGAATTATATAAAAACTTTAGCTGATTATGCAGTTCCTTAGTCATCGCACAGCTTGTGTTGCGCTACTGTTATCATACGGTTTTCGAATATGGGGGTACACCGTCGAGTTTTCTTCCGACGGAAAAGCAAGCAGCTGCCTTTTGGAAAATGCCATATCGAAGCACTACTGCTCAGAGAAGCGGGGTTATTCTATGCTGCAATGCACTTTGCTCATTTTATTCGTGGGCCTCATTACGTGCGAAAGCAGATAACTTGGGTTACACCAGCCAAATCAGCATTAAACCATGGCATAAGTGGTAGTCCAACGTTCGGTAGTCATTTCATGCTCAATTCAGAAAACCAAATAAATAAATGCAGTATGTTACTAGCTAACAAACTTTATTGCGTACACCTTAATGCACTTTATCATTTCCGCGGCTTGTCTCATATCACGCAAGGCTTTATTCATTTGCCTTTTTGTCGCTCATTTCCTGGTTTATGCCCTTCAAAAGAAAGTGGATCCTGGTAAGGCAGTAAGACCTGACCACTGACCTTGTGAGCTCCTGGCGGTGATCGACGCAACCAATTTGTGGCACATTTGTGTTCACTTTGCGAAGTATGTTAAAAGCAGCTTCAGAATGCAGGTTCGTTCTGCTAAACTCGTGCGTAAGCCTGCTTTCAAGAGATTCGATCAAATGATGCAGCGACGCCGAGGGGTGTAGAAGCCCACCCAAGTCCCACTCCTTTGAGGCATCGGCTGGTAGTTCTTTTGAAATTCTGTCCTTCGGCACAAGGCAGGCATCCCTGCATGCTGTACAATTATATAGTCGACAGGGCACGCTTCCTCGCCACGTATCCAGCAACGTAGTACACCAAGCGAGGATCGCTTCTTTTTTCCACATAGTCTGCATGGTCCACGGAAACTTCAATAGCCTCCATGGTGACTACATCGTCGTGGTTTTCAATTTCCAGCAATGCGAAGTTTTCATTTTCCAGCAGCGTTTACAATGAGCCGGAACTCTCTTTGAATGAACCTGCCGAGAAACATAAAAGGTGGTATGAAGCAGCGCTTCGAATGGCTGCTACCATCAGAATGCAAATAAAAATGAACCACGTGCAGTAAGCAGCGATGCTACTTCTGTTGTAAAGCATTGTTTGTAGTTGTACCACTTGTTTTGAAAGCGGTAACACTTACGTCAACATGCTAGCTATTACACTTACCTTTCGTCAAAATGCTTAGCGCAAACAGCGGAATTCTCCTGAAGCGGTTTGTCAGCCCTCGCAATGGTACGTTTCCACTCCAAGAACAGTTCTTGGCAAGTCGGCGCACGGAAAAGGGACACTTGTTCCAAACGAGATTTGTAGCCGGAATCACAGCCTGGAATGAAAGCACCATCTCTGGGCTTTTTCTTTGAAGTAGACGGCGTCTTTGCGAGCCCACAGCACTCGTGAATCAGCAGCACCAACTACACAACTACAAACCAACGGCCAGGCGCTGACAGCCGGATTGGCCTCTCTCCGCGGAAACGCTGACGGCGCCCCGGGCGTCCTTAGTGCAAACTAAAGTCCCTAGAATAACTAGTTTATCTAGGGACTTTAAGTGCAAACGTGTACCAGCGCCACCTGTCGGTTTCCTTCCAAGGCGGCACGCGCTAGCCGGCGCGTTTATCACACTTCCCCTATTCTAGCCACTGTAACCATGGGAATGATGGGTAGTCATTGTATAGTCATTGGGTAGTACCACGGTGGGTAGAGTAACCTAGAATAGGGGGAGTGTCCCATAGAGTTAATATACTGACTCTAGAGGGCCCATGCATTAAAACCTATAACCGCTCGGGAGCCGCCATGATGGAACGGTACTCAGCTTTCGGGTGACGTTCACTCGCACTCGCCACTGCATGCTGCAATAACCCCTGGCATTTTTTCTTGTTTCGTGGCTCTCTATTGCATCGCAGTAAAAGACTGTCACATTAGGTCGATTTGTTAGCTCGTGGCAACAAAAAACACGTACGAGGAGACACTGTATACCTCTCACGCAGTGGCGTAGCCAGGAATTTTGTTCGGGGGGGTTCGGGGGGGGGGGGGGGTCTGGCACGTCAACACTATATATATATATATATATATATATATATATATATATATATATATATATATATATATATATATATATATATATATATATATATTGGACCGCCTTTCGGGAGCTTCCCATCCACCTAACGCGCGACTTCGTCGTCAACTCCTGCAATATAAGCTGGAAAATGGCGTTATCTACCGCCACATTTACCATCCTGACGGTCAACGCTGGGTTCCTGTGCTACCACGCTCTCTTCGACTTCATGTGCTTGAAGCCTTCCACGATGACTTAACTGCTGGCCATCTTGGTTTTCAAAAAACTCTTGACCGCATCCGATCTCGCTTCTACTGGCCTGGCCTTTCTACTAGCGTAGCGCGGTACGTCGGTTCCTGCTTCCCGTGCCAGCGTCGTAAACTCCCGACATCCGCACCTGCCGGACCTCTGCAGCCAATTCCGTGCCCCACAATGCGAGAGGTACGGGGATCGATACCCCGCACCTCCACCACGTATGACGTCTTGGTTGGGACGACGTTTATTAGACGCAAGGCCTCGGGAGCGAACGGGCAGAGCGCGCACACACCCGATGATGATGATGATGATTATGATAATGCACAGGTGAGGAAGAAGTACATAACAAATGCCCACAATATATATATATATATATATATATATATATATATATATATATATATATATATATATATATATATATATATATATATATATATATATATATATATATATATATATATATATATATATATATATATATATTCAGCAGGAAAGTTCAGTGGGTTCGGTCTGTGTAAGAAAAAAACGGGTGCACGTACGAAAAAGCAATACTTTTATGCCTTACGTTTCGGCCGTGCCACGGCCGAAACGTAAGGCATAAAAGTATTGCTTTCTCGTACGTGCACCCGTCTATATATATATATATATATATATATATATATATATATATATATATATATATATATATATATATATATATATATATATATATATATATATATATATATATATATATGAGATAGAGATGCGTATTTGGTGCTCGAGCATTTTAAATGTGTTAGTTGCATGACGGCGCTGTTACAGCACGAAGTCTGTTAAAAACTGTGATCTAATGGAATGCATAGTTTTTGTTTTCCATTACACTTCTCATCCTTCACAGCACCTGTCCGGTGAAACGTGCCCGCTTGCCATTGCGGAGGACACATTTAAAAGTCTTTTACATAGGACTGCCCAAGTGAACTAACGAAAGTCTATGCAACTCTGGAAACGCCGTACATTCTTTGGGATCCATTCGCAAAAGTGAACGTTGTTTAAGTGGCATTCTAGTACTACCGAAACTTTACATTTCGCGCTTAATTCTACTGACATGACGTTACTGCACCAGCACGCTTCCTGAGAAGAAGGCCCTCATAATTTACCTCCCCGGCTGTTCACCTTGAAGAATAGTTCCCCCCAGGCTCTATCACGCACTGCAATCGTCGTGTATTTTTGCATGATTACTGGAAATAAGTCTTACTACGACTTTGGAATATGAAAGCTTCATGTGGGAAAGTTCGTATATTTGCGTTACAATCACTAGATCATTTAAGTTGAGTCATGTGAAGAAGCCATTTAGAAAACACAAATTTATTACTGAACATATAAATTATAATAGAAAATATTGCACTAAATATAAACCTGGCTATATTTTGCTGTGCATTTGCATGCTCCTGTTTTTCCGCTCGTGTTTGGAGGTCCATCTACGTAATTGATCGAGCAGAATTCACTACAAACGTCACAATTATCTTAGTTTCGAGAAGCTAATTGATCAAAATCTGTTGAAAATGGTGATCGAATCAATTTTTCATGCTGTGTGCACATGTTTTTTTAGCCGCTAATCTTCGCACTGTTAGAATAAGCTCGCCCTTGAAATCTGCCAGCTTACTATTGAAGAAAACAATAACGAAGAGCAGCGTTACGTCTAGCAGACTTACATAGATATATAAGCTTTGTCACTGACACAGTGATCAAATTTACCTTCTGGTAGTGCACATTGTAACGCAATGCTACGTAAATTTGTCTACCCGCCCGACAGTTTTATCCACCTTTCCACCTGACGCCCCACTACAAATATACTGCTATGCTTTCTTATTAGAAAGTGCAACTAATAGAATTTATTTGCATGAAAACAAGCAAGCGTTCGCACTGATCGCAAACCTTAATAATGCGGGGTGCACGTATGGCTGAGGTGAACTGCCGGTGAGCGAAATTATGACCTGCTTCTCTGACCGCAAACGAGCGACTAGAACCAGAAGTGAAATGTAAAATTTCCTTTGGAATATAGGATGCTACCTGATGCTACTTAGACGACGCGATGTTTTGCGAACGAGCCCCTATCATACTGCTTCGTTTCCAGACTTGTATAGACATACATTCGCGTGCTTTATGAGATATTAACTTTTTACGCAGGACCTTTCAACACCACTTATCCCAAAACATTACGCTACTGAGTCACGGGACAACGTAGCTCACATAGACAGCTGTGGTTCTATGGAATACACATTAAATAGAGTGTTTGTTGACCTCGTGATACTATAAAAGACAAAAAATACAAAGCAAACAAAACTTTCAAAGCGAAAACCACCGCAGTGGTACAGTAATTACGGTGCTTGACTGCTGACGCGCATGATGTGGGTTGCATGCCGGCCACGGCGTAGCCATTTTTATGGAGACGAAATGCTTGAGCCCACTGTAAGTGCGCGAGCCTGCTTGATTTAAGCAGTTGTTAAGGAACACAAGCGCTAGAAATTTTCGTAGTCCTCCACTACGAAGTGCCTGATAGCCATACCGTAGTTCCGGGCGCGTCAAACTCCATAAATTGTTATTATTAGTATTGCAAAACGCCAGGCTAGCTGAGCTCGAAATAACAGCGCGGTGGAAATGAAGCTACTCTAGCCAGATCATGCCTATGTGGCGCTTTTCTGCTAAAAAAAGCCAAGTTCGCTTAAACTCAAATTGAAAAAAGCGCAGTTTTTTACTACGGAAAATATGGTCGGGCCAGCTCCAACATTTTTTCGCTAGTGCGCCCATGTCCCCAAAATACCTGAAATCTATATTGCGGCTAAAATTTATGTAGCCTGCTATCGTCAGTATTCCAGAGTAAAATTTGTATTTGGCTTTTAAAGATTGTAAAATTACGTTTGGGCTTGACTTAGCTCGTAAAAGAAGTCTAGATCGCAGCAAATGAACGATACAGCATTATTTTGCGACAACATTAACACCATGCTTGTGCTTCCGTCCGTGCTGCCTTTTGTTGCATTGGTGTAACGACGATAACTAGACTTGTAGAGCAAGTGCTCCTACCAGGGAAAATGCGTACCATTCTGAACTGCCGGCAGCGTTTTGTCGTTCTTGGCATCTTGAGGGCCTTCAGAAAAATGCTTGGTTGTTTGTTTGTCTGTTTGTTTGTTCCTTCGTTTATTTATTTGTTTCTAGCAGCCCGAAAACTGTTTCAGCTCTTCTTCGTCTTCTTCTTAGCTCATTTGATTTCACGCCATTTCGGATCGCTTCTTCTTCAAGGAATAAAGCGGTGCCCAATATCTTCATTTCAGTTGTCTTCTATTTGAAATATACCGTCTCGGAGTGAAAGAAGGCCATGATATGCAGCGCAAAGGTTGTCGACTGAAAGCAATATAGGAAGGCTACTAGCAGCCAAATGAAACAGATTAGACCCTGTCACGTTGGTTGTCTTGGTCTTGTTTGTTGAAGCAGAACTGATTTAATGGATCTGACTCAGTTTGATTCAAGTAGATAAGGGATTTCGCTGATTTTTTAGATTCAAAACTGCCTTTCTGAGCTCACGGTATGATGAGGAATGGTCGCATTTTGATTACAATTCGTTCAAAAAAGAAATATACTTTTGCACGTTTTACGCTTCCGTGAAATTTAGCCCTTTTCTCATTTGGTTTTTTTAAGAAGAAAAAAAAACGCCAAATATATAGCACACGTCAGTCATCAAGCTTTGGCCGAAAGAGGGCTGTTCGAAGCACTATCACCGTTAGAAGGAAGTAATTTTTGCAAAGCACTATTTTTAGTACATTATAGTCTCCGTAGCAGCGTCGTCGATGTGGATTCGCTTCTCGGACAGGGAAAAAATTTTGGGTGTGTTCCGAAGATTTACATCAAAAATTTCAGCTCACTGGCAACACTAAATACATCAGAACAACTTTGAGGTCAGAGTGGTCAGTGAAGGAGTGAATCAAGGGTGCTCTCCCCCCGCCCTTACTTATCCACTGGGGGGGATGCACCCCCGCTGTTCGGCGTACCCTAGCAGCCCAAATTAGTCGATGCTTTTTGTTCTAAGAATATAGTGCATTGCCGGGACAAAACACGCGGCCTGCGGACCCCTTGCTAGCGGCCCGCGCCTTCCGACAGAATAGGCCTTGCGAGCTTTGCTAAATAGTATTCGCATTATTTTCTCGCTTACTACGTATAATAGCTCTTTGTTCAGGCAAGGTACAGAGACGGGACTGGCCTCAAGTGTTTTGTGTGTGTGCGCGAGGCCCCCCCATGCGCTCATGATAAGTTGCAACATCACCGTGAAACGAAAACTCCATATTTCACAATCGGCGTCCAGATTTGAGTAATTCTGAAAAGCAGTATCCATATATTTGCCGAGATCTGACGTTAAATACCCTTCTGAAATGACACATGCAGGAAAGGATTTCTTTATTCTTTCAAGAGGCAACGTTTGGTGACATTTTGATTCAAACTCTCTGCCCCCCCCCCCCCCCCTGCCCCCCAGAATCCACCATCCTCACTGTCCTCCCAGCGCTTGTGGGACTAGGTTTTACTGCAGCCCGCTAGTTGAGGTTTGTTGGAGGCCCCTCCTATATATCTTAATTCAGAGCGTCCTGCTTGTCAACAATAGTTACTCCTTCGCAGTGACGCGGCTAAAATGGCAATACAAGGCACTACGCCTTCTTTTACAGAATATTTCTTACGGTATCATGCGCTGCACAGCCAAATACAGGACTGCCAGGGGTCCGAAATTTTCACTCCGAAGTGTTTTTTCGACTGCGAAAAGCAATTTTAGAAAAAGTCCAGGATGATTTCCGGCGCAGCTAGCTCTTTTGGTCGGCGATACACCACAATACGAAAAAATTTCGGGGGGGGGGGGGGGGGGGGCTGAAGCCCCATAAGCCCCCCCCCCCCCCCCCCCCTGGCTACGCCTCTGCTCTCACCCGACGCGCAAGCAAGCCACTGCAATCGGCCGCACGCTGCGCTGCAACGCTCAGAAATGTTGACACGATACAAGGATGGTGGCGCCATCTAGTAAACAAACTTGCAAACGCTCCTTTCCGCGTGCAGTAAATTGCATAAATGGCTGTTGTATCTTTCCTAAAAGTAGTTGATATGAACAACAAGCAATTTCCGTTCGTTTATAATACGTAAACACGCTTGTTTACTATTAGATGCGAAGCATCTTATGCTCGGGGCTATGTCCGTCCCTCCCGCGTCCGGCGTCCCGCGTCCGGCCACTTTCATGAAGTAGGGAAGCACCCATTATGCGAACCACTACCACAGTCATCAGAGTCATGGCCGAGAGCACAGAGAGGCTGCTTAGCAATGGCTAGGCAGGTGATGTCTATCGACCAGGTTGACCCCATTCCTTCATCTTGCTTGCATGTGTTTGGAGGGGGGCTTAGTCCGTCCCTCCTTCCCGCAGAATCGCGAGTTGGGCAAGTTGATGGATGTTCATCGTGGAATATTTTACAGCCCAACGGGTTAAATACGGGTGTGTCCCTTCTCTGTCCGTATTTAACCCGTTGCGCTGTAAAATATTCCACGATGAACCTCCTTCCCGCGTCCCGCGTCCCACACCGCCACAGCGCATGCGCGTCCCCTCCCCCCTCTCTCTCTCCTCTCCTACACTCACCCCTTTCTCTCCTCTACGAATCCTCTACTCTACGGAGCGGCCCCCCGCGTCCCACACCCCCCCACAGCGCATGCGCGTCCCCTCCCCCTATCCTCTCCTACGCTCACCCCCTTTCTCTCCTCTAGGAATCCTCTACTCTACGGAGCGGCTCCGGCTTCCCACATCCCCACAGCGCATGCGCGTCCTCTCCCGCTCTCTCCTCTAGGAATCCTCTACTCTATGGAGCGGCTCCCGCGTCCCACACCACCACAGCGCATGCACGTCCCCTCCCCCTCCCTCTCCTCTCCTATGGTCCCCCCCAGTTCTCTCCTCTAGGAATCCTCTACGGAGCGGCGTGCACGACAGGTGGTGCGACAGCTGCATACTCCGCTGGGGGGCGCCACGGTAGTTCCGCGGTATGAAAATGACGGAGCGCGCGCGCCTCATTCTCTCTCCTGTGCAGCGCCGCGATGAGCGCCCGGACCGCTGCCGTGAAACGAGAGCGGCGACGTTCCTCCCGCTCAAGCTAATTATCTCCCCGCTGCTTGCCCGGTTTGGGGATCAGGACCGTTTTCGCGGTCTTCCATTGTTGCGGTAGCTTGCCCGTCCGCCAGCACTGGTCCTACTCAACAGATGGCAACGTTATTTGGAAGACTCCAACATATATCCACATACAATGCTGGGGTTCCGGGCCAAACTGTGTACCCAGGACGCCATGCTGTTACTCAAGAACGAAATCGTGGACAGACAGTTTCCCACGTTGGATAACAGAGCGGTGCTCGGGCTGGATCTTCAGGGAGCATTCGACAACGTACACCACTCGGCCGTCCTTCGGCAGGTGTCCCACCTCAACATGGGGGGAGAGGACGTTCGCTTACATCAAAGATTTCCTGACCAACCGCACCACGCGGCTTGTGGCAGGAGAACTACAACTACCGCTCAAGCAGCTGGGGAGCACGGGGACCCCGCAGGGCTCGGTGATCTCCCCTCTGTTGTTCAACCTCGTCATGATAGGCGTGGCAAGAAGATTGGAACGTGTTAGAAACATCAAGTACACGATCTACGCGGACGACATTACGCTGTGGTCAACGGGAGGAAGCGATAGCCAGATCGAGGCAGCCCTCCAAGAAGCCGTCGTCGCCGTAGAAGAACACCTACGACCCACCGGACTCAAATGTTCACCAACCAAGTCGGAACTGCTAGTGATCTCACCGCTACGTGCGCGACGCCCGACAACGCCGCACATCAACGTGGTAACCCAAGACGGAGCGCCGATACCGCACGTGCCGACGCTCCGAGTTTTGGGGCTGCACCTCCAGCACCTGAACCGCAACAACGTGACGGTACAGAAGCTCCAAGCAAAGCTCTCGCTGGCCACCCGCCTACTCAAGAAGGTGGCCACGCGGTACCAGGGCATGAGAGAAGACAGTCTACTACGACTCACCCAGTCGTTTGCAGTCAGCCACATCTCTTACGTTGCGTCGTTCCATAATCGGAAAGTGGCGGAGAAGATCAAGATTGACGCGATGATCAGAAAGGCGTACAAGACGGCCCTGGGCCTATACCCCCCACACCAACACGGAACGCATGCTCGCGTTGGGCGTTCACAACACACTTGAAGAAATCGCTGAAGCCCAGCGCACGGCGCAGTATCACCGCCTGTCCCAGACCAGGACGGGAAGAATGATACTACAACGCATCGGAATCAACGCGCCAGCGACGACCCCGGAGGTAGCAAAGCAGCTACCCCGGGACGTTCTCCAAAGACTGAGGGTACCACCCTTACCGAAGCACATACACCAAGAAAGAAGAATGGCGAGAGCCACGGCCCTCACAAAGGGACACGCCAACGATCCGCGCGCGTACTACGTGGACGTGGCGAAGTATCCCCACCGGCCAAACACGTACGCAGCAGCAGTCATCGCAGCAGACACCGGAGTACTCACAACGTCGGGAAGCATACGGTGCAAGTCGCCCACGCAAGCCGAGGAGTTTGCAATCGCACTGACACTAGCGATTCCGGATTGCCGCACGGTCCTCAGCGACTCGAAGCCGGCAATAGTCAACTTTGCTACAAACAACGTCCATGGAACCACTGCAAGAGTATGTTCAACGATAGCAAGACCGGAAACCAGCGTTACCGTCAAGTGGTTCCCTGTGCACGCCGGGGAACTGGACGCGGGCCCGAACCGCAACGAGGAGGCAGATGCGGAAGCACACGCGCTAACTAGCCGCGGGTCTCCGTCAACGCATTCCTCGGAGCCGCAACGACCCGATGCCGAAGACGAAGAGTATTCCATCACAACCTACGGCGACGTTCTGCAGTGGTACAGAACGAGCAGACGCCTCTACCCACCGCCTCACCGAGACCTACAACGCAGCGAAGCAGCCACACTACGGCAGTTGCAAGTACAAGCCATATATGGACCCCCCGTCTGGGCAAAGAACGTCTGCCCGGAGGTATACACCACGGATATATGCCAACACTGCAAGAAGGCGCGAGCCACCCAGAGACACCTCCTCTGGGACTGTGCGCCACCGCCGGGTAACCAAGAAGAAGCAATGCCAACTGCCATCAGCAGCAAGATCATCAGCCGAGAGCTAGACAACCAAAGAGACGTGGTCCAGCACGTGCTTAGCATCCTGGAACGCCAGCGGCCGAAAGCGGTGCCCCCCACGGGTCTGACGCGAGTAGGTTGCTGCTCCGGGACGTCCGAGCACGCTAGTGTCTCGCTTTAATTCCCCTACCCCTTCCCCCCTTTATGCCGGATCGTCAATAAAGTTGTTTCACTCACTCACTCCCCGCTGCTTCGCATCCACACATGGCTCCCTTTAGCGGGAGATGGGGAAGTTTTTTTTATTGCGAGAATTTGAGTGTTTTCAAAAGCCATATTTAGCGCTTCTGTAAATTACTGTAATGGCAACAGTGACAACGTTCCAAGATATCGCTGCTCGCGTGGTTATAGCTTTAGCGGCCCAGTTTTTCCTCTAGAGTCTGTTATATTAACTCCATGGAGTGTCCAAAGCGCCGGCTCCCGCGTGGGCCTTTTGCGGTGAACTGCCGCGCCGCGCCGCTGCTGCGCCGGACCCGTTAGAGTTACTGTATATGCTACCTTTAGGTAGCATATACAGTAACTCTAGGACCCGTGGGCTTTCCGCGCTCGGGAGCGCGTGGAAAGCGAGGAGCGTCTGCTACGCGCCGTAGTTTTTTGCGCTGGGTTTCCACACAGGGCACTTGAAGTCTACTTGACTTTAATAATGCGGTGCAGAATGATGTTTACCCATCTTTAAGCGTTGTGTTAGTGCGGGGGCAACAATCGAATGCAAAAAATCATGTGTCAAGCGCCATCAGCGTGGCCTTGTTCCAGTGATAAGAGATTGAGAACGTTGGCGCGTGCGTAAAAACGCGCAAAATGAGCGGGGACAAGAAAAGAACGAAAAGAAACTTTTTCGCACGTATAATCGGGCAATGGCATCACGCATGCAAGAATTAAGAGATTAAGAGTAATAAAGAAGGTAAATACACGCGCAGTCAGCTGAAATGCTTACGCGCAGTGACCGCTTTGCTCACTACTATATACGAGCACCACTGCTCACGGTCGCCAGTGGTTTTCTATCCATGTCCACACCGCTTTATTCGACACTTTGTTAGCCTCGACTAGCACTTTATTATGAACAGAGTACGTCGGGAAGACGTAAGGGAAACAAAAGAAAGAGTCGAGACGGCCATATGACCGCAATACTGTTGGCTTATTTTCGCTTCTGAGGTAGCGTACAAGGCTCACCGAGCGCGAAGCTTGAGTTATATTCCGTCATTTGAAAGAAAAGCTATATTCCAAAAGTCTGTGCATAAAAGGCGTATTACAGAAAATGCTGTACCAATATCCAGATATCACGAAATTAAAGTTACAAATACCCCTATTCTTGCTGTACAAGTTGAATAGCTCCCTGAACAAAAACGCGTTAAGTTTACAATTGTGAACGTGTAATATTTCAACGACTTTAGCAAATTGTTCAAATATAAAGATGACTTATGTACCTAGACTGAAAAAAATGCCACATCGTTGAACGTCAGTATGAAAAATTGAAGGACACTTCGTACATTCCAAAGTGTGTTCGGTGAAGCGTGTGGCCATTCCACTGACTATGCCATGTCTTTTACAGCGAAAGCTGTTATGAGATCACAACAAGGGTCGTTTCTGCGCCGTAGTTTTCCGCCGCCGCCGGTGTCCGTAACCAATATCGCACGAAATAAGAAAAAAAATACTAATTAATTAGAAAAACATGACAGAGTGGGAATCGAACCCGGCTCTTCTGCGTGGTAGCCCAGCACTCTACCCCTGAGCTACGCCGCTGCTTGAACCTGCGGTGCAAACTGACCCTATGCAGGCTTCATGTCGGGTAAGGAATCGCGTTAACGTGCGTTGTAAAGCGTTTTAGAACAGTAAAGCAAGAACCAGGCGTCACACAAAGCGAGTTGCGTAACGAGTGGGGCGTTCAATGCTCCAACCCATTACAAAAGCCTCAGGCAAAATTCCTCATCGTTGTCAGCCACATCATCAACAAAGTGCACATAATGCGTTACAAAGAGTGTAGCGGGTACCACGCTTTTCTGAAGAATGACGAATAATGGCATAGTAGACGCTTCCCCACTACACAAAAATTATGATGATTTATGGCGTAGTGGGTACCATGCAAGTGCGTTTGTAGTAGTTGCCCCCAAGAGTGTTTAAAAAAGGCTCTAGAAAGGCCGCTCTCCCAGCTTTCGCTGTGGCCGTGCTGCGCGTCCTGCGCAGGCCTGGCGTTTTTAACACGAAAGTGTTTTATGCCGGGGTCCACCGAGACTTCACTGACGTATTTCCGTCACGGATATGACGTTGTTAAAAGGTACACGAATACAATACAAAACCAGAATAATAAGTTACGCAAAGTTGGAAGACCCGGGAGTCGAACCCACGACCTCTCGATCCGCGGCGATAGAAAGCGTGCGCTTAACAGACTGCGCCATCGGTGCATTTGGGCAGAGTCTTTCATGCGCGCCTTATATATCTCACACTCCTTCGCTCTGTAACTGCGTTCTTCGTAACTTGGGGCGTCGCCGCCGCCTAAGAGCGGAGAAGAGAAGTACTGCATAGTGACACTAACTAACACCGACAGAGAAGGCTGCGGTAGTCTCAGCACTACGGCGCCTCGATGCCAGCATGCGAACGGACGCTGCCATCAAAGCGCCCTACCAACGCCGCTTAGGTGGCGTTGGCCCTACTTGAAACACAGTGTAGCGTGGCCCCCCGCAATCAGCTCCGAGAATGTTTCCGGAGCTAATTTCGGAGGCCACAAAAGGAAGCGGTAATTGCGAGCCGCTCTACGCGCTGAATTGACTCGGTGACGACGCCGTTACGTGCTTTGTCTTTCGCGTTGTATTGGTGGGAGTTACGTGCTTCGTCTTTCTCGTTGTGTTAGCGTGTGCAGCGTAGTGCCGCTTCCATATGCACCAGTGGTGTATCTCCGCCGTCTACTGATACGAGCGATACGAGTGCGATGGCACTGTCACGAATTCCGGGCGGTTCCGCACAATGGACCCAGTCAAGACTCGGTGTCAAAACAACACATTGAATAGCGAGAAGCACTGCACTCAAAAATATACAAATGTACAAAGAAAACAGCTAGCAATAACCCAAACTCAAACTATTTGCAAGTCCTCGATCTAAACACTAAATCGTCCTACAGGTACAGTCCTATCTCTGCAGCTAAGATATTGTACAGTCGAGCTTCACGACCGCGACTTCGTTTGGCGCTCTTACTTGAGTCTGCCGACCCTGTTCGGTGCCGATGTCCAGTCAGCGTTAGTGTCCTCCGCAATTCGTTGCCATCTGCGACGCCTTCCAAGGTCTTGCGTGACTAGTCAGTCGTCGCCTGTCCATACGGGTCGTCGCACCACTGGCTTGACTGCTTGGCCCGTTATGCCTAACGCCTTCAGGCCTGACGTCACTCTTGGCTGCACCCGGTGTGGCGTTCCACTGACGACGTGGCACTCCGGGGATTGTCCTGGGCGGCTCGCTTCCGAAGGGGGCTTGCGACGGAATGCTCGTACTTGCTGGGCGCGGCTGCGGCATCACCGAGGAGCCTCCTTTCGACTGTCGTCGACTCCGCCGGCCACCTCGGGACGCCCGCGTCTCAGACCGTAGACCCGAACACCCGCCGCTCCCGTCGCCGGAACATGAGCTGGCGATGCGTCCTTCCATAGCCGAGTCCACCCAGACAATCCCCGGAGTGCCACGTCGTCAGTGGAACGCCACACCGGGTGCAGCCAAGAGTGACGTCAGGCCTGAAGGCGTTAGGCATAACGGGCCAAGCAGTCAAGCCAGTGGTGCGACGACCCGTATGGACAGGCGACGACTGACTAGTCACGCAAGACCTTGGAAGGCGTCGCAGATGGCAACGAATTGCGGAGGACACTAACGCTGACTGGACATCGGCACCGAACAGGGTCGGCAGACTAAAGTAAGAGCGCCAAACGAAGTAGCGGTCGTGAAGCTAGACTGTACAATATCTTAGCTGCAGAGATTGTCACGAATTCCGGTGGTTACGGGTGATGGAATGAGACAAGACTCCTCTAACGGCACAACACATTTAATACAGGAAAAAGCACACGGCACCCAAAGCTATGAAAATATACAAAACCACTACAATTAAACTCCAAGTAAAACCAAAAACTACACCCAAACCGCACTACAAACTAAACCGTCACAAATAAGGTCAGTTATCTTTGGCGTTAGTCCTGCCTATTCCCCGGAACGACCTTACTTGGTATCGCGGATTCCTACTCGTCAATGTCCAGGTCGGTTTCGTTGCGTCGCCGTCGGCGATGTCGATGTCCTCAACGAACGTCGCCGTCCTCGCCGCTGCCTATGGTCGTCGTCACCTGACGTCGTCGGTGACGTGGTGTAGGCCTCAGGGGTTAGGCCTAGCGGCAGTTGGTGGTGCCCGGTGCTAAGAGCTGACGTGGCCCACCGGGGACTGTCGTCGTCGACTTGCTCAGAAGGGGGCTTGCGCCAGGAACGTCGGTGATGGATGTGCGCGGTTGCTGCATCCCGAGCAGCCTCACTCGAACCGGGTCGAGGTCTCCGGCCACCTCTCGGGACGCCCGCGTCACAGCCTGCCGAGTCGATGTCCGGCCGCTCCCGTAGCCAGTCCGTCTGCTGGCGAGACGACCTTCTTCTTGCAAGCCCACGTCGACAATGCCAGCTCATCCTCGATTGCGCCCCGATCACGGCTCGGGTCACGCGCTTCGGGCCTCACGTTTCGGTGCGCTCGCTCGCGCCGTTTCGAATGTTCTCCGCTCCTCGTCGTCGTCTTTCTTCCTATGGGCTCTTACTCATGACACGCACCGATCACGAGAACTGCTGCATTAAGCGCTACCGAAAGACAACGGCGTCGACGGTCGAATGTGGCGCAAGTGAGTTTGATGCAGTGATGGACACGCCAGGAGGGAGCGGGAGGCCTTCCCGCGTTCATCGCTCAAGCTGAGAAGTCTGCCTCTCGCGTTTGTGAAGTTGAGCGCATCGCGACCCAACTGGCTGCCATACAGACATCGATGCAGGACCGAAATGATCGTATTGTCACGTGGTCGTGACGTCGACGAAGGCAGCAGGCGACGTGTCCAAGATGAAACTGTTTATTAGGCCGAACTTGTGGCCGGTAAACGGGAAGTAGGATTACAGCAATACACGCTGGCACTGATAGCGGCGAACAGAGCGTCGGCCTTCCATCAACTGAACATCGTTGGAGCGCGCCGGCTTTTATGCATCACGCGTCGAACATTCTAGCCTTATCACTGGTCATCGCACACGCTCTCGAATAATCTCGAGTGGTCGCGTCTTGCGCGTAATCTTAAAAAAAACGATCTACAATAATCGCGAAGGTTGTAGAACAATAAGGCGCGGTTTGAGTTGAGCTTTGCTGACGGTCTTTGTGGGCGAAAACCGAATACAAAAAAAGTGAAAATAAGAATAGCGCGTGGCAATGCCCCCCCTCTGAAAAGGCATCGTCCCGATGCTTAAAACAGAACACGGGGGAAAATGTATGTAACAATAAATCACAACAATAAAGAAAGAAAGTACAATAATTAAGCAATAAGTGCAGTCCTCAGGTTTGCTAACGCGCGTAATACGGCTTGAGGCGCACGACATGGACGACTTCAGGTCGCGCACGGCGCCGTTCAGAGTTCGTTATGCCGTCCGGGACGACCTCGTAGTCCAGAGCACCGAGACGTCGAAGCACCTTGTACGGCCCGAAGTATCGCCGAAGAAGTTATTCACTAAGTCCACGTCGGCGTATCGGCGTCCACATCCAAACGCGGTCGCCGGGCTTGTATTCCACGAAGCATCGTCGAAGATTGTAGCGGCGGCTGTCAGTCGTCTGCTGATTCTTGATCCGCAGGCGGGCGAGCTGTCGTGCTTCTTCGGCGCGCTGTAGGTAGGCGGTCACGTCGATGTTTTCTTCGTCCGTCACGTTTGGTAACATGGCGTCGAGTGTCGTTGCCGGGCTCCGTCCGTAGACCAACCTGTATGGCGTCATCTGCGTCGTTTCTTGCACGGCCGTGTTGTATGCGAAGGTCACGTACGGAAGGATGGCGTCCCACGTCTTATGTTCGACGTCGACGTAAATGGCCAGCATGTCGGCGATGGTCTTATTTAGACGCTCGGTCAGGCCGTTTGTCTGTGGATGGTACGCGGTGGTCCGGCGGTGGCTTGTGTGGCTGTATGACAAGATCGCCTGGGTTAGGTCAGCCGTAAACGCCGTACCTCTGTCGGTGATGAGAACCTCTGGGGCGGCGTGTCGAAGGACGATGTTCTCAACGAAGAACTTGGCTACCTCGGCGGCACTGCCTTTGGGCAGGGCTTTTGTTTCGGCGTAGCGGGTGAGGTAGTCGGTGGCTACGACGATCCATTTATTTCCGCAAGTCGACGTTGGGAACGGCCCCAGGAGGTCCATCCCGATCTGCTGGAACGGTCGCCGAGGAGGCTCGATCGGCTGAAGGAAGCCTGCTGGTCTTGTTGGCGGTGTCTTCCGTCGCTGACAGTCTCTGCACGTCCTTACGTAGCGAGCGACGTCGGCGGCAAGGCGCGGCCAGTAGTACTTTTCCTGTACTCTGGCGAGCGTGCGGGAAAGTCCGAGGTGTCCAGCCGTCGGGTCGTCGTGTAGAGCCTGCAGGATTTCTGGTCGCAATGCTGAAGGCACGACGACGAGGTAGTTTGCTCGAAGTGGCGAGAAATTCTTTATGAGAACGCCGTTTCGCAAGAAAAACGACGCGAGTCCTCGCTTGAATGCCTTTGGAGCAATGGCGGTCTTACCTTCGAGGTACTCCACAAGGCCTCTGAGTTCCAGGTCAGCTCGCTGTCGTTCGGCGAAATCATCGGCACTTATGGTTCCCAAGAAGAAGTCATCCTCCTGGTCATCCTGCGGCGGCGGGCCGACGGGGGGCGCGAGACAAGCAGTCGGCGTCAGAGTGTTTTCGTCCGGACTTGTAAACGACGGTAACGTCGAATTCTTGAAGTCTCAGACTCCATCTTGCGAGACGACCTGAAGGGTCCTTCAGGTTAGCTAGCCAACACAAGGCGTGGTGGTCGCTCACAACTTTGAAGGGCCTGCGGTAGAGGTAGGGGCGAAACTTTGACGTTGCCCAGATGATGGCAAGGCACTCCTTTTCTGTTGTGGAATAGTTGGCTTCTGCCTTGGGTAGCGACCGGCTAGCATAACTGATAACCCTTTCCACGCCGGCAGTTCTCTGGACAAGAACGGCGCCGAGTCCTACGCTGCTTGCGTCGGTGTGGATTTCCGTGTCGGCGTGTTCGTCGAAATGCGCAAGTATTGGAGGCGTCTGCAGGCGTCGTTTCAATTCTTGAAATGCTTCAACTTGCGCCGCTCCCCACTTGAATTCCACGTCGTTTTTCGTGAGCTGAGTTAGTGGCTCGGCGATGCGCGAAAATTCCTTGACGAAGCGTCGATAATAGGCGCACAAGCCGCGAAATCGGCGTACGGCTTTCTTGTCGGTGGGTGGCGGGAAGGCAGCGATGGCAGCTGTTTTCCGTGGGTCGGGGCGAACTCCAGACTTGCTGATGACGTGACCCAAGAACAGAAGTTCCTAGTAAGCGAAGCGGCACTTTTCTGGCTTCAGGGTGAGTCCGGAGGCCTTGATTGCTTGAAGTACAGCCTGAAGGCGCCGGAGATGTTCGTCGAAGTTTGATGAAAACACAACGACGTCGTCCAAGTACACAAGGCAGGTCTGCCACTTCAAGCCGGCCAGTACAGTGTCCATAACACGTTGGAACGTCGCAGGTGCCGAGCAAAGACCGAAGGGCATGACCTTGAACTCGAAGAGGCCGTCTGGTGTGATAAAGGCAGTCTTCTCTCGGTCTCTCTCGTCGACCTCGATTTGCCAATAGCCGGTCTTGAAGTCCATCGACGAAAAGTACTGCGCGCTGTGGAGTCGATCCAGGGCGTCGTCTATACGTGGGAGAGGATACACGTCCTTCTTCGTGATCTTGTTCAGGCGGCGATAATCGACGCAGAAACGCAGGGTTCCGTCCTTCTTCACTAACACCACGGGTGACGCCCAAGGACACTTGGAAGGCTGGATGATGCCATCGCATAGCATTTCGTCGACTTGTTGCTTTACGGCCTCGCGTTCTCGCGTTGAAACTCGGTATGGGCTCTGGCGGAGTGGTCTCGCATTTTCCTCTGTTATGATGCGGTGTTTCGCGATTGGGGTCTGTCGAATTCTTGACGACGACGAGAAGCAGTCCTTGAATTGCAAGAGCAGACTTTTGAGCTGGTCTTGCTTGTGCTTCAGGAGGCTCGGGTTGACGTTGAAGTCTGTGTGGGGATTCCGATTCGTCGAAGCAGGTTCGGTAGCATCGAATAGGGCGATAGCATTGCTGGTGTCCACAAACTTATCGATGTAGGCGACCGTCGTACCAATGTTAAGGTGCCTATATTCGTGGCTGAAGTTTGTCAGCAGTACCTTTGCTTTGCCATCACGCAACTCGGCGATGCCTCTTGCGACGCAAATCTGGCGGTTCAGGAGCAGGTTCTGATCACCCTCGATGACGCCTTCGAAGTCTGCGGGTTCTTCGGTGCCGACGGAAATGATGACGCTGGAGAAAGGCGGAACGGTGACCTGCTCTTCTATCAGATTTAAAGCATGGGTCGCTGGGGTCATGTGGAGCGGCAGTGCGTTTTCTGAGGTTAGGGTTATTGATTCAGACCTCAGGTCGATCACGGCGCCATGTTGACTTAGGAAGTCCATCCCAAGTATCACATCCCTGGAGCACTGTTGCAGGATTACAAAGCTCGCAGGGTAAGTCCGATTATTGATAGTGACTCTTGCTGTACAGACTCCGATTGGCGTTATCAGGTGACCTCCAGCTGTCCGGATTTGGGGTCCACTCCAAGCGGTCTTTACTTTCTTCAGCTTGGCGGCGAATGGCCCACTGACGACGGAATAGTCGGCACCAGTGTCGACGAGAGCGGTGACGTTGTGACCGTCGATGGGAACGTCGAGGTCGCTAGTCCGTCGCCTTGCGTTGCGGTTAGCTCCCGGCGTCGAATCACGGCTGCGTCGATTTGTTGCGCTGCTTCAATCATGTTGCGTCGTCAGGTCTAGCTCGGTCCGCGAGGTTTCGTCGGCAGGGCTCTGTCTGCATCGCGTCGTGTTCAGCAAGTTTCGTCGCGTCGTCGTCGTCGTCGTCGGCGGAGGATCTTCGGTAGTTCGACGCACAGCAACCGCACCTCCATCGGTTGCTGCCCTTAGTTTTCCCGGTAAGGGCTCGGAGATCGGCCCCGAGCCGGACTGGTGTACTGCCTGCGATGAGGTGAGGTGTAGCGGCCTGGCGACGGCGAACGGGAAGGTCGTCGGGGTGTCCACTGCGCTCCTGTGAGGTAGTCGGCGATGTCACGAGGTCGTTCGCCGGGCTGCGGACGCGGCGCGTTCACAGCGAAACCACGCAGTCCCATCTACCGGTACTGGCAGCGGCGGTGCGTGTGCCCGGCTTCACCGCAGTGGTAGCATAGCGGGCGGTGGTCAGGGGCGCGCCAAACGTCGGTCTTCCTCGGAGGGTAGCGCTGGCTGGCAGGTGGGCGTATGGCACCAGTGGTGGTGGGGGGCGGTGTCTGGCGGCGGTACTGCGGCGGCGCGGTGTCTTGACGTGGGCGTGGAGCGGGAGCGTAGCGTCGGGCTGCAGCAGCGTAGCTCATGGCTTGCGGCTGAGGCTGTTGCGGTTCAGGGGCACCTAACGACTGCTGGATTTCCTCTCGAACAATATCTGCGATCGAGGAAACTTGCGGCAGATATGACGGGAACATGCGGCGAAGCTCCTCGCGCCCTACGGCCCTTATGGTCTCGCGCAGGTCGTCTGAGCAGAGAGATTGAATGTCGGCGTAGCCTGGCGTCGAGCGGCGATTGAATTGCCGGGTGCGCATTTCCAGTGTCTGCTCGATTGTGGTTGCCTCTGTCAGGAATTCATGGACGGTCTTGGGTGGGTTCCTCATCAGTCCCGCGAAGAGCTCCTGCTTGACCCCTCGCATGAGGAAACGGACCTTCTTCTCCTCGGTCATGTCAGGGTCGGTGTGTCGGAAAAGTCGGGTCATCTCCTCGGTGAAGATAGTCACGTTTTCGTTCGGGAGCTGGACCCGTGTTTCTAGTAAAGCGGCGGCCCTTTCTTTGCGTACGACGCTTGCGAACGCTGCCAGGAAGCTGGTCCGGAAGACGTCCCAGGTTGTCAGGGTAGACTCCCTGTTCTCATACCAGGTCCTGGCGCTGTCTTCCAACGCGAAGTACACAAAGCGCAACTTGTCGTTGACGTCCCAGTTGTTGACGGCCGCAGTCCTCTCGTACGACTCGAGCCACGTTTCTGGGTCTTCACATGATGATCCCCGAAAGATTGGCGGCTCCCTTGGCGGCTGCATCACGATCGCGGAAGGTGGCGCAGGGGCTGTCATCGTTGCTGCAGTCGTGGTCATGGTCTTGGTCTTGCGAGTCTTGACGGGTAGAGGGCCGTACTCCGGTTGTAGACCTTGCTGCCTACGGCTAACTCGCTGGTCGTGGTTGGTGTCGACGTCTCCTTCACGACTGGGGCTGGGTTCACGGCTTGACGGGGGGCGTCCGGTACATGAACGAAGCAGCACTTCCACCAGATGTCACGTGGTCGTGACGTCGACGAAGGCAGCAGGCGACGTGTCCAAGATGAAACTGTTTATTAGGCCGAACTTGTGGCCGGTAAACGGGAAGTAGGATTACAGCAATACACGCTGGCACTGATAGCGGCGAACAGAGCGTCGGCCTTCGATCAACTGAACATCGTTGGAGCGCGCCGGCTTTTATGCATCACGCGTCGAACATTCTAGCCTTATCACTGGTCATCGCACACGCTCTCGAATAATCTCGAGTGGTCGCGTCTCGCGCGTAATCTTAACAAAACGATCTACAATAATCGCGAAGGTTGTAGAACAATAAGGCGCGGTTTGAGTTGAGCTTTGCTGACGGTCTTTGTGGGCGAAAACCGAATACAACAAAAGTGAAAATAAGAATAGCGCGTGTATCTTCACCGAAGCGACCTACACTGTAAAAAAAATTACTCCCAGGTGGGAGTAAAACGCCTGTCCTCTAGCGACCCCCCCCTGTTCGGAGTAATTTTTCCTCCGGACCTCCGGAGCAAAGTTCTTACTCCGGCTGGCCGGAGCAATTGCGTGGCACAGCCGGAGTACTTTTGAATGATATTTCACTCCGGCCGACCGGAGTGATTGCGTGGCGCCGCCGGAGCACTTTTTACCGGCATTTTGCTCCGGCTGGCTGGAGGGAATGCCGGGCACCTCCGGAGTATTTTTCGCTGCTTTTTCACTCCGGCTATCCGGAATTTTCGCGTGGCACCTTCGGGGTATTTTACGAATGTCCTTACTTCGTCCGGACTGAATTGCAGTGCGATGGATCACGAGTATTTTTTTTTAATTCTTTGCTCCACTGTTTGTTTATTCTATGCTGATCGTGTCACGCATTGGTTAGATGAAGGAATTCTCACGCAAACACTGCAGAGTTACTGTGTATTTTTTCCACAGAGCTCTAGCAGATGAAATTCAGGAGAACACTTGAGTTCTTTTTACTTGATTTATTCAAAATATGCTGCAGTTTGTGGCTGACGACCCACCATCTGGGAAAAGAAGACAAGAAGAAACAAATATACAAAAAGCCACCGAAAAAGAACACAAGAAGACAGATCACATGAAATCAGCAGCACTCAAGTTTTAAGCGCAGCACGTTGAAATGAAGTCCAGAATGCCGTAAAACGATGCACAACAAACGAAGAAAGCGTAGCCGCCGGGAACCATCTCCGAAGGACCATCCATCACAATTCATTGACGACGCAAGGGTTCAGCTGATTGTTTCCTGAATAATTTATCAAAAACATAATACATGAGAACTGCAAGTCATGCCAGAGGCACGAAAACTGAGGACACTGAAGCCGCGGGTACTGATTAATTCCCATACTGTCTGCCTGTCCATGAGAACACCCAGGTTCTTAAACGGACCACACAAAAAAGACAGGACGAGCGCTCAATATCAAGAAGCATATCACATGCACACCGGTGTCAGCCAGCCGTTCCATGATAAAAACACACCTCCGTGCCGCGGACAAAGTTCAAAACGGGAGAAAATTTTCCATATATTTCTAAATCGATACCTCTACTTCTGCTGACAGATTCAAAAGCATTTTTTTTTTCACTAAAATGAGCGACTTTTGGTACTCTCGAAGACAGCATCAGGAATACCTTTCCCGATTAACTTGCTAATTTTCTAAAATATTATAGCTGCATCGCATTTTAGTATGTGCTCATCGTCCTACTTCCAGCATATTAGGCTACAGTTTGTATACTTGCGGCCGTTTGTTAAGAAAAACGTACCTTCATTCTGCTTTGCAAAAGAGTCTTCGAGAGAAGTTCGCGTTGTATTTCTTTTTTTTTTTTATTTGCAGCGTCCTCTTTGTCGTGAAACTTATCGTAATGAACATTTTTCAAAATAGTTATTGCATGAGCATGTATCGTTTCCAAATGAACAGGCTCGAGCACAAAATAAAGTTTATTCCTACTTAACGAAATAATAAATTAGCAATCAAAAGTACAAGCATTACGCCAACTATGCCAATTGCATCATCAGTATAGTACACTGACAGAAATGAGAGGAGGTGGACCAGTTTACTCAACACACAGGTCCGTGAAGACGTCCGGCAGGAGGCCACGGATGGTGATGCACGCCGAGGTGTCACGACGTGTGCACCAGGATTCGAGGAATTTTCTTTTCCTTCTTCTGTTGACAGGCCAGCGTCGTTGCATCGTCCAGGTCAGTACTATGTCTCGTCTTCGCGCACTGTTCGTCAGAGAAAGATATAAGTGTTTTATTCTCAGAGAGATATGGGTCATGAAGGCGAACATTTTGACAGTTTTACCCGTTTGGTCGGGGAAATTCAACTCACCCCTTCCCCCCCTCCTGAAAAAAAAAAATTAAAAAAAAAAAAAGACTGCATTCATGGCCATGGCAGCAGGACTGAACACAGAAAAAAAAAAATGCAGCAGCCCGATAGTTCTCTCTCCCATCAACACAGAAAAGACTGCCAGTTTCTCAAGAAGGTGCCCTCGTTTCTTTTTTTTTTTTCTTTCGCTACCATACCCCTCCGCCCAACGACGGTGAGCGGTGCTCTCAAATGGGTTGCAGAAATAAGCGTGAACCAACCTCCCCATACAGACAAACATCGCGCGCCCCACAACACGTTCTGCAAAGCAACCCCACCTTCCTTTCGCATTCCGCGTCACTGGTCTCGTCAGCCGCTTTCCCCCTCTTTTGTCATGAAAGCACCATGTCCGCCGAAGGGTCAATTATACTTCTAGATTAATATCTCAGATACCATTAATACAATCAAAATAATTTTTTCACCAATATGAGTACGTATATGCGTTCGAAAAGTCTGTTCCCAACACATTTCCCAAGCCCAATTCGCTAAATTTATAACGAATTAACGCTGATTTCAGTTATTTCTGTTTTATTAATTCAGTTTACATGATAAATCAAAATAAGTTATACGTAATGAGAGGCCTCGACTTGGCGTTTATTAATATGGAAAGCGACAAATATTACCGTTTATGTATACTGATCAGACCAAAAATATCTTTTAACGAATTAGGTTTACTTATAAAAATTAATAACCTTTTATCGAATCAACCCACAACTATGATGTTTTCTATTAATGCATATCTACAGAGAGTCGATCAGCGCTCCAAATATTACAGTGGTATGCTTAAAATTACCGAAGTTATTCATATTAAGAAAGAAAAGCACGTGTTCCAAACAACGCATTTTCAATATTTCCACTGAATTTTTTACTGCCATCTTGCAAAGCTAGCCTAGTCTTGATAACCTACTTGGTTACCAACACAAAATTACTCAATTTTTAGCACTTTTTGAAAAGAATAACACAGAGAATTCAAGAAGAGCTCACTCACCAGTTTTGCGCCGCACCAGCGACCGCCGGATCGTTCGCCACTCGCGAGATCACGTGTCGTTCGTTGCACGGAACCATCACACGAACACGATTAAGGTTCCTGCAACTCCCTTCTGTCGATGACAACCTTCGTTGATGCTTGTAGTCGCTTGTGGTGTCCACAAGGTGCACAGAACGATTTCCTTTTCCCGAACGCGGGCGAAGGGTTCGCGCGTTCCTCGCTGCACTTCGATTCGGTGGCTTGGCCTGCGATATGTTGGTTTGTGGGGACCGGCCGCCCCGCGAGGCTGCCTACGTCACTTCTAGCAAGTTTCAGCAAGTTACGTGCCTCCTTTCCTGGTCGTTGACCTTTTTGCCAATGGTGGTTGTGGTTCGAAGAAGGAAAAGGCGCCTAATTTCTGCAGCCCGGTCGGGAGCACGGTGCCGCGCCTTTTTTTTTTTTTTTTGCCAGTGAAGGCATCCCAACACCACAAAAGCTTTTTCAAACTTTGCTGCGGGGTTGTCCAGCCTCATTGTTACCTCTCAGCCTACGCATTGTTAACGAGACGCCGGTCGTGCGGGGGGGGACGCTTTGTCACTGGAAAGGAGGAGCTGTACCCGCACTGCGCCGGAGTATTCGCAGTGTCCTGAGCTCTTCCCGCCAGGCGGCTCTTCCCGCCGTGGTCCGTCAGCGATCAGGCATATGACAGCGTAATGTTTGATGGCGC